>OZ007564.1:47105501-47566743 GCA_963931875.1 Pollenia griseotomentosa
GTAAAACTCAAATTAATGCTTTACAACGCTGAAAAAATAATTCCAATTTGTTCAGTATTGACTGCAATAATTAGATATTAAATGGCTTTCAAATCGAGAAAGTACTCGATCACGACTGCCAGAATCAGGCCCCTGATTAAATAAATTTTGACAAAAAAAAATAATTTTGTCTAAATGTTTAGGATTAAAGCGATAATTTTCTTTAGTTTTGACAACACTTGACTTGGAAAATTGTTTTTCTCTTATCGTGGGTGCTGTAGGAATCATAAGCAGCCATAATAAAGAATATCTAATTTCTCAGTCCTTTTCCTGGATTTCTATTAACATACAAAATCTTCCATTATGCCATTAGAGTCCTGATTTATTTTTTAAAAATTTTTAACACTTCTAATTGTATCGGCTAATTCTGTTAAAAATGTTTTGCTAGAAGGAAATATACGGCCCAATTATGATTAAAAATTCCCCGGGAGTTTTTTACGTTTTCCCATTTTTACAATTGAATTTACATAGGAAAATTGAGAGAAGGGAGAAAACTTCCGGGGAATTTTTATTCATAATTGGGCTGATATTGGGTGGTGTGCTGGAAATCGCAAACGCAAAACGCTAGAATTTGGAGACTGTTTTTAATACACTTTTAATCTATTTTTTTTAATAATTTTTGTTATAAAATTCTTTTTAATAGAGAAATGTTTGTATAATATTTGTCATAAAATTCTTTTATTACAGAAATCTTACTAAAAAAGGACTTTTAAAATTCTTGCGTTTTGCGTTTGCGATTTCCAGCACACCCCTGATAGTATAAAAAATATTTTCTAAACATGTATATGAGACGAAAGAATTAATTAAAACACAAACAATTTGTTATAATAATACAAAAAAATAAAAATTATGTAACATCGGTTAATCGGTTGAAATTAACCGGTTAATTCGTTATTCGAAAATAGACAATTTTAAAATAACCGATCCGTTAATCGGGTAGTAATTAATCGCTTAACCGATTAACGGTTAACCGAATGAATACCCTAGTATACCTATTAGTACCCTTGGTATTCTTCCGACTTTAATATAGTACCTCTTGTTCTTAACGGTTAACCGAATGAATACCCTAGTATACCTATTAGTACCCTTGGTATTCTTGTTATTAACGGTTAACCGAATGAATACCCTAGTATACCTATTAGTACCCTTGGTATTCTTCCGACTTTAATATAGTACCTCTTGTTCTTCATAAATTAAAGTCATCAATGGACAGTGAACAAAACAGTCCTAAACGTATCGTACCAAACCAAACACTGAAAGTGAGTGAAAATCAACATTATATTATAGAAACACAACAGCTGAATTCAACCATGGCATTCCTGTGAAAATACGCTAATATTTGGAAGGGAATATCTCTTCATCTTTCCGACATCAATTACATGCAAACGTTTTTATTTCTAAAGCTTACTTAATAGTAACTTAGCAAAGAAACAGTCTCCACGGAACAAGAACTTTTGTCATAATCCTTTAAAATACTATCCATACATTGACTAATTTGCAATAGTTTAAATGTATTTAATTTAATATAAAAAATATTGTTAAATTCAGTTTTTTTTTATAATTTTAATCAAAAACACAAAATTAATATGTGATATGTCTACATACATATCACACTGGTTCCTCTAAAGCTCATCTCAAAATTTATATATTTTCACTTTTGTAGAAAAAATATACACAGTAGTCATATCTACCTACTGTTAAAATCTTAATTTAATTTCTGCAGTATTTTGCAAAAAAAAAAAAAAAAAAAATTAAGGTGTATCCCCCCTTTGTGATATACCCAGCAAAAACTTTACTTACAATCCTACTTTTAATGACTTCAAGAATTCATTACTTTGTAGCTTTATTCGCCACTTTTTGGATTATTAGTTATATATTAAATAATAACTTTATTATTATATCTTAAATATACAGAACAATTTATATTTTCATTATGACAATAAAAATGTCATTATAGTCATAAAACATAGTTTTTTAATGCAAAAACTACACTGCCCCGGTAGACTAGCTGGTAGAGAGCTAGTCTATCAGCACCGAGGTTGCGGGATCAAATCCCGCCAGAGACAGAAAAAAAAATAAAATAAAGTAAAATAGAATAAGAAAAAATAAAAATAAAATAATTAAAAAAAAAAACAAAAAAAAAAAAAAAATTAAAAAAAAATAAAAAAAATTTTACTTTATTGACTTTGTGTAACTATATATTTTTATAAAAATTTTAAGTATAAAAAAAACATATTATTTTTTAGATTATAGTAGGCTAAATTATAAAGGATTACTTTTGGGACATCTCGAACAAAAATAAGTACTTTTTCTAGTAGAAAAGTAAGTAGACGGCTCGTCAAATTCTCATTATTTTTCTGCTTACTTTGTAAGCAAAGTTTTTGCTGGGCAAGGTATAAGTTTGCAAATTTATCTTAAACGATTTTGAAATCGATTTTGCGGTATGATTAATTGATTTCAAAAATCAAAATAAAAAAAGTCGATCGAAAAATCGAAAATCGATTTTGGAATCCATTTACCATTCCCTACCTCAAACTGTTTATGATTTATTTTTCTTGTAAAGCCTACCAGGGGGGCTACTCTCTATTAGTGCTGGGAATCTATCGATAGTACTATCGATATTATCGATAGTCTTAAAATATCGAAAATATCGATAGGAAAAATATCAATATCGATATTATTATTATTTAAAATATAGCTATGAAGACATCTAACACCAGCTATACACACACAGTTGTTTGCCGCAAATTTTTACTTGCTATTATTAATTCGCGCTGAATTACAGCAATGAATACAAACAACAGGAATGGCAAGTGGTATGGATTGCTTAGCTGTGCTTTTTACTGCTAATTAAAGGCCTTTAAGTCGAAATTTGAACATGTTTACATAGGGACTAAAATGTCAAATATTTTTCTAATGTTGTAAAAAAATGCAAATCCAAATGCAATTGCTACATGGGACAAAACAATGAACGACCATTAAAGGATAAGTCCGCTAGATTGATTACCTTTTTGGGTTGAGAATCAAAACCCATTTAGAAAATTATTTAAAGTTGCAAAAGAATATCTTATAGTCAGTCCCTGCTACTTCGGTTCCTTAAGAAAGGTACTTATCAATTTTTAAAAAACTGTAATCTGAAATAACGTTACTCTTTAATACGTTTGCGCATATGTCTTTCGCATTTTAAAATTTTTTTCTTTTCGTAAATCATCACTTTATTTTATTTAAATTTTCCAATTTCAAATATTTTTTGACACTTTAGCATTTCATCACTGTAAATCTGCGCCATCTTTAATTTTTATTGCCACTTTTGCTTCATTTTCAGAAAATTTTGCGAAAGTGATAGAGAGTATCAAGTTGGCATTTAGCTTTCGCATTGAAATTGTTTTCGCATCGCAATAGAGAGTAGACCCCCAGTTGTTTTGACATTTTAGTGTTCACCATATAACCGGTTTTGTTAACAAAATCGCAAATATTGGTCGAGATTCCAAAATTTTAATTTAATTTTTGCTTAGTTATCGCCTTTTGGGTTTTAAATATATAAATATATTTATATATATGTATATTCATTTAAATAATCGGTCTTGTTCTGAAAATCACGTGATTTCAAGTACTTGTGTTACTTGGTGTGCTTTCGGCAATTTAAGATAACACCAAAACACGCAAAAACGGGACATTAAAACTTCGCACGTGTGATTGTAATAGGCACATATAATTTAATCACGTGATTTGAGTTAAAGTGATTTTCAGAACAGGCATGAATATATACTGCAAATTAAAACCAATACAAAACATATTTAGAGCGGTATACTAAATTTTGTAATTATTTAATTTTAATTAGTTTCAGTTGGTTTAAATAAGTTTTAACTATAAGCAGTATTTTCTAATAATAAAAGTCATTCCTAAAAATTTAAGGAATAGAACTATTACAAAAAAGCTTTATAAAATACATATCTGAAATTTAGCTCATAGAATAAATTGGAAACATAAAAAAATTTTGAATTTTTTTTTTTTTATGTTAGACTTACCAATTTTTTATCAATTTCATCATCTTTAACACGATCCTTTAAGGCAGCCTCTATAGCATCTTGATAGAGTTTATATTTAACTGGATCCTTTTCGAATATTTCATAAGTGTAACAATCTAAATTATCATATAACGGCTGCAAAGGAATTTCCAAAATGTCTTCATAACTAAAAAAATTAAACAAAATAAAATTTTGTCAAATAATCGCTAGAAATATAAGGTTGTTATACCTTTGTAAACTATGGGAGTCTTTAAAAGTTTCACGAAAATTAATTAAGTAATCAGTATACAACTTAAGGCTACTATCATCCGTATCGGTAGAAACAATCAAATTGACATGTGCTTGTATAAATATTTTTAAAACCTCTTGCCAAGCCTTTGGAAGCACTGGAAAGTTATGCCGATTTCTTATAAACATAGTAGATGGCAGTACAATTGCTTCTACCGGTTCTCCCAACCAACGGCAAATTACGTTCATATCAGGACGTTCTCCTTCGCTTAATTCAAGCACAACCTTAAGTTTTGGGTTAAAATCAGCAGCCCTACGAAAACAATTCCACCAATTCCAGCTGTCCTCCGATTCCAAAGCCAAAACGTCATCTTCAGATAAATCACGACGATTACTTGATTGGGCAAGTGCTCTATTGTATAAAGGAACTTGTAATAGCATAATGCCTATAAAATTAAAATAGTAAAATAAATCTTTTCCCATTTCCCACATTATTTATTACACTAACCCTTAGTCTTATTTGTCAATATTGTGGTCAAATTAAAATTGTTCCCTCTTTTCAATTTCATCATGGTATAGCCTCCGTATTGTAGATGTTCAGCCCAGGAAATATCACGTTTTAATATTTCTACAGAATTTTTACGAACATTCTCATCCTTCGAGTCACAGTCGATGGTGTCCGAGAGCATAGTAATCACTTTGCCACTCCATTGATCGGCATTTAGTACCAGGTCAGAATACGTAAAATTTGTCTGCTTGTCTATCATGTGTTCATGTTGAAATTCCATTGGTATGTCCACACAGTTGAGCGGAAAGGCAACAACGGAATAGTTATTAGAAGTCGCTTTTTCAATTTGACTGGGCAAATTTATAATTCCTTCTTGTAATAGACATATATAAGGCATGTTTATAATTTTAGTTAATAATTAGAGAAGAGTAAAAATAGAAAATTAATAAATTTTATTTATTTAAAATAGTATACAAGCACGTTGTTTTTAACAAGGAATCTTTTATTTTGCGAAGACGCTGACAATTTGTCTATGATTTTAGAAAAACGAAAACCGGCAAAACTATTATGCCAAACAAAGTGTTGCCCAATTGATGACTTTTAGTATAGTGCTGCCGGAAACTTTCTGTTGACAATGTTAGAACACAACGACTAGCGACGACGACGTTCTCTTTTACGATATTAATAAAAAATCCCAGTAATCAAATTATTTATGTTTTTCGTTATGAAGTAAAATTCCACATTAAAGACTTTTGAAATCAGTTTATATAATTAAAGCCATGGACTGCAAAATTAACGATTATTTTTCAAATTTAAACTAAAAAATCAAACAAAAAGAGAAATACTACGTGCATAAGGAATACACCAAGGTAATCCTTATTGAATGGATTAAATGAATTCATATTTATTTGACGTTTTATTAAAAACTGCACCCGTATTCAAAACAAAAATTTAGTTATTGCATATCCCCTGATTAAGAATTTCTTATTCAAAACACTTTTAAATAAACTATGATTATCAAAAAACTTTGAAATCGCCCGATCAAGAAAAATTTTTTCATCTCTGTTTTAAATAGAAATAGAAAATTGACAGCAGTTAGTTAGTGTGCGTCTTCACCTGACAATTTTTTGTCATACCAAACGTCAAACTTCATATTAAAAAAACGCTGACAAAAATTTTCGAGTTTTTTTTATATAGACTTTGACGTTTGGTATGACAAAAAATTGTCAGGTGAAGACGCACACTAACTAACTGCTGTCAATTTTCTATTTCTATTTAAAACAGAGATGAAAAAATTTTTCTTGATCGGGCGATTTCAAAGTTTTTTGAATAAAATCATGACTAAATGGTGATTAAGCTTACTTAACATTTTAGTTTCTCACTCGATGAGCGGAGTATAATCGGAGTACACACATTTTTGTTTTGAATACGGTTGCTGAAATTTTATTTATTCCTTAGAAATCAAAATTATTTTTGAGTTTTGTTTTTTGCTTAGAAAATAAAAGTAATTTGTTGACCTTTATTTATTCCTTCGTTTAAATTTTTTTTTGCTTAGAAAATAAATTCCTCCGAAAATATACGTTATTTATTGATTTTCATTAATTCCTTAAAAATAAAAGTTGTTTTTTGAATTTTATTTTTTTGCAAAGAAAAAAGTAATTTTTATATTGAGTGATATATAAAAAAATCAATATTAATTTAAGCGCAGATTATAACTTTTTTTGTATTCAAAAAATTCCATTTAAAAAGTTATTTTCTAAGTAAAAAATAGAACGCAAAAAATGATTTATATATATTGAGCAAAAAATACATTCAAAAATAATTTTTTATTATCTGAGCAATAAATAAAAATCAAGAAATAACTTTTGTTTCCGATGAAATAAATAAATCTCAAGAGATAACTTTTATTTCTGAGGAATAAATAAAACTCAGAAAATAACTTGTACGTAATGTACGGTTTTCATAACACAATACTCAAAAACTGAGTGCGTTCAATTGTGAAAACCGCACATAAGCTAAAAAATAAATTCCAGAAATAATGATTAAAAAGTAATTCTTCAAATAAAACTTATAACCGTTGCAGTCCCTTATTAAAGCTATGTTCACATATGTGTATTTTTCATGTGGAAGGTAATTTTTCTACACACATTGGAATTATGTGTATGTCAAAATTTGAGTTTTACATATGTTGGTATGTAACGTACATTTGACACAACCTGTCAAAAATAAAAAATACTACTTTTCTTAAATCCTTTTCAATTTTCCCTCCATTTTTAATAATAAATTTGTATTTATTAAAATTTCAAATAATTTTTGCCACCATAAACGCTTTTGTTAATAAAAAAACGATATGTACAAATTTAACATGTGAAAAAGTGACAATTAACATGACAAATACACATAATGTGAACATAGCTTAAAACAAATAAATATAGTTTTTAATATACTCTTTGTAAAGGTTATATTTGTTTCTACGAAATTGCTACTATCTATATAATAAAAATTAAATGCTGTCTGTTGCTGATCGCATAACTTGAGAACGGCTTGACCGATTTGGACGATTTTTTTTTGGAATGATCGCCATGGTCCAACTTAGGTTTATACGAATTACCTAAAATCAGAAAACGGCTCCATCGATTTGACAAAATTTTCTTTCAAATGGTCGTATTAATCCATTTTAAGTTTTCATCGAAAGAAAAATTTACCACGCCTCCTTTTACGCCCCCTTTTTCTATTTATTTGACCGATTTGGACGATAAAATGTTCGCCATGGTCCAACTTAGGTTTTTAAGGAAAGAAAATATTTCCCCGCCCACTTTTAAGCCCACTTTTTTCGATTTACCTAAAATCAGAAAACGGCTCCATCAATCATTAGTAATCAGCTACCGAGCGAAGCCCGGACGGCCAGCTAGTTGAAAATAAATGTTTAATTTTTTTAAATAACAGCACCCAGCCACGATTACAAAATCTATATTTTGATGGCCTGCTTTAGTGTTTCCATTTCGTAAACATATGTATATTGCTCATTTTTGTTTTAATATTTTATTTGATTACAAATTAAGAAGTCTTAAAAAAACAATTGACCAAAATGTTGTAGCCAAATATTTTAATATTCACATTTTTGCCTTCATTTGGCTTATAAATTAGGAATACTCTATTATCATGTATTATTAGTTAATTGAAACAAATTTCAGACACTACATGCATAAAATACTTCCCAAATGTACTTTTTTTTATATCTACTTATACTTTAGTCTCAAAGCTTGAGTTTTTAATTTAAATTTATATTTTGAATTATTTTAGAATAAAAATTTCATAATATATATATATATATATTTTATTATTAACTGTTAAATCAGGACCAATGTATTTGTCAGAAACTCCTACAATTTTCAAAACTAAAAAATTAAGGCCTGAAAGCATGGCAACTCTAAGTCCCGGCATTAAAAACAACAATTTAAAAGCGATGTCAACAAAAAACAGCTGGACGTGGAAAAACACAACAAAAGTGAAATAGTAGAATTTAGTGCAATTTTTTTTAGAATAATTCAATTAATATCAATTATTTAATTGCATTTAAATTTAAGCCAAAGTGTTAAAGATATGGCAAACAAGGAAATATTTTCGAAACACATAAAATCCAATGTAAAATTGGCAACACGTTACGATGCTGAGGGGCGTGAAGTACAAGTGAGTAATTACATTTTTGAGAAGATTTTATAGGAAACCAACATTTGTTTTCTTAATATTTTATTAGGTGGAAAGAAGGGAGGATGTTGACGCTACTGCCAAAGAGCAGGAAACATTTGATATGCTAATAAAGGCTGGGTATTATCGAGCGTGCATCAAAGGATTGTCGGCATTTGATAAAGTTGTTGGAGGCATGACTTGGTGCATTGAATGTTGTGACTATGATGTCGATGTTGATTTGTTATTTCATGAAAATTTGACAATTGGACAAAAAATGTGAGTAATATTTTGGCGATAAAAACTTGTGTTTTAAATAAAGGCAGGAAATAAGCAAAACTAATTAGGGGGAGGAAATAACAAATGTATGGATTTTTTTGCACTTAGATCCATGTTTGAATATTATCAAGGTTATATGACCTTATTTTTAACAAAATATTCATAACGGTGAGTCTCAATCCTCTTATAAGTTATGTAGATATTGAAAAATGTTGGATTGTATTTGTACAGAAATATATTTGGCTTAATTTAAATTAGTTTTTTTTTTAAAGCAAATGGAATACTTTAAAAACAGTAAAGAAACTGTTAAAGTCGTTTTTAAAGATTTAATATATTTTGCCCTTTTGTAGAGCTTTGGTAGAAAAAATTGTAGCTGTCTTACCACAAATGAAATGTCCTTTTCGAATTGAGCCACATCAGATACAAGGTCTGGAATTTTTGAGCATACATCCGGTTATACAATGGCTAGTTAAAAAATCTGTAAATTGCTTAAATAAATTAAAAGATCCAATCTCTTTTTTAATATATTTTACAAATCTCATTAAAGGTGGAAAACAGAGCAGAGCGTAATTTACGTTTAAAACGATTCGCTATCGGTCAGTTCCATAATCATTATCAGTATAAAAGTGATAAACAAAATTTGGAAAAAATACGCAACGCCTCAAGTCATATTAGAAAAATACAAGTAAGTTTCACACTTTTGCAGGTAACTTTCTAAATTCTATATACATCTTTTAAAAGGAACTTTATAATCCGGTCCGTCAATACCAACGTAGAGATTTAACAGATGAAGATGAAAAGACAAGAGTTCATATGACTCTATTGGAATATGGTGATGTTTTAGGCGCAACTGTTAATGATCCGGACCATAGAAATGATTCTTTAACAGATGATAAAGACATTGAAGTAAGTAGCTGAAACGCATACTGCTTAAATTATAAAAAATGTGCCAAGGCTTAAGAAATTAATTTTTTATTTTGTACATAATTTTTCGAGCGAATATTTTTTCGTTTGCTTTATATGCTTTATTGTTTACAATTTTTGTTTGCAGCTTGATGTTGAAAATTTACTTAAAAATCTTGTTCTTACCAATGAGGTAATATTACTTAACATTAATATAAAAATTAAAAATAATTATACTTCTTTACAATAGGATGCGGTGGGTTCACCTCAAAAACTTGATAATGCTACTCGATTGGCATTGAAACAACATTATCAAGAATTTATACAGGAAATGGAAACTGATGCTAAAGAATTGACAGAACAAAATCAAATAAAATCCCTAGAAACAGCAAAAATGGCCCTACAACGAAAATTGGAACGCAATCAGATCGAAACCAAAGAAGTATTAGATTTGTTGCGCCAACAAACCGAATTTTTTGAAAATAAAATGTCACAACATGACCAAATCGCAAAAGAAATAGATGATTATAAAAATGTGGAAAAAAGTGTGGATACAAGGTAAGTACATAAGTACTTTTTTTTAGAAAAAAGAAAAAAATGGAATAAAAAATGAATTATTTTTATAATTTCCTAATATCTCAAAATAAGACATTTCTAGGATTTTATACATAGAAAAGATTGCATAACATACCTCTGATGGTAAAATGTTTTAAATAGGTTTTATAGAACTAAAATTATAGAAGAAAGTATGTTTGTCTGCATAGATGATAACGCCATTTGTAGGTGAAATTTTGCAATCAGGAATATGTATAATCGTTGCTATGTAAAAATGATGTCTGTGAAAGTTTTTGCTCAAATTATTAAATGCAATTTAAGATATTGATTAACTCAGATTTACAAAGTATCCCAATAAGCACTTAAAAAAAAATTTCAAGTGCTTAAAATTTAACTGGAAATAAACATGAGCTTAAACGTATTTTTAAATGCTTGATTTAAAATTCCTATTATACTGGAGGATGCTATTGAAAAAAAGTGTAACAAAAGTATATCAAAACCCTTGAAACTTAAAATTGGAACTTGAATACCAATTGTTTTACATTTGATTTCCAGAAAAATTGCTTATTCGGAAAAGATAAAAGCTTGTATTATTTAATTAATTAAAAAAAAGAAAGTATCATCGAACATATTGAACTGTATTTCGTACTCGTTTGAAATTATGGCAGAGTTCTGTTTATAAACAAATGGAAAATTTGATGAACAGTTATTGTTCGTAAGAGAGTTGCTTTTTTGAAAGGAATTTTTTGTTCAATGTCGTAATACACAGTACAAATTGTTCGACCTAGTAAATAATTTCTTTGTTTACCCCCTGTTTTGCACTATGGGTATCCCTTCGAAAACCCGTACACGTTCAGACGTTAATAGCCTAAAGCTATGATTGACATTTAATTAAACATTTGAAAACAACAAAAAAAAAGAGAATTTTAAAGAAAAACTTTTAACCTTTCTAAAAACGAAATTATTGGGCAAGTTTACTTAAAAAGTGCATACATACATTTCTTAGAAAAAAAATTGGTGGATTTTAGGTACTTCCAGATCTGGCAACTTTTGCAATGGGCAGACTACGTCATTTAACGGCAAATCGTAGCCGTGGAGCAATATTGTATTCTATAATTAGGTGTATTCATTTACTAAAAATTGTTACGAATTTGTAACAATTTTTACTGTATGTGTTCATGAACACAAATAATTTGCAAGTAGAGAGCGTCAAAAGAGGAAAAAAGAGATACTTAAAATTTTCTTATGAAACGAATTTTCTATGAATAAGGCCGTTAATAAATACAGTACATATATAGTTTCTCTTGAGTCTACGACCTTCATTGTTATCATCTACCCTCCACCGACAATTTAAATATTTCAGGAGTGATATCTATATAATGTCTATTTATTATTAATTTATCTTTATAAAATCAGACATCAGCATTAAAATTGGTTGCGGCTTAGACCTATATTAAATTATTGACCGACAATCTTGAGTAAAATATCTTGATTCGTAACAGTTCAAGCCGAACTTAAATGATTTTCGGGAGTGGGATTTATATTAGAGCCATAGTAAGTTATGATCCAATCATCCCAAAATTCCGCAGAGTGATTTCGGGTATAAAAAAACATAAATTTCAATACAGTGGTGAAATTAGTTTTAGCGTTTACAGTGAATTTCAGAAGGCTGCAAAATATGGTATCTAAGGTAAATTATGGACCGTATATCACAAAATTGCATGACATTTTTGCTGGCCATATGAAACTAAGTTGGAAGAAATTTTAACACAATAAATATATCTGATACGATTTTAGGCGTATTAAATTAATTTACTAGAGTGGGCTTTATATGGGGCCTATAGTAAATTATGGACCGATCATCACGAAATTTTTAAGTGCTATTTCTAGTCCTATAAAACTGTGAAGTATTAAATTTTATTTTGATACCATTATAAATTACGGTTTTAGGCGTACTAAACTCTTTTCCGGGAGTAGGGCTTATATGGGACCTAGGGTAAATTAAGGACCGATCTTCATGAAATTTCACAAGGTGATTTTCAGTCGAATAAAACGAACATTTGCAAAATTTTATATCATTTCGTGCACTGTACAATCATTTATGTTAGTTTTTGTAACAAAATTATCAATTTTTTAAAGTGGTGGTTCCACATTTTGATTCATAGCTCTGATCCTACTGAACCGATTTTGCTGGATTTCAATCCCAAACTGCTAAGGATAACAACAAGCAATTTGACACCCAGTTTTTTTTATTTCTTTTGAGTTTTTCGAAAGTGAGCGTGTATTCAACAGACGGACATGGCTAAATCGACTTAGAATTACTCAAGGAGCCAGAATATATGTACTTTATGGGGTCTGAGATAAATACTAAAAAAGTTTCGCACGGAATGACAAACTTAGTATACCCTCTTCACAACTTATTGTGGTGGAGGGTATAAAAACAAAAGTAAAACAATCATATACATAAATTAAGTCACTTGTTTTATAGATTAAGAAAATTAAGAAAATATTTTTTTTTAAATATTTTCAAAATTAAAGATTACTGCTCGGAAGTGATAGGTGCATTATTAAATGCTGATAGTTCCATTGTCGTATATTCATTCCCACCACGCTGTTTTCGTAAAAAATTTTAATTTAATATGCTGGCAGTTTGTTTTATTGTTTTAAATCCTTCATTTGTTTGATTAGTTTAAATTTTATCAAGCTTAATACGAATTTGTTTACTAAAGTTACCGTCCACAGCATGCATCATATTTATGGCAATATCAACTATGCAATTTAAATTTAGCATTTTTTTATTGATACTGCATCACCACTGTTGTGGAGGAAGACATTAATTAGGATTCTTCTCTTTATATGCGTCAACATGCGAAGGTGCTTTACAAAAAATTGTCTCTTATCTCTTCTGCAACAGGGTGCATGGCAAAATAAAGCAATTAAAACATGTTTTTTTTTAAATATGCAATATCAGCAATATATGCAAAAATATGCATTCAAATCAAAATATTCACCAACAAATCGATGCCATTTTACCGCAAGTTTCTTGATTCGCACAGATATGCATTTGCATAAAAGTCCGGGCCTTGGTTATTATTATTATATACATATGTATGTACTTCATAAAATTAGCTTTCCTGCCGGAGATCGAAGTAGTACCTAACTAGTACAAAAGTATCTAGTACTAGGTTTTAACTGTAAACCATCTTAATGCTCAAACAAGGATTTAGTGTGCTAGGAAAATCACTAGTACAATTGGTTCTAAACTTGTACTACACCATTTTTCATTGAAAATGAGAAAATTCCAAATGAAAATGAGATTTTCATTTTGAAATTGAGAAAATTCAAGTTGAAATTGAGAATTAAAATTTGAAATTGTGAAAATTCCAATTGAAATTGAGAATATCAATTTGAAATTGGGAAAATTCCAAATGAAGTTGAGAATTTCAATTTGAAATTGAGAAAATTCCAAATGATATTGAGAATTTCAATTTGATATTGAAAAAATTCCAAATGAAATTGGGAAATTTTAATTTGAAATTGAGAAAATTCCAAATGAAATTGATACATTTTAATTTAAAATTGAGAAAATTCCAAGTGGAATTGAGAAATTAAAATTTTTAATTGATAAAATTGAATTATGTATATAATTTTTATTATATTCATACAACATGCATACATAACTCACATAAGGATCGAAAGAAATTAAAATAAATACAAATATACAAAATTATTGACCAACAGGCATATCTTCCAGATCCAGAGCAGATTGGTAAAACGTTGTAGTATGTTGTATGGCTCTACTGCCATACAAGCCTCTGTTCTCCTACATGGGGGGAATTACGTTCGGTACATTCATCTTTGTTTTCACCATACTTTTTATTTTTGACCAAATAATTTCAATAGGGTTAAGCATCGGTGAATAGGGGCTCAATCACAGGAGCGTAGCTGGAGAGTTGTCAAAAATAATTTGCAGCCGACTGTGGCATGGAGCATTGTCACATACCAACACGAGTTCTGATAATTCATTCCCCAACTCTTCCCATCTACGAAAAACACTTCTGATCCATTCATTTGCGCTGACAGCACTAAATGAACCCCTCCGGGTGTCCATTTGAATAATTCCTGATGTACTAATTGCACCAATTAAGTGTATGTTTGGACCACGGGATGTAGGGGTCGACTGCACTGCGCGCAGTCCAACTCGAGACCAACAATGTTTTCTACGACAAAATAAGTTAAAGTTGGTCTCGTCTATCCAGACCACTTGTTTTCCAGATCTGACAAAATCGTTAATTTTGCGTACATATGCTGAACGTTTTTCTTTATTAAGTTGACTGATCATTGATATGGGTTGCATATGAACTGCCTTTATGGAATACATTTTTCCGTGCAAAGTATTTCCCACAGTTGTAATCGAAACTTGTTTATTAAACTGTAGATTTATTTTTTCGACAATTTCACGAAGGGTTAGTTCCGGTCTTTCACCTACCCAAGTTAGAATAGTATTCACTTCTTCATAATCTAAGGACCGTGGCTTTTTACCACCTCTATTCAAATATTCAAAGATAAAGCCAGTTCGACCCAGTCCATTCCCTTATTAGGTGCATCGATAATACGATGACGATCGGTATTGGAATAAGTTTTGTACTTTTTTCGTGTAATGCGTTCCGACTCTACGAAGGTTACTATATAGAAGTTAAAATCATTTTATTGATGTATATATATACATATATGTATATATATACATATATAATTCAAGTTTATAACTATGTAGGTATACACCGATGCTTCACCTTATAAATTGAAATTAATTGCTCAAAAATAAAAAGTACGGTAAAACAAAGATGAATGTACCGAACGTAATTCACCCCCATGTAGGAGAACAGAAGACATGTAAAACTACTGGAGACTGCAGTAGAGCCATACAACATACTACAACGTTTTACCAATCTGCTCTGGATCTGGAAGATATGCCTGTTGGTCAATAATGCTGCGATTTGTATTTATTTTATTTTTTTCGAGCCTTATGTGAGTTATGTATGTTTGTTGTATGAATATAATAAACATTATATACATAATTCAATTTTATCAATTAAAAATTTTCTCAATTTCATTTGGAATTTTCTCAATTTCAAATTAAAATTTCTCAATTTCATTTGGAATTTTCTCAATTTCATTTGGAATTTTCTCCATTTCAAATTGAAATTCTCAATTACATTTGGAATTTTCTCAATATCAAATTGAATTTCTCCTTTTCAATTAGAATTTTCTCAATTTCAAATTGAAATTCTCAATTTCATTTGGAATTTTCTCAATTTCATTTGGAATTTTCTCCATTTCAAATTGAAATTCTCAATTACATTTGGAATTTTCTCAATATCAAATTGAATTTCTCCTTTTCAATTAGAATTTTCTCAATTTCAAATTGAAATTCTCAATTTCATTTGGAATTTTCTCAATTTCAAATTGAAATTCCCAATATCAATTGGAATTTTCTCAATTTCAAAATGAAATTCTCAATTTCATTTGGAATTTTCTCAATTTCATCTAGAATTTTCTCATTTTAAATGAAAAATGGTGTAGTACACTTGGATCACATTGGCTGCTTTAGAACTAGTTTGTTACTAGTTCTTGAGTATAGAAAACATAACAATTTTTTAAATTCAAACTGGCATAAAAAAGTGATTTGTTATCAAATTTAAGAAGCAGTATTAAATTTTTACTCGAATTTTAGTTTTGTAACACAAAAAGTCTATCAGTCTGCAAGTGGTGCCCATGTACTAGTACTGGTATACATAAGCACTAGTATTTTTTATATAAAAACTGTAACCCCGTTAGCAATAGTACCTCTTAGTCTAGTAATTTTACTAGTGGCATTGTATCAATTAACTATTAATCTCCTGCAGGGCTATTATCTTTAGTTGATAGATTGTAAATAAAATTGAATAAAAAAAATAGAAAAACTATAGAAATTATGTGAAAATATTTCTATCTTTTATAATTTCTTTCAGCCTGCTAGAAAAGGTACAAAAACTTCTTAAACTGCACGATGAATTGAAAAGAGAAGAATCAGAATTTAAAGAACATTGTCGAAAAGACTTGGCCGATCTTCAACAACAAATAGAGTAAGTTAGTTTTTCTTAATTACAAAAGATTTAGTTAAAAATTTATGTTTTTTGCAGAGAACTTGAAATATTCAATGCCCAAGATCCCGAAGAACGTGAACAAGCGGTATCAAAAGAAAAAGAGCGCATTCAATTACTTAAACTGCAATTAGCCAAACGTAATAGAGGAATAATGGCCATCCAACGACAGCTGGATAATACACCAGACCGCACAGAACTAGCCCAGTATCAAAGGCGATTCCATGAATTGTATAATGAAAGTAAGACAGGAGTTGAATCGTTTAATATAATCTAATATAACAAAAAATTACTTTTTCTGCAGTGAGCTCAAAGCATTTAGAAACTAAACAGTACTACACCCTTTATAATACTCTTAATGACCAGAAACGTTACATGGAAAAAGAACTCTCATTGTTGAATTCCATATGTGAAGCCTACAATGAAGGCATGATGACAACACATGGTCGTGAAGAATTTATCCAACAATTTGAGCAAATTGTAAATGGGGTCAAACAAACGGAACAAAAGGTTAAAACTAAATACAATGAGGAGAAAAGACGACGTGATATGCTTAATGAAGAATTACAAGGTCTGCTGGAATTGCAACGACAATATGCGGCTGCTGTTAAGCAATTAACAAAGGAGTGTCAGCGTTGTGAACAATTACAGCAGCATTTTAAGTCGATTAGTAAAAAGGAAAAATAAAATTAAAAAACAATTCTTGACATATAGAACTAAAAGGTGTTACAATGTTTAAGTTTACGAAATATTAATAAATTAATTTATAATTTCTTGTACACAATGCACAAATTCTTATAAAAAAATCAAGCAATATGGTTATATATTTTCGAAATTAAAATCAAATTGATATTGTCATGATATGCCATAAATGTCAATGTAAAATTTAGCTCTTTAATTAGTAAATAACTTATTTATAAATACCTCTTAACAAATATTTATTAAATTGATAATTTAGCATTAACATAAATATACTTCTATTAAAAAAAAACCGTATATGTATCTAAAAAACTGGAGGGTTTAGACATTTGATATTATCATTACGCGTTTAAAAAACATAAATGGGAAATTTTTAGAAACAACAAGGGATACAAAGTCGTTAGTTTAGAAATATTTAAGGGCCTAAAGCAAATTGGATGCAAATCTGTAATCACTTATATTTTTTTTTCTGTGATCACTTATATTTTTTTTATTAAAATCGAATTTCTTTTTTAAGTTTTTATAAAAACCTAAAGGTTCAATTGTTTTGAGATCTATCAAAAATATTTTGAAAATCTAATAATCGTTTTTTACCATTTCTTTAACTACAAAATAATTGATACAACTATGCGCAAGTGTTTGGATGCCAGATTACAAGATTTTGAAATTAAACATAATATTGCGTGTTTGCATTCCTAATTACTATTGTAATTTCATGTATTTGTCCTTTTATTTTTTACAAACACATTAATGATTAGTGGTTTTAAATTAAAAAATGAACAACAGAATTATTTTTGGAAGACAACTCCAAAAAGTAAACACACGCAAACATTTGGTGCAAATTTTAGCGAACAGTAGACGCGATTTCAAATTGTTTTATTTAAAAATATTGATATGAAGCTGATTTATTAAAACAAATAGTGTTTCAATAAAACTTACGTTGTTTAGAAAATCGGTACCGAAGTTGCGCTAAGAGAATTCCTTGCCTAGTTATTAAAAAGGTAAAAATTTAAATTAATACACAATTTGTATTTATTGTTTTTCATCCCACTGTCTCTTACCAAACAAATGTACAATTTAATAGCATTAACCTTAAGAACCAATAAACAAGTAGGAAAGTATAGTCGGTCAAGCCCGAACTTTTGATACTCACATTACAGTATATATACACCCCTATCGGGAATAATTATTCCCATAAAATATTTCCCCTTTTTCTGTATTTGCAATCGTGCATAACTTTTCCCCTAAAATGTTTTCCAATTTTTTGATTTGTAATTCAGTGGGGAATAACATCACGAAAATATTCACATTTAAAAAATGTCCCATGATCGTGAACGGGTTTTTCAAAGCTGTTTCTTCCCTTTTTCGTGTTTGTTTGTTCACCTTGAGGTGATTCATCGGTAGGGTACCTTTTTCTCACAACGAGTGTATCATTTATTATCGAAAAATGAGCTCATATGCGTTTATTTTTTATTCGTGAAGAAGCTGATTCCTCAAAGATTCAATTATGATACATTTTTAATCATATTCGAGGCTTTTCGACTCTTCAGCGCGATTAAAAAATAAAAATATGCGGTCATTTTCTGATTATAAAAGATTCTTTTGTAGGGAGAAAATGGTACTCTACCCGCTACTCTTCTTCATTTATGATTCGTTTTTTTGGAAGTGTAACTGTAACTATCTATCAGTTTTTGGATCACCAAAACTACTCAAAAAAGAATCAACAAGAAGATTTTTGAAAAAAAAACGATCTTCCAAAAGCAGGGAATCAAGGTACTTTTAATAAAAAAAAACACATTGGTTTTTCTTAGTATGTACTAATTTTAAATTTTAAGAATTTTTTAAACACCTTGCCATTGTTTCAGGCTGTTAGGTATAAACTTTTTTTATGTGAAGTACGAGTATTATGTAAATATAATTTGCAATATCTTTAAGAATAAAAATACTTTTAAAGTAAAAGCTTAAAACCGAGGTTTTTTTTTGTCAGTTTTCGGTCAGTTTGCGGTTTCGATTTCGGGTAAAACCGAATGGCAATCCCTAATAAATAAATACATTTCCATCTTAAAGTCATTTTTGAGACGATGTTTATTTCGTTCCTATTGTCTATTCTAGACCTACCATCACAGAATTTAGCCATGTCATAGAAGCTATTATAAAAGTAATTTTCGTCAACTTTTATATCAATACCAGCATAATTTATCAGGAAGTTATGGCACTAAAAGCTGTTTTGTTATTTGTATGGGAACTGATTACAATAAAATTTGGTTAAGTGATTAAGGTAGCAAAACAAAACATTTTTAATCTAAATACAAACACATTTAGATGGTTTTCGGGCACAAAACTCTATTTCGAAAAGAAGTTTGTATATGGCTATTTGAATTTATGAACCCATTTTCACTATTTCTCTATGAAATTTTTAAACGAAAAGTTGATCTAGAACCAATATTTTTATGTGTTGCATACTTCAGCACAAACGCATAATACCCTTCCATCTATGTTGGCGTATGGTATAAAAAGTGAATAAAATACTACAATTGTATTGTACGACTTAAACATCCAAACACCATGACGAACAATTTGTACAAAAAAGCGATTTAGAAAAAAAGGATACATGTTAAAAAAAGAGCACTTAATTAATTAATACCTAATGTTTTATAAACAAATTAACTTACACACTTAAAAATATACTCAATAGATAATACGATAAGGGCAGAGAACGTGCAAGCCCGGATAGTTATGAATATTTGATGACATTTACATAGGTTCATACAAGGTATATTTATAGCAGGTAGCCGCGAGATTACAACAATTGTACAATAAAACAAACAACAGGGCTTTTTATTGTTGTTATGTGGTACGAACTGTCAAACAGCAAAGGGGTTGATAAGAGACAAAAAAGACAAAAGATAAAGACAAAAAACTTGTTTACTTGTTTTCTATACAACATTTGACAGTTCGTACCACAAAACAAGAAAATAAACAGCTGGCTTTCCGAGACTACCTGCTATAAATATACCTTGGGTTCATAATTGAGATATTTTTTAGAGTTTTTTTGCATCGCTTAATCGATAAATCGAATACTTTGCGCCAAGGTTCATTTACACAAAGTATATGCATTAAAGAGAGCTACGCTAGCTGTCCCTTTTTTGTATGTAGTTTTATACCTATTCAAAATGTCAAATTGACATTACTAATAGCCTTTTTACACTGATCAACATCTAACATCTACCATCAATTTTCCACAATTTGCGAAGATGTTAACATCTTTCCATAAGAAATACATAGGGCTAAAAACCAACATCTTTCAACATCTTTAAAAGATGTTCCAATCTCATTGTATTCCATTCAACATCTTTTGATTATTTTAGTGTCATCCCTAGAAAAGTGGCAATAAGTTCTATTATTATTGTGGCATCACTGACAAAAAACAATTTTTTTGAAAGCAGCGTTACCATTTGTCAACTTTTCTCTTTTATTGCAATGTTTTTTTGTTAGGTATTTTTAATATTTTTAAACAAATGGAACTTCAAATACATTTTTGTGTTTTCTTTTTAAATTCTGGCACTTTTGTAGAAAAAAAAAACATTTTTTGTTTTCAAAACATTTTTTTTCAAAAATGGTGACATTTTTGTTTGATGGTAGATGTTAGATGTGAGCAATGTAAACGAGTGTTTCACATTTTCTACATCTTTGATGGTAGATGCTAGATGTTGATCAGTGTAAAAAGCCTATAAGATAAGCATATCTTAACAAAAGAAAAGGGAAAGCTAGAATAAATCGTCTTCTAGTGCATATAGCTTTTAGTCTACTTAATGCAACAAAGCAAACAGTTTTGTTGTTAGTATTAAAAAAAGAATAAAAATAATATTAATTTTCAGTATTGACTTAAAGGATTCTGAAAATATAAAAGGAAAATATTTGCAAAATGTGTATAACTTCGTTATGACCGTTCGTTCTAGAAGTGTTGATTCTGAGCGTGCGTTTTCTGCAGCAGGATTAATCTGCACGAAAATAAGATCACGCCTTTCGGATGAAAGCATCGACAATTTATGTTTTCTACGAACATATTTTAATTCACAAAAAGTAATTAAAAAAAACTTTATGTACTTTACCTCTGAATTAATTACTATGTATATATTTAGCCATGTCACAGAGTACAATTCCGTTCAGAAACGGAATTCGTTCCGTATTTTGGTGCTTCAGAAAATGATGAAACAATTTTCGGAATGAAACCATTTTTGTTTTCATGAACGGAATAGCAGTTTTCTGTATCTGAAATGCCAAAAGCTATCAAAATACACTTTCTATCAATAAACAAATATGTTTTCTTTAATTCCGAACGGAATCATTCCGAATAGAATTGTACTCTGTGACATGGCTAATAATTTTGAATTTTTAATTGTTTTGCTTTGTTTTTAATATCGTCCTGTTTTGTCTTTTTTTAATAACTACATATCGATGGCTTAATATAAAAAAGACCTTACTCGATTTTTTTGTTTGTTTACAGGGGAAGAAAAACAAATTTAATAAAATCCGTATAGTGTTAGATAAAAAAATTTATAATGCAATTTTTAATAAAAATATCCAACAAATGTACTACAACCTCTTAAAAATTTTATTAGCTACCAGAATAAACAAAAAGGGTATTTTTTTAAATAAAATGGAGTTAGTCCTTTTTTATATAAAGCCATCGATATGTTAAAATTCATTTCTTCATCTTTTTTTTTTCAATAAATATTTTAAATAAACAATAAATTTTATTCTTGGTGCTTTGTATTTAGATATTTTTATTTCATAAATAATACCAATAATACCGATAATACCAGTATCGAGGTGTCCTTAATACCGAAAGGACTTCGGTATTGGAATCCCTATATATTACCCATTGCAAAGTATATGATAAGTATGAAGCAATGTACATTCAAAATAAGTTACACAATTTAACAATAGTATTGAGGTTATTTTGTTGAACTGTTCATGGTTTTTTAATCCAAATTATGATATTTTAATTAGGCTAAAGTTCATCAAATTTAATTTTCATTAAATTATTTTTATGAAGAAAGGAATTTTACAACATGAAATTAATTAAAATTTATGGATAATTCTTCATTCTTGACTGAAGCTGGGCTCGAACCCAGGCGTTTTAACGGACAGGTTACCCTTACATGTTTCAATCGCAACCACTCGATCTCTTCAGAGGTGTTTGCCGATTAATACTCACAGCCATCGACGACTGCTGGCAGTCAATAGTCAAACATCAATCTTTAAACCAAATTGTAGTTAACATTTGGTGGATCGAAATTGGCTTTTTGAATGATTATCCATTTTAATCGATTTACATGTTCTTCCTTACTTCTGTTTTTCGTACTTTTTGCCAAGAATTCTTCTTGAAGTCCAAAGTACATTTTTATTTTTTGTTTTGTTTTTCATTTTTTTGTCTTTCTTTTTCTTGTTGACCTTTCTCAACACAACTTGAAGGACAAATGTAAACACAGAGCTTGTGCCTTAGCTTTTTAACAATAGTATTTTGGTTATTTTGTTGGACTGTTCATGGTTTTTTAATCCAAATTTTGATATAATACAATATAATAATAAAAATTAAATTTGATGAACTTTAGCCTAATTAAAATATCAAAATTTGGATTAAAAATACACAATTTTAGCTTAAAAATATTACATTCTTGATTTAAAAATGTTTCATTCTGATTTTAAAAACAATAATTTTTAATATTAAAATGGTCAATTTGCTGTTAAAATTGTTTAACATTTTAATGGTCAATTTTACCAAGTTCAGTTAAAACTAACTACTACTTTAACTTCCAGTTAACAATATGTGTTTGACAGTTATAACTAGGGATGAGGTTTTCATGCACTAAAAAATCGAAAATATGCGCATAAAATATGCACTAAAAACTCAAAAATATACATTAAAAAAAATAAAAAATATGCACTAAAAACTTGTAAATTTTCAATAAAGAAAGCGTTTGCTTTTTTTTGTTTTATTTCAAACAAAACAAAATAAAAAATTCTATTGTTGTTTTTATTCTATTGTATTTCAAAGGTTTAATATTTTTTAAAACTTAATTTAAATAACTACATAATTTAAATTTTTGTTCGCATAATCAAATACATAAATACTTTTTTATATTATCAAAAGTAAGCCTTTGTCTGTTAAAAAGCTTTTGTACATGGAAAATTATTCTCAACGTAAACCGAAGTTGAGGTATACTTGAAGGATGCCAATTCATTTGGAGAATATTAATTTTCTAATTCAGATCCCACATTTGATTCTAGATAAAAAATAGTTGAAATTTGTTTTATTTTTTGAAATCTTGCATTTTTTTGCAACCCGTTTTGGATTTTTTTTTTAATTTGTTGGGCTGCCATATCAATTAATTATTATGTAAATCCTTCTAATTTAGTTATTGTTTCACCAATAAATCCGAAGTTGGAAAATACAAATGCTTATTGACTTTTGATGTTATTTTAAAATTATTTTTTCCCATATGAAACCAATAAATCAATATTATCGAATTGGCTTCTAATTTCCTCTGCAACTCAGTGTAACCCATGTGCCAAGCAAGTAAAATGTCCTTAACCATGTAAGGTGCTGCATCGGTTAAAAATTGAAGGATCTTTTGTCGAAATCTTGTATTTTAAGCAGAGCTCAAGAAAATTTATTAATTGATTTAAAAAAAATTTTTTTGAAGTTTTTTTTTGTATACAATTTGGAAATTTTTTGAAGAACTTTTTTTATAATATGGAAATTTAAAAAAATATATCACTCAAAAATGTTATAATATGCAAAAATACGCATTTAAAACCAAAGTACGCAACAATATGCAAAAACAAATCGATGCCATTTTAACGCAAATTTAATGATTCGGAAGGATAATTGGTCGAAATCGATTTTAGACTATCGACAAAAAACATGCATTTGCATGAAAATCGCATCCCTAGTTATAACTGATAGTTAATTATAACTAAACTTGGTGAAATCGTTCGTTCTGTTTCCGAGAAATTTTGGCTCATTCAAAATTGTCACAAAAAATCGTTGCTGATTTATGCTTTTGCACGGTATAAACTGTATATTATCCTAAAGTAAATAGTTTTTATTTTTATTCCCAGTTTAAAAAATATATATTTTATATGTTAATATACAAAATACAAAATCTGAACAATGGCCCTAATAATTTTTATGTAAAAGGTTATTTTATATATTTCAGCTAACTCTCATACAAATTTATAATCCATTCGTCATTGGTTTTTTCAGCTAGTACGTAATGGTCTAAAAAATATATGTATAAAAATGTACATATGTCTGTTCCAATTTAACTGATGCCTGTCGTTATATAAATATATATTCATACAAGAACACACTTTACCCAGAGTTGTCAGATTGTAAAAATTATCCCAAAATTGGCGAATATATTTTGGAAAAGGCAACCCAAAATTTGATTTTGGGACAAGGAATTTTTTTGGAGACTTTTGTTATAATTTTTGGGGATTTTTAGTTTTATCAAAAATCTTATTATGTTTAATAATTTTTTCTGCAACAAAAGCAAATCTTTCACTGAATAACGGTATTCAAGTGTACCAATTTATTTCGATTTAAAAACAGATAGTTTTTTATAGCTTAAAACTCAATTGCAGAATATGGTAAAGCGTCTTAAAATTTTCAAGACTTATAGACATTGGGACAGTCAAATTTCAGTTTAATTATGAAAATTCTTTAACGAGTTATATATATTACTAATTCTAGAGAAATTTGAATCACAATGGAGAAAACTGCAACTTGTTAAATGGAAAGAAAGACTTATTTGACGTACAATTTACATATCTCAAGATGTCACTGGATCACGGCCATTTGAAGATTTAACAAAGTTTGTATTAACACAGCTTTGTGTACCATCAGGCAATGCTTGTGTTGGACGGGGTTTTCTCGGCATTGAACTTAAATAAGAAATAAAATGCAATACGAATTGCTAGAATTATTCGCCCTATTCACAATATTGTGCATTTTAGATGAAAAATTTATGCAATTGTAAATATTTCCATCAACTAGGAATGACCTCATTGGTTTAGCTTACAATGTTTTTTGCAGAACTTGAAACAAGCACGCCGTTCTCCTCCAGGAATCAGATATACATATTCTATAAAAGCACAAGTAGTTTGCGATTGCAAACGTAAAATTCACTTAGTGTAAGCTGCCGGTTTGCAACTAATGGTGTTTTCTTGTTAAAAGGTGCATTTATAAAATGTCTTGCAACCATGTAATAATGCTTTTTGTTTTTTGACGAGAACTAAACAGTTATCTAAAAGTGGAATGCCCTGTTTTTAAAAGCTGACAAAAAGTTTGTTCTTCAAAATTAAAAAAAAAATTATTAAAAATTTGTTTATTGCATCACAATAAAATTAATGACGAAATTCCAGTTTGCTCGAAACCAGTTCAATGTAGATAAAATTATATTTAAAATAACGTTGGCAAAACCAGTGGACGCTTAGGTGAAAAATTATATATAATTTATATTTCATCCTCATCAGATGACGAAGATGAATACAATAAATGATTCATTGTCATTTCTGCACATATAATGGATGCGGTAATATCCATATTTTAATTGTTTCCTTTAAAAATAAAATTCTCAAACATTTTCTTTAGTTTTTTTTCATAAGATATTTAAACATGACAATACCGGTGCCGATTTATCGACACCAAGTTTCAAAGCTTTTTTGATTTGAAGACTTTATCAATACTGCCGATTTAAGTGCCAATGCCTTATGTCATTAATCACCCTTGATTTTTTAAAATAAAACATGGCACCCTTTAAGAGAGCAAAACATTTTTAAAAAACAAACACCAAATTGCATTTTAATAATAAAATGTCACCTATTATTGTAGAAAAGAAAACACTATAACCCCCAATTTCACCAAATTCAGTTATAATTAACTATCAGTTATAGCTGTCAAAATATATTGTTAACTGAAAGTTAAAGTAATAGTTAGTTTTAGCTGAACTTGGTGAAATTGGGGGTAAGTCGAATAAATATAAACAATTAGTTTTAAGAGTTGCATATTAAAAAGAGAGTATCAAGTCCATTGCTGTACAGTAAAAATATTCTATACCATTCTGCAAATGCTACAAAGATTGTAAACAGGGCTAATATAACAAATAAATAATTATTTAAAAAGAAATTAAATTTGCTGCGACACGTTTGAACCATATCATGATAAAGCTGTTTAATTTGAGAAATATGTACCAACAATTTAAGAAGGATGATAGATGTGATAATTTGATTTTGACTTTTTTAATAAAATTAACATTTACTGAGATGGTCGAAAATCTAGCTGTCAAATAAAACAAAATGTACAAATGAAATGCCTAACAAATAAAATATTTTGTGAGAATGAAAAAATAATTTCTGTGGATTTTTTGGGTCACAAGTTAACAATTTGTGTATAAAATTTGAAAAATATCTGTTAACCCTGCTTTTTCCAACCAACAATGTGGACAAAAGACAGCCGTACACTTTATTGTAATTAAGTTAAATTAAAAAACATTCAATAACAGTAATTTCGAAAATGTTTCTGTTGTGCTGTTGTTGTTGCTGCACTTATAATGTTATATTTATCTATTACATTCCCACTGTTTTATTGCAAGGTAGAGTGAGTGGCTACACTAGTAAATGACAGTTGGAAGTAAAGTTATCACAAGTAGACTAAAAGATGGACATAAATTACATTTTTACCCATCAGCTCTGCGTCACTTAGTTACTCTGATACTTATAGCACTTTATTTTGGTATGCAGACATTTAGATGAAACACTCTTTCTTAGTCAGTCATGAGAAAGTTGTTGCTAAATGAGGGGATTGGTAATGGGTGGGGTTCGCTACTGGAGGTTATTTTGAACTACATACATAAAGATATGTTTGTATAATTTTTAGGTCGTTATTAAAATTATGTATGTATGTGTATTAAAGTTGTTCAGCCCCTATACGAAAAAAAGTTGAGCCCCTAGGAGTAAAGATTATTTGAAAAAAATTCCAGAAAATGTTTTTTTAATTTTTTCGCCACGCTTCTGGAAATCGCCCTTTTAGTTTCTTGTACACTGCGTTACTTTTGGTGAGTGTTTGTTTAAACAACGATCTGTTTTGGGGAAACAATGCTGCTTAAATAAAGGGTGGTCCAATCCAAACGCATGATGTTTATTGTAAATAAAACAAAATGTTTTCGGAGAATTATCTGAATATTTTTTATTATGATAAAAGGATCTATAAAAATTATGTATGCAACAAAATATTAGCCAAATGCTGGCCACGGCTTCAGTGGCATACCTCTATCCGATGGTCCATATTTTCAATGACCCTGAAACATAATTGAGATTCAATGTCGTTAATGCGCCGACTTATATCATTCTTTAGCTCTTGAATTGTTCTTGGCCTATCGACATACACTTTTTTTTAAATATCCCCAAAGAAAAGGCCAACGGTGTCAAATCACATGATCGTGACGTCCAATTAACATCTCCAAGACGTGAGATAACATGGCCATTTAATTTCTTTACACAATAAGTCCGTTATCATCTCGAGATAGCGAATGCCATCCACGGTAAATGTTTAGCCGACCTTATTTTCGAAGAAGTATACGGCCCGATAAAGCCGAACGAACTGGGCGAAAGCCTTTTTTCTTAAAACGCGTTCCTCAATTGTGCACCTCTCCATAGTTCAATTTGCCAAACACTAAAGCAAAGAAATGTCAAATTAAGTGGTTCAAAAAACTTTACGTTAAGGTGTGACTGACAATTAATATCGTGCATTATGGTTGGACCACCCTTTGATTAGAATTTATGTCTAAAAATGATTTTAATGCTTCCTCTTGTACTACTTTACTCTGCACAGTTTTCACTGAAATGATTACATTTAGCACTAGACACCACAAAAAGTTTGACAAATATCCATCAAGGCTACCAATATAAAATTTGTTTAATCGTGGAGCTAGTTCAGAATAGGTGTAGTTGCCCTTGTTATGTTAGTCTTTAAATACTTAAGTAATAATTATGATGTTTTAAAGTTCTGCAGAAGAAGAAATTGAAAGAAAAAATACAATTTTATCTGGTTTTATTTTATTTTAGAGCTTTTTTTTTGTCAAAAACGTAATAAATTCTCAATGAAAGGCTTTCAATTCTATGTTTCAAACTAAAGAGCTGAAAGAAAAGAAAAAACTGTGTTTTCGGTTTTATTTTCTATGTAAGTCCCATGGGATCATTTAAGGTTTCATTGCAGTCATTTGTGCTATTTTATTCATTTCTTTTTTAATTTGTACCATTTTAGTTGCCAGTGTACTGGTGTGTTGTCTATTTGGTTGTTTCGTTCATTAATTTTGCCTCAAAATGTTAGAATGAATGTTTTTACAAACAGGCTAATAACTTGTACTTGTAATTTTATGGCAGTATTTAATTTTGTTTTTGTTTCAAGAAAAACATGCCCGAAAGAAATTGACCACAATACATATTCATTACCGTAAAAATATCTTAAACATTTTTTGATTAATGAAAAATAATTATGTGCATGACTTTACAAATATTAACTGTAATTACATGGAGGTCAATGAGCCAGGGTTGGATTGATTAAAATTTTAATAAACAATACTTTTTATATGGAAGATTTTTAAATCATTAGAAACAAAATTTGGAATTATTAGAAAATAAGAAAAATGTTATGCAATTGTTATTCTTATAGTTTTGTAAAGGATGGTCCAACCAACCATAATGCACGATGTTAATTGTAAGTCACACCTTAACGGCAAGCTGTTTGCCCAACTTACTTTTGACATTTGACATTTCTTCGTTTCAGTGTTTGACAAATTCAACCATGGAGAGGTACACAATCGAGCAGCATTTTAAGATATTTGAAGACTTTTAAAAAATTGGGCATTTCGTGCACTTCGTGAGGCACATTTTCACCTAAGTGATTCCGCGTTTGGGCAAATGAGAATCCACGAGTAATTGTTGAAAAGCCGATGCATCCACAAAGAGTGACTGTTTGGTGCGGCTCATGGGCTGGCGGCGTTATGGGGCCGTACTTCTTCGGAAATAGGGTCGGCAAAGCAGTTACCGTAAATGTTGTTCGCTATCGCAAGATGATAACGGGCTTCTTGTGGCCAGAAATTGAGGATATGGACCTCGGCGATATGTGGTTCCAACAGGATGGTGCCACTTGCCACTTACCACACAGCCAACAAAGCCCTTTTGCGCGAGAAATACAATGGCCGTGTTATCTCACGTCGTGGCGATGTCAATTGGCCGTCACGATCATGTGATTTGACCTTCAGACTTCTTTCTTTCGAGATACTTAAAAAAAAGTGCACTTCAGTAAGCCAAGAACAATATAAGAGCTAAATGATTAGATAATTCGGCATATTAAGGACATTGAACCTCAATTATGTCTCAGAGTCATTGAAAATATGAACCATCGTATAGAGGTATGTATGCCTACGAAGCCATGATATTTCCTTTCACATATAATTGTCATAGATCCTTCTAAAATAATAAAAATTATTAAGATAATTCTCTGAAAACTTTTTGCTTTATTTACAATTAACATCGTGCGTTTTTGGTTGAACCATTCTTTAGTAATTGAAAACGCCCTTAATATATTGAAGAGATTATTTCTGTGGCATTTTGACAAAACATCTTAAGTCAAATAAAAAAAAGTTGAAAAAATGTTGTTAATCATACGAATTTTATTAAAAAAAACATTTTTGTTACCGTTTTTAAAATTTTGTATTATAAACAAAATTTTTCTTTAATTTTGGTTTATTTTATTATTTGCAAAAAATGGTTTTTTATCGAGTTTTTTAAAACATTTTTGCTTTCCTATTTCGACTTAAGATGTTTTGTCAAAATGCCACAGATTTAAAATATAATCAATTATAGGCAAATGGGGCTTCGACTTTGAGTGAACCAAACAGGAGCTTTGTAATTTCGACTTTTTAGTTTTTCACAAAAAAAGGCCAATAAAATTGAATTTTGGTATGAAAAAACAGTAAAAGCAGATTCTCATTTTTTTTGCTTAAGACTTTTAGTTTTCCTAAAAATCCACTTTTTAGTTTTTTCATAGAAAATTGAAGTGAATCAATCAAAAATACAAATACATTAATACGTAAACAATTTTTTTTTATAAAAAAAAAATAAGTAATAAAATTAAATATAATTTAGACTTTTCATTTACTAAACTTATATAAAAAAAATTAAAATACATGTTGCCATGGAATCATTCACTAATCCGCTGATGTATCATTACATATTTTAGTCATTAAACCAACCCAATAATTTTTTTGTTTTGCGAAGCGCACTTTTATGCGCTATGCAATAAGACATAAATGGATGCAGTAAGATAAGTGAACGAACTCTTAACAAATTAAAAAAAAAAAATTAAAATTTGAAGAGCAACGACATTCCCACACTACAAAGCAGTAAAAACAAAACAAAAATTTCAGTGGGTACAGCTGATCGCTACATTCATCAATTTTTATATGCGCTTAATAAAGAGCTTTCTGTGTAAAATATATTGCTTCAAAGTGGGAACTCGCCATACAAAATGTATGTGTTCCGTAAGCGACATGGTAAGTGAAAATTTTACGTTTCTCCCTTACAAACCTGCTTCGTTTAAAGCAATATTGATGCATAAAATTAATGGATTATGCTATGAATGAAAAACAAATTAGACTATACATTCTTCATTTAACAATTCAAAATCTAATATTCCTTGAAATACAAACTCCCATAGCTCTTTCCGACAATGCTTTTCCACCTTATTAAAAAAAAACAAGTTAGAATGTTATATTCGGCTGTGCCGAATCTTTGATACCTTCCACCGACAATTTGAATCTTTCAGGAGTGATATCTATATGATGTCTACTTATTATTAATTTATCTTTATAAAAACAGACATCAGCATTAAAATTGGTTGCGGCTTAGACCTATATTAAATTATTGACCGACAATCTTGAGTAAAATATCTTGATTCGTAACAGTTTAAGCCGAACTTAAATGATTTTCAGGAGGGGGATTTATATTGGAGTTATGGTAAGTTATGAACCAATCATCCCAAAATTCCGCAGAGGTATTTCTGGTATTAAAAAACAAACATTTCAATATAGTGGTAAAATTAGTTTTAGCGTTTACAGTGAATTTCAGAAGGCTGCAAAATATGGTATCTAAGGTAAATTATGGACCGTATATCACAAAATTGCATGACATTTTGGGGCCTATAGTAAATTATGGACCGATCATCACGAAATTTTTTAGTGCTATTTCTAGTCCTATAAAACTGTGAAGTATTAAATTTTATTCTGATACCATTATAAATTACGGTTTTAGGCGTACTAAACTCTTTTCCGGTAGTAGGGTTTATATGGGGCCTAGGGTACATTATGGACCGATCTTCACGAAATTCTTCGGAATCATTACTAGTATTATAAAATTGTGAAGTACCAAATTCTATTATGATAGCATTATTAATAACGGTTTTAGGCGTACTTAACTGTTTTTCGGTAGTATTTTTTTTCGATATTTCATAACAATTTAATGGAAACATTTTTATAATTCTGGTTTAGCTGAACAAATGACATTATTATTTGATTCTTGACACGCATTGAAAAAGCTTGGTAATTAAGCCAAATTAAGCCCTTCTGGCTACCGTTCATACAATAAAAAAAATCTAACTAATAAATAAGTTCTTAAAAAGCTGTGTGCCCTAAAATTTTTCTTGTAAATTTTTGTATAAATTATGGTTTTAAATTTATATTCACTATCATTTAACTAAAGCTTTTCGGTGATTAATTTTTTTTTCTTTTTAAATAAATACGTTTTATAGTTTAATTACGGTATTGTCTTAAAGAAACGTTTTTAAATTCCCATAATGTTAATGTAATTAATTAAATTGCACTTCTGGTTATCATTACGTCGTTTCTTGTTCTGAAGGAGTATTTGCTTGCTTGTATACAAATGGGTGTGTATGTAGAAGTAAGTAACATTGGCCATAACCTTCATATGAAAAAATGCAATGAACATGCAACAGGTTTTCGATTTCCGGCTTGTACGCATAAAAATATTTTACCTCGAATAGTTATTTACACACACACACACATGCAGAAGCAGGCACTCACATGCACTTGAAACAACGAATACAAATAAAAGCTGTGATAAAATGAGCTTTTGCTTCTAATTTATTACTTTCAGTCTCATTTTGACTCTTCGGAGCAAAAGCTTTTTTGTGTGAGTGTTGGCTGGGACGAGAAATGGAAAAAAAATTTTAAGGTTAATAGTACTTTTTATCAGATGAATGTTGTCGTTTTAAAAATGGCTTGATATTAAATAAGTAGATTTCACAAATCATATGGGTAAAGTCAGAATTATAATTTACAGAACTTTTTTAATTCCCGAAAACTAATAATAAATGTGTTATTCCCAGCAAATACAGTGAATTTTATTTAAAAAAAATTGTTTAAAGTTTTGGATTTTTTATCAAATGTTAAAAATTCAATTAATCCCAATTTCTTAATTTTTTATTAAATGTTACAAATACAAAGTTATAATTAACTCTCAGCTATAGCTGTCAAAACATATTGTTAACTGGAAGTTAAAGTAATAGTTGTTTTAACTGAACTTGTTGAAATTGGATGTAAAAGTAATAATCTATTTTTATTTACTCTGGCGGAAATTTTTATTTAAAATAAGTATTTTATTTCCCACTTAATCTACGTTTATAGTTCAAAAAGAGCTTGAGCTTAATGCCATAAACATCAAATAGCTCCTTTAAGAAAATGAATCGTTTATTAGCTTTCGATAAATCTTGGGGGTTTCGAGAGTTCCTGTTGACAGCAATTAGAAATAATTCTCAGAAACAAATAAAATCGTATGTTATATGTTCGAAATCTCCTAACTAAAATTCTCGGTAATTTTTTCCCGTGTAGAAACTCCTGTTTAAACCGAAGTCTGAGTGAAAGTGACATTTTTAAAATAAGGCCAGCTCGTGTTGACAGTATTTTTATTGTACAAAAGCATGAAAGGTGAAAAGATAAATATACATTTGAGCAAGAATCGCGTCGGCTAGTCGAGACTGGTATTCTAAAATCATAAGTTGTTTTTAGAGGCTGTCCCGACTGACTTTCCACTATGTGCCTTCCCTGAACTGAAGTCTAAATCGGCCATTGCTTACATATATACATATTATTTGTAAATGATTTTATCTTAACATATTTTTACAGGGTGGGCCAACTTTGACTATCTGATTGCCTCGGACCGATAGGATTTTATATGAGACATCCTCAGATCAGATTATAGAATGCGCTGCAGCGATATTCTAGAGATACCTAACTGAGTAGCACGTCGTTGAGTAGACTCAAATGAATCCGTGTGGACAATATTTCGTACAGCATTCTCACCTTTTACAATGGGAACAGTTCGATTAACAGTTCTTCGTGGCTCATTACCTACTGAAGTCTGGTTCTCAAAACGGGTAATTAAGATTTTTACACTGGCAGATGTTGCATTATTATAATAAAAGTTGATAATATTTTGCTTGTGTTGGAACAACTGACACCTTATTTTCTTTATTTATTATCTAAAAAAAACTAGAAATAGATAAAAGCTTTTGAAATCTGCTAGTCCAAGTTGACCCACTCTGTATTTTATTACAAGATTTTTGGGAATTGATGTCATTTTCAAAAGTTGGTATTAAATGAGAACTTTGGTATTTATCCTAATTCAAACATTTCTGTTAAACTTTTGACACTTAGGGCCATTATTACAACCTAATGATAAAGTTGCTGATAGTTAACGTGAACAATAGCTATCTTGAACGATAAAGTGACCAATAAGTTTTTTCCATTATTACAACTGTCCGATAAAATAAAAAATGTAATTTATATACTGTGGCAACATTGCAGTATATATCGACTACTTTTGGTTGTTTAAAATACGTAGTGGCAACGACTTAGTTTTGTTTTATTTATTAATTAAAAAGAAAAGTAAATTTTTGTGCTTTATTTTTGGTTTTAATGGAAATTGTTTTGTTTTTTGTGTTAAATTGTGTTTTTTGAAAAAGTTGAGTAATTTAAGACTATCATTGAAGTTACCATATCTTCAGCAGAAAATATGGCATCTTCAAGTTCTTAAAGTTCACTTGTAAAGTTACCATGAGGACAAACCTGATGTTAGCTTATCAGTCACTTTTTAGGTTAATGTTAACTTGTAATAACCAAAAACTATTTATCTGTCAGATAGCATCCTAAAAATAACTATTTGTAAGTTGTAATAATGGCCCTAAGTGTGTTTTCCGAGTTTTTGGCTTTAATGGTTTCTTATTGACCAGTCACAATAAAATTTTCTAAAGTGTTTTTGGTTTAAATGAAAATTATTAGTTCTAAAATTTATTTCAATTAAAATATTTTTTATCAGATACGTGGCAATAAAAGTGATATTTGTGATTGGAGGTCAGAGTACCAACTGCTTTAAAAGTGTTGTGGAATAGATTTTTCTGTCCAAATTTGCCTACACTACTAAAAAGATAAAACCTATATGTTGAAAATGTTCTTTTCTCCTAGCAATCTATAGAGGTAATAAATCTAAACCTCCTAAGCTTATATTTCATATTAAATGTTTTTATATACAAAGGAACCAAATTAATTGACTTAAAGAGTTCACTTTAATTTTTTTGAACACCTTTAATATTCATGAACTTGTTTAGTAAAATACAAATTTTGGACTTAATATACATAATCGGATTTGGGAGCCCATCAATTATTGAATGATTAGCTTCAAACTTTTCAGATATTTTTTTAATGAAAATTAAATATGATGAACTTTAGATTTATTACCACTTTTTTCTCTCTCTTTTGTGTTTTTATTGTGTTATGTATAAGCAGTGTTGCCAGTTAGAATATTTTCAACATCAATTAAATCTGAAGTTTCCAAAGCCAGTTTGGTTATATCCACAATGAAAATTAAATATAATGAATTTTAGCCTAATTAAAATTTCAAAATTTGGATTAAAACCCATAAACAGTTCAACAAATAATACTAATAATTGTTAAAAGCTAAGGCACGAGCTCGATGTTTACATTCGAGGAGGTCCATAACAAAACGCAATAATTACACCATAAAATTTTTTGGATAAACGACAAAATGTAATTCTAGTAAGTAGCACATAATTTTTTTAAAAAACAGTTATTGAGATATTATTTTCTACAAAAAATAATATTAAATACAAATTAATTATTTTATTTGACAGTTTGTTTTAAAGTTATTTAGATAGCAAATTTGGAATCGTGGTATTTATTTCATTTTGCTTTGAACTATATGAAAATATTGAGTTTTAATCTGAACTAGGACTGGAATTTCTGCTTTTTGCTTTAAATAGATTTGTATTATATAATTTTGATTTAAATTGCAACCACTTGTAGAAAAATGAAAACACTTGTAGAAAAATGAAAACACTTTTTTTTTGTGTAATTATTGCATTTTGCTCTGAACCCTTATATTTGATATTGAATTGCAGTGTAGTTATTGAGTTTGTGAATGCTCTATAATAAAGGTAATATAGATTTTAATGTGTAGAATAGGATTCAATCAAAAAATCAAAAAACTTGAAAAATGTAATTATTGCGTTTTTTTATAGACCTCCTCATTTGTCCTTCAAGATATGCTGAAAAAGGTCAACAAGAAAAAGACAAAAAAATTAAAAACAAAAGAAAAATGTACTTTGGACTTCAAGAAGAATTCTTGACAAAAACTACGAAAAAAAAACAGAAGTATGGAAGAACATGTAAATCAATTAAAATAGATAATCATTCAAAGCAAATTTCGATCTACCAAAGGTTAAATACAATTTGCTTTAAAGATTGATGTTTGACTATGACTGCCAGCAGTCGTCGATGGCTGTGAGTGTTAAACGGCAAACTCAATTATCAATAACTTTTAATTAAATTTATGTTGTAAAATTCCTCTCTTCATAAAAATAGTTTAATAAAAATTAAATATGATGAACTTTAGCCTAATTAAAATATCAAAATTTGGATTAAAACCCATAAACAGTTCATCAAAATAACCACAATACTATTAAAAAATAAAGTTTTTTTGGCCGTTGCTAATCGATATTAAGTGATGTTGAAGAAATGGCCATTTTATGTGTATGTGTTAATAGAACTTAGTTGTCTTTTATACAAAAATAAAACTCATATTGTTTATTTCCCCAAAAAATCCTATTTTTTTTAAATATCCCCAATGCAAACCCCAAATACAAGTTTTTGACCCTTTTAGCAACAAGAAAACCCCTATTTTGGGGTCAAATCCCCAAAACTGGCAGCTCTGACATAGGCTTTAAGAAAATAAAGCTTGTGACCACCCTGTTAGAATACAAGGTGAGAAACAGGGTGGGTAAGTTGGAGCTGGTTTACACTCTTCAAGTTTTAGCCGCCAAGTCTTGATCTTTTAGGAGGGAGAGGAAAAGAGAATGCCATTTCTTTTCCTCTCTCTTCTAAAAACTCAAGACTTGACGGCTTAAACTTGATGAGTGTGAACCAGCACTTGAGCACCTCGGGTAATATAAACTTTGTAAAACTTGTAACGTGTGCAAGTATTGACATGAAACTTTGTAATAAGCTAATTGGAATTTAAGGATGGTCACAAATTATATTTTCTTAAAGCCTATATCCGCCTCTTTGACTCGCTCGTACATCATTTTGCAATCCGAACAGTAGTTTAGGAGCTTCAGGTTTATTACCATTTTTTTCTCTCTCTTGTGTTTTTATCAGGCTTGCCAGAAGAATTCAAATTAAAAGTGCTAAATCGACAAAAAAAGTGCTAAATTGTTTCACCGTTAAAAACAAAAATGCTAGATTTTTAACATTGATTTTTATGAATATAAAAAAAAAATTACATTTAAAATTTTTTAAATATTCATTTTTTAAATATTCATGGTGAGATTTCGTCATGACCGTCATGCTTTAACCAGGGCTTAAAAAACTGCAGTCGAAACCAAAAACTGTCCAACAAAAAACGAAAATTTTTGTACAACCAAGGTATATTTACACAAGGTAAACTCGTTGGCCCATATGTTTGTCAGCTGTTTACCCATAGTTGGAACCCCAACGTCAAATTGCGTGTATTTGAGCCAAAATTTGTACATGTGTGCGTTAAATTGTTTTTGTTTTATATGAAGACAATTTTGACAACATGGTTCCTTTTATAGAGCAGCATGTCTACACTCCCAAATGAGTCTACCTTGTGTAAATATACCTTGTGTACAACTTTTCGCTTTTTGAGTTGGTTTGACAACGATTGTTTATATTTAATGAATCAGAAGTAAAATCAACAGTTTTTATTTGGCCAATGACAAATGAAAAAGTAGAAAATATTGCAGTTTTTCTAGTAATTTTATTTTTGTCAAAGCACGCTTTAGTTTAAAAAATAAAAATTAGTTTTTGTACCATAAAAAGACAAAAAAGTACCAACCTTTTTATCCCTGTAATGCTGTATTTTCATTTAAAACATTTCGAAAACATTTTCTTTGGATACATCGTGAATGGACATGAATGTAAATGAAAGTATGAATGAATGAATTTTTTTCTGTTGGTTGAGGATGTTTGTCGACTGAGACTCCAAACATCCCTAGAGATATGTTCCTTTATTAAGAGCTCGTAGTTAAACGAACATACAAACGAACCGTTGTCAAGAGCAAATGCTTATCTTTCTATTTGTCGTCAGATGTACGTATTTGTCGTGGTCGTATGTATGCTGGTATAACGGTTGTTGTCTGGTTCGTGTGTTTATTCGTTGGATGCTTTGTTGGGAAAGAACTTACAGCAACAACATTCACAACACAAAACCAGTAGCTGCAGGCTTCAAACATTAAATATTTAGTTGCCAGTAGAGAATAGAACAATCATTATGTTTTTAACCGGGAACGACAACGAAACTATTTAACGGATTATTTTAATAAGAGAAAATAAAAAAATAAAATGTTTTGAATTTTGTTACTGTCTATTTAACGTTGTCATTTTAATTGTAATTGTTGTTGTGTAGCAAAGTTTCTAATTTTGTTAAAGAAATAAAAAAAAACAGGATAATAAATACTTTTTTAAGACTCGGTTGATAAAACAAAAATTTTCTGTTATATTTTTAGTTTGAAAAGTTTTATAGAAAAAAGCATACAAATTGAATAATTTAAATTTTGCATATGTTTTAATTTTTTTTTTTGTGATAAAACCCCATCTTTATTTTATCCTTTTCTCAACTTAAATAAAACAGCTGTAAAATGGAGAAATTTGAATTTTTATGGTGCAGTTTAAACGAATTTAATTACATTTTGTGAAATAAAAAGAATAAAATGGAATAAAATAACAAAAGCAGCAAATAAAAAAAGAATTAAATTATCATAATTATAAGAATTTGCATTAAAATATAATTTCATGCAAGTGCTAAAAAAAGATTACATTAAAAATTAATATATTAATAAAAAAAAAAAAATTTAAAAAATTAAAAAAGCTTTAAAAAAATTATAAATAATTGTGCTTAAAATTTGAACCTTATAAAAACGTGACAATTTTTTTCTTTAAGGGAATTTATAATTTCTTTTGATTGATTTCCTTTTGAATTATCAGCAGCCAACAGTAAAAACATCTTCATCTTTTGTGGAATATAATTTTTATTCTTGGATAACATTTTCAAGTGACAAAAACAAAGGTATGTATATTTTTTTCTATAAAAGGAAACATGCAATTTTTTAAATATTCCTCAGGATAACAATAAATTATGCATTTGCATCTTGACATACATTACGCATCACACAGTGGAGAATAATGAAAATAAAAAACATAACCTTCACACTTATAGACTAGCAAGCTACCCAGCTAGCATAGGCTGTTTGTTAGACGATTATGTTTAATATACAACTCCTAAAAGAATCTTCTGATGATTATCTGACGATTAACAAAAACAAAAAATTCAAATTTTTTTTATTTATTACTTTTTTATAAATTTTTTGACACGCTCGTCTTTTAATCTTGGAATGAACCTTTTGCGACTCTCTGTAAGAGTTATATAACAATTAATAAATAAGAGCGTTTTTGAAATATAAAAATTCTATTGTCAATACAATTTCAATAAAACAAACCGACCTAAGGATCTGTAAAAAAGGATTTTCCGACAGGAAAGTGTTTGCTTTCGCAACCTTTAAGGTTTGTTTCATGTAAATTGTAAGAAAATTAGAAGTTTTAACATGAAAAAGACGCGTGATGCCCCTTTTTAGGTAGCTCAGTTATACGGCTGAGCATTCACGAGTTGTAAAATAATCACTACATTAGTCTCATACGACTCTTTGCATGCTTCTTAAAAGACTCGTTAGATAATCTCCAAATACATCACAAACGATTCCCTTTACGATTAATATAAGCGTCTTTCGCTGCGTTATAGAAGAATCTCACATACGAATCAGCACGTGTAACAGTTTCTCCCGTGCTAGGAATCGTCTACAATTATAAAATGAGCTCGTCGACGATCAAAAACACTCTTTTTGAGATTCCCAATAGACTCCTAGACGATTAAAAATGCTAGCTGGGTACAATCATGTTCACCAAGGCACTCAGTTTAGAAAATATTTAACTTTGAAAATAAAAATTTCAAGTTTTGTTGACCAAAATGCTTCGATGTTTGTAATTTTAAAAAATTTTTTAATATACAAAAAAGTATCGTGTGCTTATTTTTAGATCGATGTAAAAGATTGTACAATACATAAAAAGTACCGTATGAAACATGTATAGAATGTCTATTGTACCCAGAAGACCTTCATACTTCAGGCCTTTTTAAAGGCCCGCTTAAAAATGTTTTTGATTTAATTACTATTCTTATCTAGTTATTAAAGAATGCCTCATAGAAGGCCACGGCTCTTTCGAATAAAAGATAAGAAACACATTCGACATTCGCTTCTATGAAAAGGGAGAAGAGAAGAAGTAAAATTTTTATTTTTTTTTTTTTTTTGCCAAAGCAAAGGCAAAATAAAATTTTTTTTGATCCCGTTTCCATTCTTATGTAACTGCTAAAGAAGCAAGAGTGGAGGGCCTACTCCGTGATGAGAACGTGTGTAAAAAAGATATGAGTATGGAATGGAACGAGCAGGCCTTGTATATTCAAAAGAAAGAGTACAGAGGCCTACTAGAAGGCATCCGTATTCCTTCTTTTTCCCGATAAGTAGTTCCGAGGAGATTAAACTTTAAAGAATTTAACTTTTTTTTTGGTCGACCTTGATCTGATTTTTTCCTGCTTAAAGAACACAAATATTTTTCAAATTATCCGCACGCAGAGAAAATTTATTACGATGGAACTTGTTATACAACTTCAAGAATTACAAAAGGTCTGTTCAAATAATTTTCAAATTATTGCTAATTTTCCATAATTTTAACTTGTAAATGTTTACGTACTTATAAACCTGCAAAAGTGAAAAAAGAGTATTGCAACTTGAAAGATACAAATTTTTTGAAAATTTAAAAACTTCGATTTTAGTAATTTAAAAACTTTGAAACCAAAATACCCAAATAATGGTGATTTTCAGAATAAGACCAAAAATTTAGCGGAATTAAAAAAAGGGAAGCAAACATATTTAATATTTTTAATAAAAATACAAAGAATTGTTGGCACCGGTTTAAAATTATACTTTTTGAAACAATATTAGGAAATCGTGCTAAAAATTGGCTGAACCGTTCCAAATAAATCTGGGTTCATCGAAAATGGTCAAGAAAAATCGTATGTAAAAACTGTATATTTTCCAAAGGTGAATAATTTTTGAAATAAAATAAGCAAATCGTGCTAAAAATTGTTCGGTATGTTTCATAGAAATGTGAATTCATCAAAAATAGTTAAGAAAAATCGTTGCTGATTTATTCTAGGGACAACAGGCTTTTGCAAGGTATAAACTGTTTATTTTCTAAAGAGTAAATAGTTTTTGGAATAGAAAAACCGTAGTGAGGAAGAAACATGTAAAAAATAAAAAAAAAAATTACTAATTACAGCAGCATTTCGCCCACTTTTACGCCAACTTTTTTCGATTTACCTAAAATCAGAAAACGGCTCCATCGATCATTAGTAATCAGTAGGGCAACCAAAAAAAAGCAAATGCTTATTTTTTGGTTTACAAGATAGAAAGATTTTGATTGAACACAAATTCCGATCATAAAAAAACAAAATATCGGCTTTTTTTTAGTTATTTTTGCGATATCGGCTTGTTTTTACTTATTTTGTAATTTAAGATAATTTTTAATTTTTTTCATACGAAAAAAAACTTATTTAATAATATTTTGTAAAAATTGTTATTATTATTTATTTTAATGTGCAACTTTTTTTAACAACTCTGATTAAAAAAAATCGTTCAACGTTATGGTAATATTTTGTGCTTCACTTGAACAATATCATCCCAAAAAACCTATATTATCTCTGTATGTTGTTATAGCTACACTAAAGAGTGGAGAGGGTATTATGCATTTGTGCTGATGTGAGAAACACCTTAAAATATTGGTCCTAAAGTATACCGATCAACTTAGAATCACTTTCTGAGTCGATCTAAAGATGTCCGTCCGGCTGGCTGGCTGTCCATGTAACCTCGTGCGCAAAGTACAGGTCGCAATTTTAAAGATAATTTAATGAGACTATGTACGTGGGTTCTAATTGGCACAAGGGCGAATCGGTCCATAATTTAATATAGCCCCCATACAAGCTGCTATCCGGAAGAGGATCTTTGTGCCCACTATCAAACCAATTTTAATGCAATTTAAGTTATATGTAGATATATCCATATTTATATGGACACGTAAGGTATGCATTTTTTAAAAAATAGGACCACGAGGGGAGATAGGGTAAATTTCTGCCTATCAGTAACTATTAAACCGATTTTAATGAAATTTAAAAAAATTGATAGATCCATATTCATATAGCCAAACACTCTCGAAACTGGTTTTTAAATACTTTTGTGTTGGGTATCGTACGGTCGGGCTTGTAACGTACTTTTTATAATGTTGTGTATAATTTTTATGTGTTTTTGTTTTTAGTATTAAGCTTTTTTATCAACTTATTTTATTATTGCTCGAAAATTCCATAGCTGTATTCTTACGATCAAATTCCTCAGTCTGTAACGTCTTTTACCATCATACTTTGTAACGTCTTACTCCTTTTTAAATATAGTTTTTGTATAAAGTAACGTCTGTTAGTTCCCGTTCTCTCTGTTTTTGGTATAGTTACGTATTATTTTTTGCTTTTTTAATATAGTTGTAGCTATTAAGAATTTCTCTGTATATCAAATATTGTTAAATTCTGCAAATTTTTGGGCTTTAGACGAAGTTGTAACATAATTGGAAACAAAAAATCTTTCATTGGTTTTCTAAGTGAACATAGTTATGGACCGTAAGAAAAATATCTCGTGTTCCAGGGGATATAGGAGACAAATTTAATACAAAATTTAAATCAGTTTCATTAAAAAATGAAGGATTTTCGGTATTAAAAGATATTTGGGATATTTTGGGAGGCAAGCGGAATTATGAGTCCAATCGTATAAAATATACTTCAGAGCAAATACTCAATTTTAAATATGCTCCCTTAACATCTGTAGACGTAGGAATAACTTTTTCTATGTACACGAACTTGCTGACTCCAAACAGACATAGTTTTCTTTTCGTAAATTTATTGCATCCACTTATAATTTACTATAACAACATATTAAACGAATTAAGTGGAAAATAAACAATTTTAAATTGCTTTTTTTTAAATTTTAACAGCTTATTTTCATGTTTTTAAACGCTTTTTTTAAGAGCTTAAAACTGTTTTTTTAGTGCTTTTTTTTGGTTGCCCTAGTCATCAGCTACCGAGCGAAGCCGGGGCAGCCAGCTAGTAATTTAATGAAAATTAAATATGATGAATTTCAGCCTGACTTAAAATAAAATTATATTTTTCTTATATTATATTAAGTAACAATAGCAGTTCAAAGCAACTGAATGCAGTAAAACATATTCCCGCATCTTACAGCCTGATACTGACAATGTGCGCAACTTTTTCGATCATTGCTGGCCGTATGCCTCGAATTACACGAACAATGTCAGACTCCAAGACGTCAATTTTTGTGGGTTAAACTGCATAAGCCAGTGACTTCATGTATCCATACAAGAAATCAACTTATCGCCAAATTTTGATTTTAATAAGTCAATAGTTGTGTTCGCCTTTTGGCTCGTAACACCATACTGTTAAGACCACGTCTCCCCCGGATCATTGTCATCCAAATTTTCAAACAAATATCAACCATCTCCTGGACCATAACGCGAGCGCCGGCTTCATTTTTGCAGAAATAAGGTCCAATGATGCCACTAGCTCGTAAGTCGCACCAAACGGTATATTTTTCTAAATGTAATGCAATCTGAGGGTCTGTTGTGTATAAGTCTCACTCCATTTGCTGCAATTTTGCTTATGAAAATACCGGTTGAGCCAAAAATGAGCGTTACCGCTAAATACCATAAAACCTGGGCGAAACGATGACTGATTTTCCAAGTAAATTAGGATAATTTGGTAGCCTTGTTAAAGAGTAAATCTATTAATGATGATCAGCCACAGCGAACTGATCAAAAATCTCATACGTGTGGGAATATATACAAGATCAGGTGTATATTTTTTAAAATTTCCGTTAGATAAAAATGGTTGTTTTCAAACTTCAACCCGATCCCTGCTTGAACTTTTTTAGCAATCCGAAAAAATTATCATATTTTTTATTAATAAGTTATAGCCCTAATGTACATAGATTTGTAGCAAATTACTTTTGCCATATTTTTCAAAAGAAACTTTTCTTTTCAAAAAGAACTTCACACTCAAGTAATTTTTTACAAAGTAAAACGAAAACAAAAGAGCCCTTTATTAAACCGTATTAATGTATGTATAAAAATGTGTATATTTGTACAGAGTAAGTATTATTTGGGTGCTATAGCAGGAAATTTAGATTATAATTTCGAGTCATATGAAACTAATCTTTGCAAGTTAAATGACAATAGCGTTATTATGATTCTTAAACGGGACTGATATATCTGCGGTTTTCACGAATAATCGCGTAAGTCGGTTTTTACCGAAATTGAGATAATGATGTCAAAGTGCTACATTTTGCATTAGGTTTTTATAAGTATTAAGCTTCTTAGAATATAATGTAGTATTATTAATTTTTTTCTGCTAAAAACAACTTAAGTTAACTGTTTAATAAAATATTTTGCTATTGTAACGATTTATGTCGACATACATCGCTAAAAATTGTAAAATTGCTGAATATGTTTCCAAATAAAAAGCATATGTGATGTTATGTTGTTATTCGTGCAAAAAATATGAAAGTATTTTTTGAAAATTTTTCTATTAATAACAACTTATATGTACATGTGCGTTTATTGTTGACTTCTTTAGTTGCAACAACAGCAGATGAGCGGTTGTTTGTAATTTTAAGTCCATACGTTGTGCTATAAGTATCAAAAACTCTGAATATGTCGCCAACTTGTGTGCTAAAAATAACAACGTAAGTCGTCATGTGTGATTAAAATGATAACATTTATTTTCACAAAAAAGAACTTATGTGGAGATATGATGTTATATTGCACACACTTTATGAGTCAATCAAACATATGCATTTTTAATCCTTTTACAGATTGTGATCCTGTGAGGATTTTTTCATGAAAACTATGTATAATACGTAGAAAGTCACTGTTAAGAGGATAGTAAAGAAAAAAGTTTAAAAAAGCATCTACAGAAGCCGCAATTGAAAAAAATAATTGTTTTTGCTCTCCTGAAAAGTTTGGTTTTATAACTAACGCGATTATTCGTGAAAACCACAGATATATGCTATACCAGTAAAAAGAATTCGTGTTTTTTGATGCGACTAAGCCAGTGTTGCCAAAACTTGGTGACCACAAATGGCTTAATTTACGGAAAAAATGGCTAAAACTTTTTTTTAATACAAACACATTAAATAACAAAACAGAAGTAATTCATCAAAATTTTTTAAAATAAAATTGTAACTTATGATCAATTTGTTACATAAGAATAAACGTAAATTAATATTTTAGCATTTAAAAATCATCGATAAGTTCGATGATCCCAAATTTCGACCTGTACTTAACACACAAGGTTTACTTGGATAGCCAGACAGCCTGCCAGCTGGACGAACATCGTTAATTCGACTCAGAAACTGATTCTGAGTCGACCGGTACAGTTAAAGGTCTAGGACCGATTTTAAAGCTGTTATAAACATCAGCACAAATGCATAGTGCCCTCTTCACTATTGTGGTGTGGGTAAAAATATTTTATTGTTATGGTTAAAATATTTACCTAATTGATATCGAATAAACAGTTGCTAAATAATATTTATAGCGATTTTCAACATTTGTAAAAGTTGTGATTTAAATTGAATGCGTTTTCATTGTTAAAAGTGTTTATGATACTTTTATACATTTTTATAAGATAAAGAAAATATTATTTTTTTTAAAAGAAAAACGGTAAAAAAATTGTATGGCTAAACAAGTTGAAAAATGGCTTATGGCTAAACTCATTTTTTAATGGCTAAACAAGGTGAAAAATTGCTATATCTAGCCACTAAATGGCTAAATTGGCAACACTGCACTAAGCAAATTATCATGAGCTGCAATAAAACATATTTTATGGTGCAGTTATTACTTATGAACAAAATTATAAAAAAGCTGCGTTTTTAGTGCTAATAGCAAAGACAATTACAAAACGAATAATTATGTTTTTTTGGAAGCTCACAAACTTAAAAATAAATGAAAGCCAAATTGCATGTTTTATTTTCTTGAAAAGCGCTTATTTTCAACAAAAAGAAGTCCCGCAACCACGAACTCCCCATACAAAAATTCTGCTTCTCATCAGCAGGTTTGTAAGCGATTAGTTCATAGCAAGTACTTGGTCCCTTTGCAGCACATTTATACTGGGTATAATAGCGATATTCGTTACGAATTTTTATCCGTTAAAGTGTTTCAAGGAGTAGGATTTATATGGAGACCAAGTGAAATCATAGACCAATTCTACAAAAAACAAAAAGGTTTTTTATTCCAATACCATTTTTTGAATTTGGTTAACCGTTTCTAGCGTGGATTGGGAGAAAAACACCCACATAATGCAAAAACTTAGCAGCCATGAAATCTGTTACGAATCAGTTTTTAAGGAATTAAGATAGAAATCGGAAATTAATTAAAACAACTATTGCAAAAATAAGAACAAATACAAAGCATCCCTTTTAAGAGATTTTTGATATATTAACAACAATTTATAATATTAACCAGAATTCAATAAAAAAAACTTTAAATTTTTGTCGATTTGTTAGCTTTTAAACACTTGATTTCCTATGGAACACAAGTTTTCAATATCTTTTTCTTTTCTTTAAATTATGTTATTACAGGAGACAATAAATGTGTAAACAAGTATTTAATGGCTACGACTTTATAGTAAAAAACCAAAGAAACAACAACTACAAAGCCCATACAAAAACCATATATAAAAACAGCAAGCATATAAGGGGGGCCTTAAAGGCCACCACAAAGTATGAGGGAGTGTTTAATATGTGTGTGTTCACAAGGAGTGAGTGCAAAATTGGAAAAAAAAACATAAATACATACTCGTTAATAAACACGTTTGTGGTTGTACACAAAGTGTTTATTTACACGTTTAATAAACATAAACAAGTTTACATTATAATTTGACAACAACAAAAACATTTGTTCTTTACAGTGGGTTCGAAAGGTAAATAAAATTAGTTTAAAATGTTTTTTCTTTATAAGAGCTAAAAAGTTGAGTTTATACGGAAGATATTAATAATTGCGGATAATGTATAGCGTAGACCTTTCCTAATTTTAATACATTTTGTTAAATGTTCTACACATTGCTGTATGTGGCCACTGTAAAACACTACTAGTAAATAAAAGTTCTCCTAATCAAATTTTAAAATTTTCAATACTTTAATTGGCTCAATTTGTTATTATTCTTTAATTTGCCCCACTGTGATTTGATACATGTTTTACTTGTATATTCTATAGCTACTATAGCTACATAGGTATTCTGTGTATATATGCGTTAAAGTATGTATTACAGATAATCTACAAACATTTCTACAGTTCATCGTTAATTTTTGCCTTAATGATGCCTTCAAAATGATTCCTACAAAATCAGGAGTGAGCCATCATGGAAAACGGGTGGGATGTAAGAAGTTTATTATTTATTTTACAACTTCAGGTTAACATGAATAAGGAAATTCTATTATTTTAGTGAAATTTATCATAAATGTTTTTTTAAGGATGTTGCGTATAATTAATATTGAAATATACAATGAAAATAAAGTATACGCCACAGGAGGTCACGTACAAAGGTAAAAATTGGTTATAAACGGGAAAAGTTATTTTCCTGCCGAAAGAATTTCTTAAAAGCTATAAAATAGAGAAATAAGTTGAAAAATATGATAGGCCTCGAAAACATTTGGTGCACTAAAAACGCTAATGGTTTTGCTTATTTGATTACTGTTATTTGAAATACACTGTTGGAATACAGGGTAGTTCTAAAAAGTGCCAAAGTTAACCGAATCAAATGCGAAAAATCTTTTTTAATGCAAATGTAAACCGATTTTAATAACTTTTATTTGGAGTTTTTTACACATTAAAAGTATCTTCACTTTAAAACTTTGAAATTGATGGTCAGGGTAATGACTATTTTTATAGTTTTTTTTTTAATCTGGAGCGAAAAATTTGTTAATTTTGAAAGTTTTATAATTATTTCAAATGACCTAATATTACTTTTAAGTATTTAATTAATCGATGTTTTGTATGAATCGATTAATCGCGCGAATAAAAATTCGATTTAAAAATTTAATCGAATAATAATCGAACAATTTAATATTATTCGGTTAATCGAATAACTTTAATTTTGGTTGGTTTAGAAGCTTAAAAATAAGACCAAAAATTATATTTTTTAACATAAAAATTTCATTAAAAAAGTAACAAAAATTAAAAAAAAAAGTTACTTCATGTAATAAAAGAGGAAAACTTTTTAAATAAAAAATTGCATCAAAATTGAAGCTAATCTTCTAAATTTATCTTTCTAAAAGAGTTTACTGTTTATATGTTTACGTTTCAAGGGATTTTTTTCTTTTATTTTGATAAAACTAGCTTTAGAAAGATACTTTAACTTATTGTTGACGTCGGAGAGATTAAAAGTAAAGCGCTATAAAACACATCCAATTTCTCTGTTCTTTTTCTTGTCTTTTCTAAAAATTGGTAGATGAAAGACTATACCACTTGAATCTCTTTTTGTTTTTTTAACACTTTAAATACTTTTTTTAGTCTTGCTTAGTTCTGGGAACCTTCTCCCAATAAAAAATAGAGCTTTCAACGAAGCAGGTTTGTAAGGGAGAAACATAAAAGTTTCGCTTACCATATCGCTTACGGAAGAAATAAATTTTATATGGCGAGTTCCCAGTTTGAAGCAATACATTTTTGACACATAAAGCGCTGTATTTAGCGCATGTAAAAATTGTTGGATGTAACTGAATTTTTTGTTGCAGTTATTTTTTAGTATTCTCCCTTACAAAACCTGCTTCGTAGTAAGAGAATGCCACTGAAATGCTATTTTTTTTTTTTTTTTATAAAAGTTCTTGATAGTTCTTTTACTTACTTTACTGTTACTTTGTATGTACCATTAGTGCTTCGCAAAATGATAAATTTTTTAATTGGGATGTTTTCATTCGTCTCAAAAAAATGATCTTCATCTCAATCATTGTGGTAAAAGTCTCGGCTTGTTTTTTACATAAAAGAAAAAAACTAATACTGTGAAAAAACAAATTTTCGATTAATCGATAAAAATTATTCGAATTATTTGTTAATCGAAAATAAGCAATTTTAAATTTTTCGAACAGTTAATCGCCCAAAATGATTCGATTAATCAAACAACGGTCAATCGTTTGAATACCCAGCTTAATATATTTATGTATATATTTGTAGGTGGAGCAAAAGTCATTACCAGGGAAACCTGAAAAATGCTCTAAAAAAGTTTTTGCGCATTATATATGGAGTAAAAACATAAAAATATGCCCGTAAAATTCAAAAATATGACCTTAAACAAAAATTGATTATTTTAAAACAAAAAATTAAACAATTTAATAATATTTAAATATAATAAACACGAAAAGAATTATTTACCAAATCACAAGAAAATATGGCTTAAACCAAGAAAATTTTGCACCATTCTCGTCCAAGCCAAAAATTTCTTATTGTAAACACATGTGTTGCCTGGTTTAAGCAAAAAGTTATGACTCAAAGCGAACTAAATTTTACTTAAATAACAAGGTTTCGTTTAAATATGCTAAATTCCCATTTCATACTATTGATAAACTGAAATTTATTGTTGAAGGGATATTCCTATGAGCATTTCACTAGTTGCTTAGGCCAGATCGTCAGGAAACTTCATCCAAAAATTTTAGAAAAACTAAAGATATTATACAATAAAACTGCTAAGTGAATAAGAATTATAAGCCCCAGTTTTACTTGTAACAATATCAAAGCTTAAACAAATTCAACAACAATAAAAAGTGAGTTTATCTTTTCTTACAGTCCCGACTACAATTGGTTGATTTTTTGTCAACTCTAAATGTAGTTGTAAGTGGGTAAAGAAAAAACAAAAATAAAAACAAACTACTTTATTTTATTTGGCCAGTTCAGTTTTATTAACACTGCCACATGCATATTAGTTATCAAAGTTTTTCTTGGGATTTAAAAATGAATTAACAAGGCTTCGTTTAAATGTGCTAAATTTACTTAAATACTGCTAAAAAAAATTGTTTTATTTCTATAGTAACTTAAATCAAGTTTTCATTGCTTATGGCCAATGTCACCAATTTTATTTAAATATCAATCAAATTATATTAAAATATAGTTTTTTATAGTTTTTAAGAAAATTTCACTAAATACGAACAAAATAAGTTAAAGTTGAGAAATTATTTTGGGATTTTGGATTTTCCTGCCATTTCATTTTTAACTTCAGGAAAAAAAAATTTTTTTTACATCAAATAAACACAATCCAAAAGCAAAACCAAGGTATATTTACACAAGGTAGACTCATTTGGGAGTGAAGACATGCTGCTCTATAAAAGGAACCGAGATGTCAAAATTGTCTTCATATAAAACAAAAACAATTTAACGCACACATGTACAAATTTTGGCTCATATACACGCAATTTGACGTTGGGGTTCCAACTAGGGGTAAACAGCTGACAAACATATGGGCCAACGAGTTTACCTTGTGTAAATATACCTTGAGCAAAACTAAAGTTTTTATTATTAAAAAAAATTACATTTAAGGAAAATTTGCGCCACCTTCAGTTATAGGTTTTGTTTTAATCTTAACATTATTAAATTAAAAATTGAATTAGATTTAAGTATAAAAAACAATTTAGTGACGTGACAAAGATGAGCTAAATATCCCAATATTCTGTATTCATTTGCTTGGTTCTGTTCATTCATGTTGAATGATGTAAAAACTGATATGATAATATTTATTTACATTATAAACATAAACAAGAATACTATTATACAAGTTAATGCATACATATACATATATTTATAATACATATGTACATACTATGTATAATATGTGGAAACGGTATACGAAGTGAATTCAGTTATTGCCCGGTAGTTCTAGTCATTTTTATTAACAGAGGGATAAAAAAAAGTTTCACTGTGACAGTATAATTATGTTCCAGGTAAAAGATTTGATTCAAGTTTTAAAGTAAACAGGTGAAAGTTCTATATTCGGCTACCCTTCAGCATGATTGGGAGACCATGAAATGCAGTGCTCAAAAAATCAAAAAATATATTCCGCTTTCTTGAGGAGTAAAGCGCTTCATATCTTATTGGCGTGTATTTTGTTTCTGTTGATTTTAAAAATGTCAAAGCAGAACTGATATTTACCATCGTTTGCAAATGTTATAACATCTTCCGATAGGGTGATGAAGAGCGAGACCGAAAATATTCAAATGCATGTTGAATGCAGAAATAATATATTTATTCATTTAAGAGCCTTTTAGCGTCGATTTGTTAGTGCATACTTATTAGAGTTGTCAATTTTTCGCCTTTCACCTTTGTTCGAATAATTCAAAAAATTGGTTTTGTTCGTTCGATCAAACGCTTCAAATTTGAAATATTATTCGATTAATCGATGAGAATAACGAATAAAAATATTATTTTTAAAAATAAATTACATATTTTAAATAAGATTCATCCGTTCATTAATTTACAACTATTTAAAATCTATCATTTTCTTCTTAATTTTTTCTCAAATCCACTATGACTTCTTCTTTTTTTAATGCGTGCAACTTTTCATCTTAACTCAATATCGTTGTATTACTTAAAGGAATCGTAAAATCCTTAATTCTTATATAATACGATACAACTTTGGCTTTTCGAGAGGCGTTTGCAGACCTTCCATCTTTAGCCAAACTTCTGCGTACAATTTATTCTAAAGAACAACCGCTGTCTCTCTTTATGTATTTTTCCATTGAAACAAGTTCGGCATTTTTTGATGTCGTTGGATTATCTTCTACTACATCGTTTTCAAAGGTTATATTGTGACACTATGTTAACACTTGGGTTCTTAAACGCATTTCAGCAACTTGAGCGTGATTAAGACCCAATCACATCAAAACCGAGATGATTAAACATATATTGAAGTGATTTGTTAAACACTTCAAATTGACATGATTACAACTAAATTACTTTATTAATCACATCGAATCCTCTGAACATACCTCAAACTGAGTATAATGTAGAATCGGTCACCATGCACGTTCCCTCACGTGTACAACCGACCACGACTTCTTCTTAATGTTTTATTTATATGTTTTATTTTATATTACTTTAAAGAAATATAAATTTGTTTGTTGTGTTTTTTTTTCTTAATCAACTGTCATCTTATCATCTCAAATGTAATAGTATGTTCACATTTGGCTTCTTAAACGCGTTTAAGCAGTTCGAACGTGATTAAGCTCTAATCACTTCAAAATCGAGATGATTACCCATACATTGAAGTGATTTGTTAATCACTTCAAATTGACATGATTACAACTAAATCACTTCATAAATCACATAGAATCCACTGAACATACCTCAAATGTAGAATCGCCAACATGATCGTGTGCAACCGGCCAAGATTTCTGCTAAATGTTTTTATTTTTTTCCTTAAATAATTCATAAATGTTCACAATTTCATCATTAAAATGATTAAAATAATCTTCTGATAACTTTATAAAAGTGTTTTTATCCATTTTTAATACTTTAAAGAAATATAAATTTGTTTGTGGTTTTTTTGTGTGTTTGCTGTGTGTTTTTTTTCTTCTTAATAATCTGTCATCTTAATCCTCTCATATATAATGTGAACGGCTTTGATTAGCTAAATCAACATTTTGCTTAAACGCGTTTAAAAACCTAAGTGTGAACTTAGCATAACGTGAAAGGCTCTGATTAACTTAATTAACATTTTGCTTAAATGCGTTTAAGAACCCTAGTGTGAACATAGCATTACGCAAATGGCAAAGATATATGTGACAGCGCATAGGGGAAAAAAATCAATTTTCACTTTTTTTGTTTTTGATGTGGACAACATCTGAGCATCGAATGAGACCGATCCCATGCCTCAAAAGTGTTCCCTTTTAGAGATATGCGCGTTTTATTATGTGATGGTATTTAAATCTTTAAAATGGCTCTCCTAAACAAAACCGGTTTTTACCCCTAGGTCGCTTTATATTTTGCGCGTCACATATATAATTTAAAAAAATATATACATAATATAATACCAATATTTTCTACTTTCATGATATGATTTCTATAAATCAATTCTTTATTTTTTAGCTTTTGGTTTATTTCCAAGTTTTTCACCGAGAGTGAAAGATCCCATTTCTAGAAAATTGGTTAACGTTTGGTTTAAAAAGAAAATCGAATTTATTGTCTAACACACATTCACTCTTTTCGTACTTTCAGCCAATCGGCTATTTCTTCGATTTTTCGTCGATAATACGTATACTCTTTGCAACCAAGTTCTTGCATTAGTAAACGGTATTTCTATTCAAATTTAATGTTTAATGTGTTTTACCGCCTGTTTCCAAATGACAGGCGATTGATTGTGTAGTAAGAAATATATATAAAAAACATTAAGTTGAAGTTGATGGGCGGCTTCCACAATACAAGTGATTGAAAGTATAGTTTGGATCTTAGAAATAATTTAATAAATTGTAAAAACAATCAGTCTTGTATATTTTTTTATTTTTAATGAAATTTCATGACCTAATTTCCATAAGGGTAAAAAAGTAGCACGAATTGATTGATGATCAAAGGGAAATGAATTAAAGGGTTAAATTAGGGTCACAAAGGCAACGCTGTTTACGACTAGAGACAATAAAGTCTAAGTTGAGAGATCAGACAATAAACACTACACTGGAACCTAATGTAATTTTAAGTTAAATATACTATTTCATAAACAAATCCAGAAAAGTTGTATTTTCATTAGAAAAACCTACATCTATTTTCATTGAAACACATTTGCTAGCATAGATGTTGAACAGTCCCTTGGCAGTGGAAAATTTTTTAAACATTGAACTATAATTTACAATTAACATGCACTAGCCAGCTGATTTACTATTATAAAAATAAACTGCGTCAAAACAACAAATAACTTATCATTTACATTTCTATTAAAAACTATCCACCCCTGCGAATAATTCAAAGGCGTCATAAATTTTCTGAAAATAATTAAAACCAAAACATGATGAACGTTCTCACACTTAAATGGCAAATAAAAAAAAAAAAAAAAAAATAACGAACACAACACACCTAACAACTACAACATTTTACAAATAGTTTCGTCAATTTGCAGTGAATAGCATTTCAGCTTGAAAATAATGCCAAACAAAAATTCATTGTATGTAATACCCTTTGTACACTTGCATACATTTTGCAGGAACGCATGGAAGATGTTGAAAATGTGAAATTCGCGTTCACAATTGAAACATCTAACATCTACTATAAATAAAAAAATGTCACCATTTCTAAAAAAAAAAACTTTTTTTTTTTAATTTCATTTTTTCTACAAAAGCGCCAACATTTTAAAAGATAACACCAAAATGTATTTCTAATTAAGTTTGTTAAATAATTTTAGCAAAATTAAGCAACATAGGGCTTGCAAAAAAGGAAAAACTTGAGAAATGGTAACGCTGCTTTCAAAGCAACTTCCATTTTGTCAGTGATGCCACAATAATAATAAAATTTATTGCCACTTTTCTAGTGATGACACTAAAAGAATCGAAAAATGTAAAAGGGAACAAAATGAGATAGTGACATTCTGTAAAGATGTTGAAAAATATTGATTTTTAGTCCAATGTATTTCCTATGGGAAAATTCCAATATCTTCGCAAGTTGAAGTTAAATGTTTAATGTTGACAAGTGTGAAAAGGCTATAATACTATATGTTTCCACTATGAGCAAAACAACTTGTTTTGGGCAAAACGTGTCAGTGTTTCCATTATGCAAAACTGGTTTTAGTTTTCGAATTTTCGAAATCAATTTGACATTTATGTTGTAAACAATCATGAAAGCAAAAAATATGTTTCTTTAACGTGAAGTTTCATTTTTTTGTTTTTTAATACACACATGTACATATATGTACCTCTATAAAAGCATATAGTTTACTTACTTTTAATTACATTATTATATTATTTTTACGCTGGAAACCAATAAATCAGCTGGAGAGTTGCATAAACCTCTTGAATAAGTCTTGATATTTTGTTAATATGTCACTTTTTTTCGAAATTGTCAATCACCAATAATGAATAAACCAGAGTTGTATTCATGATTTTAGACTTGTTTTGGAGCAAAACTAGTTTTTGTTTGAGTTTTTCGAACAAGAAAAATGTATGGGAATACAAGTAGCAAAACACTTGCTTTGCTGCAAAACTAGTTTTGTGGCCCAAAACATGTAAGTGGAAACGTACTATAAAGGTGGATTCATCCATGCGTTCCGAACAATATTTTTGTCGGAAAAAAATTTTTTTACTAAGAGTATTCTGCAGAACTATTCACCCGTTTCAGAAAATTTGTCCGCCGGAAAAACAAAGTTACCATGTGGTTAACAGATGTAAACAATTATAAAAAATGGCAGCACAACTAGCAAGTTATTTATATTGAGTTGTTTTCTAAAAGTGTGGTAAAGAAAATGGACAAAAAAGAAAAGTGATATTGTTATTTTTAATTATATTTATTTTTTATTTAATTATTCAGCAAAAAAAAAAATAATTGTTGTAGTATAAATGCAAAAATTCTTTATGATGTGGCAGGTCAATCAACTTTTATGTACAAATTGAAATATTGGCATCTCAGTTCGTTTTGTTCTGAACAAGAATTAAAATGACTCCAGTTCAAGAAAAAACTTGCCGAACAAAATAATTTTGATCTCTTTCTCTCTAAATTTCTTTTTTACGTAGATATGAAAACAACATAAATAGTGTAAATAAGCCAATCTTATCTCTCTTCTAGACTCTAAGGACACATATTCTAGAAAACGAAAATTAGTGAAACCACAAGCAAGTCTCGGTAACAGCAAAAAAGTTTAAAGAAAAACTAAACACTAGATAATATCGCTCCTTTATTGCAACATAGTCATATTTCCAAAAAAAAAAAAATCCAACTAGGCGAAATGCGATTAAAGTTCTTAAAATGCACCTTTATATACAGATTTAATAATATATATTTTGCTATAACTTCGGTTCAGTTTGAGATATAATTCAGATTTTTTTACATTTGTATAAAGAAGGTATGAATGAACACTTTTGCTTAAGTATCTTAAAATTCTTGATTTTTTGAGATATGACTATGTTGCAATAAAGGAGCGATATGTACTTTTTTAAACTGATGAAACTTTAGCTTTATTTTTAACCATTTCTATTGATTTACTAAACTTTATTTGTAAGAAGATGTTTGATCTAGCAAATGTTTTGCAAAACAAAAATGTTTTCAATAAAACTAGTGGTTATGTGTAGGACGCCAAATATTTAATAGGTGTGAACACAGAATAAGCTAAGCATACGAGTATAAGTGAATATTTTACAATTAAACAATAGTAGGGTAATTCCATGTCAAATCGACCAAGAGTGTGACCCGACCCCTTTCGATTTTTATGACATTTTTCAATATATGGTTTATAGCCCCAGATATTCTCTTTAAAATGACATTAAAATCATCTTCGTAAGCAAAGTAGGTTTCGCGATATTGAAGAAAAAATTTAAACACCTTCGGCTAATTCGGCGAAATTATGACATTTTGTATATGACATAACTTTTGAAAAAATAATTAATAAATTTTTCTTTGTTCAGATATGTTCCTTATAGGATAAAAGGAACTTTCTCACCAAATTTCGTTAAAATCGAAAGGCGTCGGGTCCCACTCTTGGTCGATTTGGCATGGAATTACCCAGTAAAATATTTTTTAGTACTATGCGATTTTTTAAAAGTTAAATTCGCGGCTTGTTCTTGTTGGTTTGGTAAATTTTGATTTAAAACTCGACAACAACAAAATGCATACATTCCGCATTTAAGTATTGTCAATGGCGTAAACATAGTAAAATCAAAATGTATGCATTTTGCTGTTGTCGTGTTTTAAATTAAGATTTACTAAACCTACAAGATGTGCAAGGTCAACAATAACTAACCGTGAATTCCTCTCATACTAAATTATTTTTACTACACGAAACATTTTACAATTCTTTACCCATGCTCTGTAACTGTTTCTCGAAAAGTGAGAAAAAATGTGTTTGTAACTCATGTCGAAAACTATCAAAAGTGATTACACCGTTACGTTATAAATGTACGACTTTAATGTTTGCTGTTTACGAAATAGTTTTGAGAACATTCGTATATTTTTCAAAGAGGTTAAATAAAATAATTACACAGAAAAGACTAAAAATTTTTTCTTATCACCAAATTCATAGAATTAAGCAAACAATTTGTTGATTTTGCACCTATTACCAAAATGATTATATTGATTACTTAAAATTGGAACAATTTAAAATTGTGATTTTATTTTCAACAAACTTCGCCGTTTCAAACAATGTGCGGACAATTTTACATAAAGATTAGGTGTCAGATTCATTTGGTCAAAAAACTGTCACTTAGTGTAATTAATAGTAAATAAAATATTTAAATTAAAAAAAATGGCTTTTTTCAAAAAAATACCTAATTCTTAGGAACTTCGGCGCGAGCTCAAGATGGGACTTTTTTTTTTAGCAATTTTCGAAAATTTTTTTTTTCTTATACATCAGTGACCCACCCTAATGTACATATGTACTAAACAGACATGAAGCGGGATTCGCCATAAGTCCCAATAAAACAATCATGTACTTCTGACCTGTCATCGTGAATAGTACTAATTTGTTGGCAAAATTTTGAACAATATTCTATACTTTCAGCAGTATATCATGCATTGTCAAATAAATCTAGAACAATAATTTGGCAACCTTTACAGAACTCATCACAATTATTGTCAATAAGCTCTATATCTTCAGATGCCGATGGAAGAATACTCGGCAATATTTATTAACGGAGTGTAATAAGTAACAATATTTTTTTTTCAACTCAAAGATTCTGCAAAAACTCCCACTGCATTACTAACGAACACTGCATGGATGCTATTATTAGATTTTAAAATGGTACAGAATCTCAAATAAAACGTTTTTATGCCTTTACTACATCTTTCCTATTAAAGTTCATCTTAATAAAATTTGAACTTGAATTAATTGACTTAAATCAGTGACCAATTGCTAATCGTTTTCTTCTAGCACACTTCCAGTGCTTACTAGGGTATTAAAACGATTAACCTTTGTTCATCTCCATGTAGCGATTTCCATTGATCGATGATGCCTCAAATTTGGACACCCGTTAAAAAAAAGGGAAAAATAGAACTAAAAATTTCAAGACTGGTACAATATTATTATATTGTACCAGTCTTGGAATCTTCTATCTTTCTTAAAAAAAAAACTACAAAACATCAAATTCTTTGTTCTGATGTCGCTTAGTTTATGTTTTTAAGAAAGAAATTGCTGCGTTGCATATACAGTAGTAATTATCATTGCATTGTGTGTTGCCACCTCTGATCTAGAGAAATACAATTTGCTGAAAAAACCTCTTTTGTATTGAATGTGAAAATGAAATGTGAATTAAAACAAATTTAGTAGATTCGTTTTTATTGACAACTCTAGCCCCCAAAAAAATTTCTTGCCAGATTATAGTCTTAATGACCAAAAACCACCTAACTTTTTCAGTATAAAAATCAAACTAACCCTACATAGGTTTTTTTGCGACCAAAATTATGTCATCATATTTTACAACGGAAAATCACTTTTACTGATAAAAATTTCTTGGTACAGAGATTTAAACGAATAAACAAAGTAAAATTTAATAAATTGCGACAGTAACAGCCGATTTCACCAATTTATTTATATATCAATTTATGTTTAAAATTCGTTTTTCATGTCAAATAAAAGTAATATTATATGAAAAACTATATTTTGATATGATTTAAATATAATTGGTTAAATTGGCAATACGTTTTGAATTCGCAATAACTTCATAGACTTATATAATCTTAACTTTACAACAAAGTTTTGATATTGGATCAGAAAAGGGTTTAGTCTTAAGAATTGAAGTTGTTTTTTTTTTCTTAAGTTTTCGGATTGTCTTTTCATTGTTTTCCCAACAACATTTCTATAATTTTTTCAAACATAAAAGTTTCAATACATTTTTAAAAACAAAACATGATTTCCTGTACGTTGATATACAATTTGAATTTAAAAAAGGTGGTTTCACCGGTTTTTGCGTCACGGTCACCTCGAGATACTGTTTATTTTTTGCTGGTCCCCAAGCGATATTTGAATATTTTTTCAGCCAAAGTGTTTCCGTTTTAACATAAAAGAGTCTTAAAAAGTTTTAATATTTTTAAAATTTCAAAAATAACAGTTTTTGCCCTTTGTGGGGCTTCTGATATGGTGTCACGGACTCCAAAGTGTCCAGGAATACCGATTTGCAAATTGCGGATTAAAGAGTTCCACGTTTTACTTGACTATTATTTTAGTACTTAATATTGTTGTATGTTATTGTGTGTAAACGTTATTTCCCAGCAAACACAGAAACTTATAATAAATTAAAAAAATCACATCAATTTTTAGCGATAGTAAGGAGGCCAAAAGATCCCTGGTAAATGTGTATCACATCGAGAGTTGTTTAAGAATGCCGGGCCTCACTGGAGAGATGGCGAGAAATTCAATGGTTACCCTCTTATGGGTCTCTGGACATAGGGGAAAACATGGTAACTGTATGGCTGACTCGTTGGGGCATGCAAGCACCTCCTTGAACGATAATGGTTCAATATGTGATAAAGGTGTTCTGCTCTCACCGGTTGGCTGTGGAGTAATTTTAGCAGCCAGATGTCTGGAATATAAGATGTCTAGGAGACAGTGACACATGGTCACACAACGGAACTAATTACTGGACCCATGTGAGCTATGCTTTATTGCGGCTGCTAATTTAAACCTAACCTTGACTTTGATTTAGTATTTGATATCATAGGAAAAACGCACTCTATTTCAAACAATTAATTTTTGTTTGCTTGGATGTTGGTGAGTGTGTGTGTGTGCTCAGTTACAAAATCAAACACGCCTGTATGTATGCTAAGGAATAAATACTTGTGTTCATTGATTATCGTAAATTGAACAAGTCAACATCAAAACTGTGCATGAGTGTGTAAGCAAGTTTTTGCGCTTAAAATACCTGTCAATAATTCTTTTTTTCGTTACGCTTTTAATAGATTTTTCAATAGAATTAACCAGAGTTTTCTGTTTTTTTTTTTGCTTAATGTATTGTTTGGAGCATTTTCGTATTTTAAAATGTTTTAAGTGTTTGTACAGGTGTTAATCCTTATAGAAATAAATATATTTATTTCAAATGGTATGACTAAGTATGTGTATATTTACAATCTAAATATTAAATGCAATATATTAATACGTAATATATACAAAAGTCTTATATTGATGGAAATACTTGTTCACATAGTTGTACATAATAAAATAAGGAAAGAAAAAAAAATAACTTGAAGAGGGTGTTTGTTTTGTTTGTAATAAAAATTTGTTGTTGTTATAAATATTTATTTTTTTTAGAGAGGTTTTATATGGAAGTTATTCTGTTTCCCTTAATTTATCATAATTTGTATATGGGGGATTTCATGTCAAGTGACCGCACTTTTGAAATATCCACCAAGGATAGTCCTATTGGATATAAGTTTAGACACAATTTTTCAACAAGATCGGTCAAGGACTCTCCGAATAAGAGGTGGTAAAAATTTGATGTTTTGGCCAAACAGGTATTTTTTTTTTTGATCCATGTAACTTATTACCTTTTGTTCTTATAAAAATTTGTCTCAAATAGTTAAGATTGCTATTTAATCAATCTTTTGAAAAAAATTGTGTATTTTGTTTTAGCAAAATCGAAATTTTTTTTTTATTTTTTTTAAATCATGCCCTTTTTTCTTTTGTTAAAAAGAAAGCTTATGCCTTCTCCTTTAAAAGCTTTTAAGTCGCTTAAGGCCGTTATACACTATCCCACAAAGAAGTCTTAAGTATTTAACGAAAATGCTTCCCTGATCTTATTATTGTTTAAAAATTTTTAAAAAACAATAACAACTCAAAATTCGTAAGACTTGTGTGACAGTGTAAAACAGCCTTTAGTGGGAAGCGAGTGGGATATCTAAAAAAATAAATGTTTTGTTATTCAAGACAAGGGTTTTTTCTAAATATTTTGTATTAAGAACTGATTTATCACTTGAGCGAATGAACAAGGATTCACATATACTTCTTTAATATGCTAAAAAGGAATCAGAAAATTATATCACAAATGATTTTTTTAGGTGATTCATCGGTAGGGTGCCATTTTCACACAACGATATTATCATTTATGATCGAAAAATGAGCTCATATGCGTTTATTTAGCTCGTTAGACAGATTTCATCATTTGTATCACTACCCAGCTAGCAGTGTGTATCATTATCGAATCTTTGAGGAATCAGCTTTACGAGCAAAAGAACTATATATGAGCTAATTTTTCGAGCCACTGCAAAATACATGTCCTGATAACAAAATTCATCGAAGTTTCATGTTCTTCGTAAAAATCAACTTTTAGCCATTATATACTTGAGTCCATTAAACCGGACAGCAGCTTAAATGTATTTTACCTCTTTGGTACTTTATGTTAAAGAACATTAGTTCTAAGTTCGGGTGAAATTTCTAAAAAATGTGTTCACAATAAGTACCAAAGTAAAAATCTTCGACCTGTTTTGCTCCTCAACTTTATGTTAAAGAAAATTAGTTTCAAGTTCTAGTAAAATGACTTTGTTAAAAAAAAGTACAAAAAGTACAAATTTTTAAACTATATAGCCCCTGTAAGTATGTCTGTCGCTGGTGATATTTTTGGTATAAAATAATTAAACTTTTTTAATTTTGTAGTACAAATGGGGTTACCTTAAAAGTGGCAACAATTCGATTTTTACCTCATTTTTCCCCCTGAAAGACCGACTTTGAAAATGTACTTTTATTTTGACATGTCACCGTAGTTATAGAATTCATAAAAACAAAAGTTTTTAATTAAGGATCGAAAAACTATTTAAAAAAATCGTGATTACAAAAAGTACCAGAATATTATAATTTGTTTCTAGCTCTGCAGAACTCTCTTAATGACGTACACTTAAATTCCGTAGAGGCCTGCAAAACGCAATTGGATACGTTTTTTTTTTTGCTCAAAAAACCCAAGTTTTACATTAATGCAATAATGGCATTGGGGGATGGGGTATTTCGCAGTGGTGCACTTGTGCGGAAAGCTATCTGCCGGTCATTCACTTGGGGATGACAAGAAGCGATTCCTCTGTTCGAAATTCCCAAGCAGCTTACTACTTCCGGTCTTATGTCTTATGTTTCTCAGACACCCGTCTGTCGACAGCTAGAGTGAGAAGGCACACAGTTAAGTAACCTGAATGGCATGCTAAAACCGATGCGTCTCAGGTAACTAGGTGGCCACCGAAATGAACAGGCACTGAAACTCAACTGTTCGACCTGCCTAGAGGTTGTTGGCAGCCCCAACACTAGGATCGGATGGGAGGCCTAATCAGTCCCTCAATCTTAAACTGAAATGATTACTGAAACCGCAACAAATATCGCGGCCCTTTGTTCCTACTAGGAACCACAGGACATAATATATATATTTATAAATATAATAATGGCAAAAGGTTGTAGATCATATTTGGTTTAATAAAGCTCGTGTCAGTTATAAGAAAACGGTTCTTAATTTTTGTTCAGTTTAAACAATTTACGATTTTCTTAAAACACATTAAAGAATACATATATGATATTGTTAAATTTTTTACACTTACCAAAGCGAATATCTCGCTTGTAAATAAAAATTTTTTATTTGCTTTATTTGCCAACTAACAGACACATAAGAAACCGTAACCACTTTTCTTTTAATTTAATTTTCTTTTGTTTTACCTCTTCACAACAAGAAAGTGTTTCCACAACGATTGGCTTTGAGAGCAAAAAGGTTTATAACTAAATAAAATCATAAATTTAAAAGGTTTCTTTTGTGATTAATTTTTACGTCTTCTTTTTACCATTTTTCACTCAAGTTTTGTGTTCATAAGTTCTAATAAATATTTGTGTTTGCTTCATACTCTTCCAGTGTCCAATTCTCCATTATAATTCTTTCAAAATAAGCTAAATTAACTATTTAATAGGGATTTATGTTTTTAAACAAATAAATCACAATTCAAGTTCGTTTGTTTGCGTTTCTGATGGTTTCCTTTTTTTCAATTTTCATGGCAACAAGTGGCAAAAAAATTCATTGTGTGGCGTGCTGCGTGGCGTATACGTATTAATTAATTTATTTTCCACTTTAATTTATGTGCACAAAATAACAAAAACATTTTGTTCTTTTAAGTACTAAAGGTTAACAACTTCTTAATAGGTAAAGTTTCTTGTTTATTTTTGTTTTCTTTTCTTGTTTGTGTTTAATTAAGATCAATTGCCAAATGAACAAGAAAGTAAATAAAAAATATAAAAAATTAACATATTCTAGGACTCTTAACCAGAGTTTAATGGATTGATTTATTTCGTTAATGGCTTGTGTATGTACATTGGAAAGCATTTGTGAAGAGGAAAGTTTGCGTTTTGAATTATATATATATATGTGTTCCTCTAACTCCCATTGGAGCATAGGGCGCCAGGAGCAGATGTTTTTAGTCAGTCTGTAGACATATAAGACTGTAACGTTATTGAATGACTTACCTTCGCCTCAGGCTAAAAATGCTGACATTTTGACAAGAGGTTGGCCTCTCCTCAAATCGATCCACAACGACGGGATTTTTGGAAATTCGTATGTTCAGGGAGTAAAATAGGGTAAAATTGTGTAAATTCGCCAACCTCATATCTCCTAAGCTAAAAGAAATAACAAAATTCAATACTTATCGTTATTAATTAATAAAATAAGCGGGCAGGCAGGTGCCTGGTACTTTTTTGAAGTTTGGCTTTTTTGGGGAGTAAACGGGTAAAACCTGTACTTTGGTAATTTTTTGTCATCCCTTCCTTTTTCAACCAATAAATATAAAAATAAAAATTATTTTACATTCGTAACTTATTTAAAAAATACAAATACAAGTTTGGTGCTTTTTCGAAATTTGAACGTTTTAGTGGTGAGAAACGTATCTATGTATGGTGCTTTTTTTACAAAAAATTTTTCTTCATTCATTGACATTGAAGTACTAAATTATGGGTTCAACCTACAATATTGAAATTTTGGAAACTTCAATGGGGGGAAAAAGGTATCAAAAAAGAAAAAAGGGGAATTAAGTTTCTTGCTTTTTCTTTCTACGATTCACCGTTGTACTTCTGGTACTTTTTGAATTTTGTATAATATTGAGCTAAGAAACATAAAACTAAAGGTGCAGGGTCCTGAGTGAATGAGAACTTAAAGAGGAATAATTTTGGTATTTTTTTGTCTTAACCATGAAACACAATCTTTGGCATATGAATATCTCCACAAAAATTAGACGCTTACGAAGTTGGAGTTTAAATGCCAGTATACAATAAACTCACACGTAGAAAAAACTCACTTTTGTATACTCAAAAATAAAAAAATTTACATATTAATTTTCAAATTATTTTGTTTTCATAGCCTTCATACCACAAGTGTTGATTGGAGGTATAATGATACTTATTCCTAACGAATAAGTAGACACAAGTAATTTTGGTGTTAAATTGTGTCTAGTTCTTCTAAGCAGCACAATGTGTAAAAAGGGTTATAGACCCAAAACTGCACAAATCTCTCTAAAAAACTTCTATTCTGTTTATACACAGAAAGCAGAACACTAGGGCTAAATTAAGGTTTTTTTTTTAAAAAAGACCTAGAGCTTAAATAAAAATAATCAGTTTTTATACTTACTTTAAGTACGAGTTGTTCTCAAAAATTCAAGTACGAAAAACACTTAAACGTACTTAAAACAATCCTAAATGGGATTACTTTCGAGATTCAATCCCGTAATATCTTAAAATAAGTACAAAATTCCTAAACCAAGTAAAAAAAGATTGAACTTTTCGTTACTAGTGCCACTCTGAGAGTAAAATTACAAAGTGAGCATTTTATTCTCTTTTAACTTATCAAAGTTTGTTGCAGACACTACAGCAAAAACATTACAGAAGTAGTTAAAAAACAAGTTGCTTGTTGTGTGTAAAAACAACAAAAACAACAGAACAAGACAAAAACACATTATTTTCATGTTTAAAAAGTAAAATTGAGAACTCTTGCTTCTCATTTAGTTTATATTTTCAGTTAAATATCTACATTAAGGTTTTAAAGTAAAAACCATATCGGGAATGATGCTGGTGTTCTATAATTGAAATTCTGTGAGGTGTTAAACCCGTAAGTAAATCAATCATTATAAAATTCTTCTTCTAATTTCACTTTTGGTTAATTTAAATACGAACTCGGGATTAAATTATTCTTTGAGATTGATTCCATCTTAGTTTCACTTTAATCATTCTCATTTTCCGATTATTTCAAGTACAAATTCGGGATTAAGTCAACATTAAAATTCTTGAATCAAGCGCATTTAGAAGTTGATTCAATCTTAGTTTTACTTAAATCAATCTTATTTTCGGATTATTTCAATTACGAATTTGGGATTGAACATGGATAAGTTAAGTATTTCGCGATTGAAAATCCGTACTTGAATCAATCTTTCTTCACTCGATTCAAGAAAATCCGTCATCACCGTACTATTAATAGCGCTTTGGATTGCTTTGCGTACGGATGGATTGATTTTTCTTTTGAGTGAATGACATATTTTTACAAAAAGTACCATTTGGTGATAAAAATACTCTCTTAGTTGAAGCTCAGTACCATGTCAAAATTGAAATTTTGCTACACTTTACAATGTAGTCTCCTTAAATGGACACCTTTCTTAACCGAACACCTCCTTTAGGCAGACACGGTTGCCTGGTATTGTTAGCTTTTCATTAGAAAAACATTGGGTTTTCCTGAGAGGACATTGCCCTTGTACGGAAACTTTCTCTTTGATGTCAGGTCATAAACGATTATACTGTCTTGTTTGCGCTACACCACAACTATGATGACGAAACGTTGATTTACAACTGCCCAAAAAAAGGCAGCATGCACAGTATTGTTTATTAAAGACGAGCTAAATGGATTTGGAACCATATTTTAAAAGAACCTTTAATCAAAGTTGCCTCTAATCAAAGTGAAAGAACTCTTACATAAATTATTTGCTGTAAAACTTTTTCATAAAAAAACAATAAATTACTTTTTTTTTATCATAAGATTCAAAATAAGTGTTGCTATTTACCCTTATTACATATTTATTTTTTATTTAATTATGTTGATTCAAACAGTTTTTAACTTTTTAATAAAATTTTATAACAATACCGGTGTTAAGGATAATAAATTGTAACAAATATCCTTAATATGTGTTTATAACACCATTGAACAGTGGCACACTTCGTTAGGTAAAAATATATTCAAATTCTAGGTAAGACCGGGTTTTTATACTTGTTTAAATTGGGGAAAAACAAGCAATGTTTCAAATCTTTGTAAGATAGGGTGTGTTAAGGAATTATGGGGCTTATAAACCTTTCTTACACTTCGTCCACAAACTAGTATCAAGTTATGCAGCAGAGCCACTAGAAAGCGGGAATAAATCATGTGAAAATCCTTTAGATGACCAACATAATGACGAAAATGCTTCTTCAAACTGGTCTCTAAATAGCCGCCCTTACTAGAAGAGAGGGCGAGTTCTAAGACTACATGCTTGATTTTTGGGCAAAAAAAACACCAATATGATCGCATTCGAATAAAAAAAAATTCGAAGACCCTTAGGAGACTGTTTAACAAGCTGTTTAGCTTGAAATTAATAACAGGAAAGCAAGGCTAAAAACTGCTTTACTAGGTAGCCCGCATTAAGATAGGTCCAAATGTAAGTCAGACTTAAGATAAACTTACTTACTTACTTATTCCAGACCTCTTTCTACCTTGCAGTGTAGAGGTTTTTGCAAAGACTTCTCCACTTCGTTCTTTCCTGTGCCGCTGTTTTGGCAGTTCTAGGCTCGATTCCTTGTTCTGTCAGAATGTTGTTAATAGTGTCCTGCCACGTTATTCTTCCTCTGCTTCTCGTACCACTCGGTCTTGCTTCTGACACTCGTTTCGGCAGGCGATTCTCTGGCATTCTGTTTACATGTCCGAACCACCTTAGCTTATTGCGTTCGATTTTGTTGTTTAGCGGTTATGTATTTAAGCTGGCTCGTATAGTGTCGTTTCGTATTCTGTCTCGTCTTGTTTTACCGGCTAAACGTCTTAAGTACTTCATTTCTGACGCCTGAATTCTGCTCCGATTTATTGTGGTTAGCGCCCATGATTCGCAGCCATATGTAAGGGTTGGTATATACGTGGAGTTGTATACGGCAAGTTTTGTACCCGTTGAAACTTCCCTCTTACTGATAAAATTTTTGTTTAAAGCAAAGTATAAATTAGCATTTGTAGCTATCCTGCGGTTTAAATCCCTGTCCGCTTTTCCGTCTTCGCTAATTGTGACTCCCAAGTAGCGGAAGTGTTCAACTTGCTTTAATGCTTCGGTACCTATGTAAATTTGATGATAATTCCTATCGCGATTTATTATCATAGTTTCCGTTTTCCGGGTATTTATGCGGAGGCCTCTCCTTGTCATTTCGTTCACAAACATATCAAGGTTTCGTTGTAGAGATTCCGCAGATTTTGCAACTATGGTCACGTCATCTGCATTTGCCAGCATGGAAACTTTCACTGGTTGCATGTTCCAATATCCTACCGTCATTGAATTAAGTGAGTCCCTGCAAGACTTGATTACGTCATCCATCAGTATTATAAACAGATATGGACTGAGTATGTCGCCTTGTCGCACTCCCTGTGTTGTTATAAATACTTAAGATAAAACAAATCTATAAATTTTATTTTGACTCGGAAAATCCTTAAAGAAAAAGTCATCCCTGTAATAAATTTTTTCCTCCTGGACTTAAGATTACAGTTTATAGAATATATTATAAAAATGATTGATTCTTTCGGTTTTCATTTCATTAACAAAATTTATATATTAACCAGATTATGAGCCGATTTTTCCGTTTTGAAAAAAAAATATATAAAGATTCTAAAAACTCTTGTACTTGAAAAATTTCATAAATTTTGAAACGAATAAGCCCATATTACGGAAGTAGGTCTGCAAGTCCTTGACTTTTTTAATAAAACACAAGTTTTTGGATAGAAAATCATTTTATTTTTTTATCCCTTCCAAAAAATAAGATTAAATGGCGTATCAAAATAGGTATTTTTTTTATAAGATGGTTTTATCGTTAAAGTCAAATCTCTTCCTACCGAGCCTTGGAAACAAGAAATAGTCATTTGGAGCAAAGTTCAAAGAATAGAGCGGCTGAGAAGCAATTCGTAGCCTAATTCGTTGAATTTTACTTTAGAATGCTTAATGAGTACACGAAGTCAACTTTTTTCGATGTTTACCTTAAATCGCGCGGAAGTATGCTATCAATGGCTGTTAAGCACAAATTAAATAACACAGCTAATTAAAATCTGACAGGAAACCACTGGCATTTCCATGTCATCGTACGTGACATTTGTACACCTTCAGAGAGATAGAGATTTTGCAAAAATAGAAGTAACTGAAAATTTTTTATTATTATGTTTCATTTAAAGAGTACTTTATATGAAAATCAAATTATCAAATTCGGAACCTTTAGTGAATATCGTACGTGACATAACACGGAAGTGGTTTTGCGGTGAATGTAAAAAAATACGAAAATCTGTGAATTGTGGGTTTCTTCTTTTTTAATGTTTTAAATTAAACCACTTGTTTTTGCTTTATTATCCGTAATTGGAAGGAAAAAATTTTTTTTTAGATGGTTTTATAATGAACAAAATATAATATCGTTCGTGATATACCGTACGTGACAGATTCTTCTCTTATAGTGTTTTCAAGTTATGAAATATATTTTTTGTAAATTTATGTATATAAAAGCTTAAAACAAACAATTAAGAAAGAAATTATAGTCGGTCAAGCCCAACCATATAATACCCTCCACCATTATATTTTTTTTTGAGAGTGTAACCTTTTTGGGACCCATGGCTAATTAAGGTCGCCACAATAGAATAATGCTATGAGGTTAAGAATTACATAAAAGTTATTTGTGCCAAATATTATTAAGTTATCTTCATCAATATGAGATTTGTTTGCCTCTAACCGTTTTAAGAAACGAGGTTTATATGGATCCTATGGCTAATTTTGGACCTACCTGCACAACATATTGTCATGGCATAGTACCTATCCTAAAAGTCATTGGCGCCAATTTTTATAAGAAGGTTATGGCATTAAAAGCTATTTTCGGGAGTAGTATTTGTTTGGGTGCTATGGTCAAATATGAACCGATTCCAATAATATTTGGTTAGATGATTTGGAATGAAATAAAATAAGTTTGGACCAAAATTAAACTAAATTCCAACATAATAAGATGATACATTTAGTTGCATTTTAGTACTTACAATATCGTACGTGACAACCATTAAAAGCTTATCAAATTTTTATTATACCAAATTTAAAAAAATACGACTAATATTTTTTTGCGACAAGTATCTTGCTTTGAAATTTTATTTTGAAACACCTTAGACTGACCAAAAACAAAAGAAGTTTTTGTACCACGTACGTGACATTGGAATAGCATCCAAAACGAACCAAAATATATACCGCTAATCGATCTATATATTTGGTCTTTCCTCATAGATCTTGTTCATTGCTGTTGAAACATTAATTTAAATCAGTGTTAACCAAGCACCGAACTCACGTACACAAAGTTATTATGTGCTTGTGTGCGGTCGCAAACAGAAGCTGCCGTCGCTGCCGAATTGTACACTGTATAACACTCTATATATATAAAATTGAATGTATATATGTATCTTTGTTTCGTATAGGCGTCTAAACTACTGACCCGATCTTCATGAAGTTTTCACAGTATATTACTGTCAACCAAGAAGGACAAGTGGCTATATTAGGTCAAGATTGGACAAAGGGGCGTAGTACCTCCCATACAATTTTTTTTTATATAAATTTGTTTTATCAATTAGTACTTTTTTTTTGATTTCAATATTTTTTTTTATGCAATTATTGGATCCCGTGCAACGCCGGGTACCCGGACCAGCAAGTATAAAATATTTATTTAAAAAAAAAAAATCAGTTCCCAAGAATTATTGAACATTGTTGCTCTGTGTGCTTTTGTATTGATTAAGAAAAAAAAAAACAAAAACAATACCAAGCAAGCGTGCGTGGTGTTGCTTTCACAAAGCTTGAGCAGAGACTGATGATGGACTGATGTTTTGAAACAGTGATGTCAGCGTCATACACAATCAGGGCTGCCAGAATTGACGATTTATCGTCATTTTGACGATTTTTTGTTCCGGAATTAGCGAAGTGCCGATTTGCTGATTTTTTTCTTAAGAGTGACGATTTTTTTCAGTCTCCAGTCTGAATAAAACATTAAATTTTCTGACACGTTCGTTTTTAAATCTTGGAATGTTTAACAGCCGTACCTTAACAAGAGCGGAAGCCGGAACGTTTTCTTTCGCTTAGCTTTTACGCTGATATGCCATACCTAAGCAAGAGCGTCAACGTTGTGTAAAAAACAGTAGTGAAAGCTTTCTTGTGTAATAAAACCCACAAATTATAAATAAAAATAGAGATAAAAACGCTAGATTGATCAAAAAATAGCTAAATTGCCTTTATTAATTAACAATAGCGCCAAAATTCACTATTAAACGAGCATTGAAAATCGGTTTTTCCAATTGCAAAGCGTTGAGATCGCTCTATTCAAAAACTAGAAAACGCGTGGCGCTTTTGTTTAGGTACGGCCATAATATGCAAGTCTTAAGAAAATCTTTAAATGATTATTTTCAGAGTACAAAAACAACAATGTTACACTTTGTTTATCTTTCGTCAAACCATCAGCGAATGAATCTTTTACGACTCTCTGTATAAATCGTATTTTCAACAATTATACGGCGAACATTTCTCGAGTTGTGAGATAATATCTACAAGAGTCTCATCCCAGTAAAAAATGTTTATGTTTCGGGAAGCACGAAAACTACATGAGCGCTGATGTATGCGCTGGCTATTACACACTACTGAGAAGCAGCAGATAAGCGAATACCATTAAAGTGAATTTTTAATTTAATGATTGAATAACTTCGCATTATCCCTTATACGAACAATGTTTTATGTGCATTTATTATTCCCTTACATCGAAGCAGGTTGTATTGCAATGATTTTAAAATGTGTTTGCGATCATTTTTGAAATATTACCGAACATAGAAATTTAATTTGTTTCATAACGCAATCAGTTATCAAAGTGCTTCCAAGTGGGAATTCGCCATATAAAAATCATGCCTCTTGTAAGCAGGTTTTGTAAGGGGGTATTGTGCTTCTCTCCCTTACAAAACTGCTGTAAGCTCCATTTTTTACTGGGAAACGATTCTTGACATGAAAGACTCGTTAGATAATCTTTAGCCACATCTTAAACGATTCCCACAACGGTTGAAGAAGCGTCTTTCACTGTGCTATGGATTAATCTCAGTCGTGTTGCAGTTTTCCCATGTGAGGAATCTTCCACGATTAAAAAATGCGGCATCGACTATCAAAGACGCTTTGTATGAGACTCCCAATATCTCTTACACAATTGAAAATGCTAGTATGAAGTAATTATGTTTTTGTTTGAATGCTTTTTTATAAAAAAAATCAAACAAAAACTATTTAAAAAAACTAAATTTTAAGTTGTGCGATTTTTTTGACGATTTTTCGAAACGTGAAAGACGATTTTTCTATTTTTTCTCAGGAAATTGACGATTTCCTCACAAATTTATCTGGCAGCCCTGTACACAATTGTGTAAATTAATTCACACACATTCTTCACACGCATTCTTACGCTCTTTCATTTAGTCCACGAGAGTACACAATTAGTAGTCGATTACCAAGCGACGGGTGCACATGCGGCGTATGCTTACGTATTTTTTTATCTTTATTCAGAATACTTGTCTCTTTATTCACTAATACTAATATAAAGCAATACAACCACAATTGACATCACTGTTTTGAAACGAACAAAATTGTTGTATACATGTGAATTGCCGACCGTGTCTGTATGAAAAATACGATTATTGAGTAACTTTAGTTAAGAATTAGTTGTAATTATTAGTTAAGAATTAGTTGAATTTATTAGTTATCTTGTATTTATTAGTTAACTTGTATTTATTAGTAATTTTACTAGTTTACATTGTTATTAAAAATTGTTATAATTTAGTACACTTCAATCACAATGTGCAGAAAGACCTAGAAATGACCGTTAAAAAAGCTTCAGTATAAGACGTAAAATTATCTAAGCATTAGCGCTGCCATACATCAAATTAAAGTGTGGTGAATAAGTAAAGCCTCGAACCTTCGAAAATCATTTCGAATGTTCTAGACAACCAAATTGCTGTATAAATACTAGCGGCGACTAGCGTAATTGAGATCATTCTAAGTTCAGACTTTGTCAATAACGTATAACGCTGAGAAAATTATAGTTGGTTGTGAATAAAAGCTATAAATTACGGTTGTTAAAAAGACTTTGTACTAAATAAAGTTGTGTTAATTGTAAACAGTGTTAAAAGTGTTTGTGTTTTATTTATTTTATTAAAGTTGCAATAAAGAACTCGAAACGGTTTATTATAAAGGAAATAAACCAAAACGTTATTGAAAGGCAGTAACGTAACAGTATAATTCCAATTTTACCTTTATCTGTATTTAATCGCCAGAAAATTAAACATTTTTGATTGCAGTTACTAAAAATGAATCAAAGAGAAAGTCAGTCTAAGCTTTTATTTTTTGCTTTCTAAAAATTATAATAAGCTTTATGTACATCTGCATAGGAAAGTTTGGGTGTTTTTTCCTTTCTACCATATATGAAAAAAGTTTTAAGCGTGTTAATTGTTTTTAATCGTGGTTGGCATTCTCATGGAAATGCCCATATGATTGTGAACAGGAGCAGTGTTGCCCGTTCAGTTAAAAGGATGATAAAAAAAGTCACGGACTTATTGATCAGTCCTCGTAAATATTAACTAATTGGATATATTATATGTATGTATATATAATATTTCATTGGATAAATTTCATTTTCCTATCAAAGATCGTGTTGCTTCCATCTTCCTAAATCCTTATTTCAGGAAATAATAAGTCTCGATAAAGAAATTTACAGAATGCTTAACATCAAAAAACCCTTTCATAAAATAATTTCTACGAGAGCTAGTAAAATTAATTGAAAAAACCCATATTTTATTAACAATTTATTCTTGCGCTATAACTAGTATATTTTTTTAAAACCTTTAAAATGTTTTTTTTTTTAAATTTTGTACCACTGTGCACTTGTTAATATTATAATAACAATAAAATATATAAGAAATGTGTAGACACTGAGGGGAATAAGAAAAAAACATCACAACATATTTGCTAAACACAAAAATAAACAAACATGTACAATGTACATATATGCTCGCATTCATGTATGTACAATAAATATATACAAGGAAAACAATTCCAAATTTAATAATTTGCTTATACATACACAGCGAAACAATTCCAAATTTAATAATTTGCTAAAACGTACACAGTGGAGCAGCATGACAAAGTTGTAACAATAAGTAATGGCGATTTCTATTCTGAGAAAAAAATGCTACAGTATATGCATGTAACACTTTTTCATGTTACCTATAATCACTCGATGTGTTACATGTTGTACAACTTCAATCGAACAGAATTAGCTGCCTTTATTTACAACTATTACACTTTTATTATTAATGTAGTTTATTAGCGATTTTTAAAACTATTCGACTATTTGCTGCACACTTACGTTACGGTTTGGAAACAGACATTGACATCACTTATTGCTTGAACAAATTTAAAACGATAATAAATACATAGAATTTTCCACCAAAATAAAAAAAACGATTTAATTCAAAATGGAGTATGCCGTCGAAGAATATTTAGATGTAGAATTCTTTTGACAAAACTTTTAAAATATTATGACAAACAAAATAAAATATTGGTTGTACAAACAAAGTAGTAAGTACCAAAGTTGTAAAACAGGGCAGTATGAACCCTTAAGTAAAAGTAAGGGTAAAACATGTAACATGTTTTGCATGTTTTTCATCAACATTTTCACAAAAGAACTTGAAAATTTTTCCCACAGTTGTATTTTTGTACAAACGAACACAAAATGTAGAACATGTAACATTAATGCAACATTTTTCTCAGAAAAGAAATCGCCATAAGTTAAAAATTATATTAATAAAGAGTTAAAGACAGGCAGGCATTTACATCAGTTTGGATAAATTTTACTTTTTAAATATTTATACTAAAGGTATTCACGTACATTTTTTTTACACCTGCAACTATGCAAAATAGCATAGCTGCACTTATTTGACGTAAGCAACCCATTTTGTTTGCACCTTCAAGTTTCAGCTTTTCTGAAAAAAAATTTTTTAAAGAAGGCAAGTTAAGAGATCTTAAAGAAATCTTGAGAACTGTAAATTTTGGACTTTTGCCAAGTCCCAGGTTTTATATGCACCTGATTTCCCCGGAGAATTTAACACCAGAAGGTGAAATATCCCTACAAACTTCCGGGGGTGGGGCACTTTGGGACAAATAAAACTGTAAAAATATACACGGTTGCCTCGTAAAATGCTTTAAAGAAAGCGAGTTGCTTTGGAACACAACCATATTGAATTTTTTCAAGACCTAAATATGTATACTGCCGAAATCTCTTCATGCCAATTAAAAGTTTATAAAAATTGCCCTTTTTTTATTCGTAAAAATCCTTTGATTTTTAAATATCGCAAAGTAAATAAAACTCAACTACGACTTTTTGAAACTAATTTTCTAATTATGTTTTCACTAACCCACTGTGCCTTCTATGCATAAGAATTTGCCAGTTTGCACATGAGTTAACGGTCTCAAAGTCAAAAATTGACGAACTATGCCATAAATGAATATAATTTTGCAGTATTTTTTCCAAGTTTATGTAATTTTTCGTTTAATATTCTATTTCTGTACAACTTTTCTTATCAGCTTTATTACAAAGTACTAAAAACAATTTGAACATGATAGAAACAAAAATCGAAATATAATCAAAATACAACCACCTTCATGACTCCCTTCCCTGTACTCTGCCAAAATAAAATATGGCCCACTTGTGGGTTTTCATATACAAAGTTAGAGTAGTAGAAACGTGTTTATGTTCAATATCCAAAATCAGTTTATATGAAAATGGGAGATAGTATGCAAGAAAAATATAATATTTTATATGAAGTACGTGTCATATATAGTACCAACATACATACTTGGGTGATAAAAAAGAACAGATAAGATAAAAATGTAAAACGAAAAAAATAAATAAGAAATTATCCAGGTGGCAATAAATTAAAGCTAATTAAGTTGTATATTTATAACAAAAAGTGATATATGTATAAGTATGTATGTATGTATAGGTGTTTAATTACATACAAAATTAGGTACTTTATTTACTAAATTTGTACCTTTATAAGTATGTTTGTATTGTTATATATAAACACCTTCTTGTTTATTTTGCACTTAACAAAAGATGTTTAATCATGATTGAAATTATATTCATTTTCCATTTTGATAATCTTATCGGTGGCACTTCTAATTAATTGCTTTTAATATTAATATTTAAATTTGTATTTCTATGACAATTTTATCAATCATAAATCCATACAACAATAGTAGAGAGGCTATTATGCGTTTGTGCTGATGTGTGTAACACATAGAAATATTGATTCTATAGTCTACGTTTTAGTATACCGATCGACTCAGAATCACTTTTTCAATCGATCTAATAATGTCCGTCCGTCCGTCAGGACGACTGGCTGGCCTGTTGTCTGTCTTTTATTGTGTGAAAGTCTGTGAACACAGAAACAAATTTTGAGCCTGTAAAAGCACTCAGCAAAAATATAATCAGTTTTAATTAAAAATTTAATCAAGTGAATTAAACGTTTAATCAAGTTAATTAAACGTTTAATCAAGTGCATTAAACGTTTAATTGATATTATTAACTTGTTTACTGGTGCAAATTAATATTGTCAATCAAACGTTTAATCTTGATTAAAAGTTTAATTCACTTGATTAAACGTTTATTTAGTTATTCAGAGTTACAAATGCATTTACAAATTATAGTCTAGCTTAATTAACTTAATTAATGCATTAGTTAATTAGACAGTCAGCTCGTTGTAGTGAAACAGACCAGAGACCAGAAGGGTTAAAAATAATCGATTTTTTTATCCCAAATATTCGTAAAGAAGCTAAGTCCAGTTTAATTAATTTTACTTGTCTTTCACTTGTTTTGAGAGTCAATTTTTAAAGGAATATTAAAGTAAAATTCAAAATCAGTACACACATTTACTGGAAGCATCTTACCAATCTGTTCCTTAATATTTCTAGCTTTGAAAAAAAAAATTATAAACCCTGTGTGTTTTATATACGCTGACCAATCTATCATTCAAATTTCTTCAAAATTGGTTAGATATTTTCGTAGAGGCAGTAGTTCTCCCTATGTCCCCTTCTTGGTCCTAGTTTAAAAAAATAGAAAACCTATATTTTCAATTTCATCAAAATTTGTTTAGGTATTTAGCCGATAAAGCGTAGCCAACGCAAAAGTAATTTTCGCATTCGGTCAGGAGACCGTCGAGCGACTCACGTTTAAATGGATTTGTTTTCATTTTGAGAACGGAAACTATTGCTTTAATATATCGCACCCTAAATACTAAAGGGTATTAACTCAAAATTTTAAAATTTTCAGTAGAAGCAAGACAATTTTTAATTTTACATTACAGGCATATGAAAAAGAATTTGTAAACCAAACTTTTCATTACCAAAATGGAGACAAAATAGCATGATATTTTTTCAGCGGGTAGATATGAATATAATGTGTCGATTTATTTAAAAAAGTGAAAAAATAAAAATTTTGAGTTAATACCCTTTAGTATTTAGGGTGCGATATGTCTTCTAAAATGATAATAAATATTTTCTGAGCAAAGGAGGTTTAGCTTCCCTAGTGAAACGTTATAGGTAAAATTCTTCATTTTGTTAAGAACAATTTAAATTCGGATCGGCAATTCTGGAGATTACCTCGATTGGTAGGAACTGGGGACTCAGGCCGTCTGTGTACACTATAGTGGAATAGTTGTACCCATCGGTGGCGAACCCCATTCTTACGTATGTATGCTGTGTTTGGTGGGAGCCAATGAGGCTGGCAAGTATAGAAGGAACCTTCTGTTTAAGGCTCAGAGGTGTGCTTGGCATGGGAAATCTTATTAATAATAAATTGTGTATTCCCGTAAATAACTTTGATAATATACTCGCATGTTACCATGCAGAAAACTGAATTGGCAAATTGGTTTTTTTTATTGTTGGTTTCTAACAAAGACAATAGAATTTAACAATTTGTTTTTACTTTTTACCCACTTACAACTACAATTCGAGTTGGAAAGAACCGAACCAATTGTAGGGGGATGTAAGAAAAGATAAACGCACTGTTTATTGTTGGTGTTTTGTTTAAGCTTTGATATTGTTACAAGTAGGACTTTGAGTGTTTAAAATTCTTATTCGCTTTAGGGTTTTAGTTGTATAATATTTTTAGCTTTTCTAAAATCTTTGCAAAAGGTTTCCTGATGATCTGGCCTAAGCAACCAGTGAAATGCGCATAGAAGCTAGCTTTCCCTCAACAATAAATTTCAGTGTATTTATTAAATATGAAAAATTGGCACGTCATACAGAAGAAATCTTATTAATAATACATTTTTTTATTCCCGAAAATAACTTTGATAAAATCAGTTTTAATTAAAAATTTAATCAAGTGAATTAAACGTTAAATCAAGTGTATTAAATGTTAAATTGACAATATTAATTTGCACCAGTAAACAAATTAATGATATTAATTAAACGTTGAATTCACTTGTATAAATTTTTAAGCAAAACTGATTTTATTTTTGATTAATGCAAAATGTTTTTCTGTATACATATATTCGCAATTTAGTTTAATTTGAATTTACAAATTTATTTAAATTATGCAAGAAATTTCTATTTTATAACTTTTTCTGTAATGATTTTATAATGATGATACGTGACAACAACACGTTGTTTTATCTTTTAGGTGACGATATTCAAAATACAACTCGCAAAGTTTTTTTTTGAGCATTTTTTTAATATTTTCTTTTTACACAAATTGCTTTAGAAAATATAAAACGTATTTAACATTTGTATTTTTAAAGATTCCCTGCAGATAATATTGGACTTCCTGATCCATTTTGATAAAATGGACTACTCCATGGACTGGTCCATTGTAATGCAAGCATGGACCATGTCATTGTTAAAAAGTGTGTGTAGTGAGACGACATGTCTTCGTTTTTTAACGACATGTTTTCGTTTTTAAGCGACTTCAAAGCTAATCCTCTTGAGTATACCATGGAGTAGTTTTAAAACTACTCCTTTGTAGTCCAAATCTGGGTTATATGGTCCTGCCCTAGGACATCGTAATGTTAAATAGACCATGTTTTTTCCATACGATTGGGTTACTTTTGGACTAGTCCTAGTCCCTTGTGGGCAACATTTTACACGCGTGTTTAGACTAGTCCTATTATTTGCAGGGTTCACAAATGCACATACTCATGTAAAAGTATTTCGTTACCTAAAACGCAAAAGGCCAAAAATTAAAAATCGGCTTTTTCATTGATTTGCACAAAAAATTTTGGAATCTTTCGACCAAAATTAGCGATTTCAATTATCAAAATGCCACATTCTACATAATATTATATGATTCACGCTTAAAGACCCATCTAGCAGTTTGTATAATATGCAACATTCTCATTTATCAAAACAACTAACTGGTAGGGTTAGCAAGAAAAATAGAAGAAAAATAAATTAAAAACAGTTTAAGGCGATTTATCAGTTTATTATTTTCAATAGTTTTTTGCTCCTCCTGTATAATTTTCAAAATGTTAGATAGAGCATTTTGCTTTTTAGGTGACGATTTACATAACACATCTAGTTATGTAACACATCTTTATATGTTTATATTTATTTTTATTTGTATGTGTGTTTTTTTCTTTGCAAATACTGCAGTGTTAATATTAGAGAGATCTTGTTAACGCCAATTTCTTTAAATTCAATTATTATTAACGAGTGTGTGTAATAATTTATTTATTCAAAAATTTTGATTTGTTTACAAAATTGAGCAAAGTAATAGATTTTATAAGTGGTGGGATTTGAAAGGTTTTGTTTCCTTTGACAATATTGATATGATTTTTGCAAATAGTTTGCTATTTTGTTATCATTAAATTAAGCTCGATTTCCATTATTTTATTTCCCGTTTTCCCGGGATTTTTCTTGCGGGATCCCGGGAAATAAAAAATTCCTCATAATTTCAGAAAATAGCTATTAATACTTTGAAATTTAGTTTTCTATTCTCTAAAAATTAGCATCTGTGGATGGGTTGTGGATTAGATCAATTACAAGAAGTGAGTACATGTATTTAAATCAATGTCTCCTGATGCAATAAATCTACTAAAAGCAGAATGGGCAGTGCAACAGTTGATAATTATTACATTTAGTGAAGTGAAGAGTTAATAAAGTACATTAATTCAAAATAAGATGCAGGCAGTAAAGTTTCATTGTCCATGAACAAGTCTTAAAAACAGGAGATACCTAAACATATCGCTCCTTTATTGCAACATAGCCATATCTACAAAAACAAACTATCTTGGCAAAATGCGATTAAAGTTTTAAAAATGTACCGATTTGCTAAAGTTACTTGAAATTTTGAGAAATGACTATAATGCAATGAAGGAGCGATATGTTTATTAGGTGATAAACACAAATTTTCAATTTCAATTTGTGTTGGCTTATATACCCGTGAAGTGCGGGGAAACCGAAATAAAATAACATTTTGGAAACTCGTGTAAGATACTACAACATACAACTTGAAAAACACATTGTCCTAAAGATTACAAATGGACCTATTGAAATGAAAAGGTTTGGAAGAAGCAGTCCGGTTGATGCTATTTTTGCATCAACGTTGACATACATTTGACTGATATAGACGTTGTTTATAAAAATGAAAAAATTGCTTCTGATTGTGAATCCGAAGCATGCTACAACGGTGCACTTTTAACTATTTGTCCAACCTCGGTAAAAAATGAACGAAATTTTTCGGAAACATGATAATTAGTAAATAAAATCAGGAATATACTTTTTGACGACTTACTAAGCGCTTTGAGTGTGTCAGAAAGTTATTTCCTAAGCCATTAAAAAATGTTATATATTTCTTTAAAGTATTTTATCTAATTTATTAATTAACTTTTTGATTTCATATCTTGAGGACCTCAATTTTTATTTTGTTTTTATTATTGTTTTATGAATTATCCAGAGCATAATAATACTGAATAAAAGCATAATAATAGGGTATAAAGGCGTGAGTTAATAATAATTCAAGTTCCTATTTCAATCTTCAATTCATTTTTTAGTATTGAACCATTTCATTTACTTTCTTTTTAAACAAGTTCCCTTACGTTTTTTTATAAAAGTTTTTTTTCATTAATTAATACCAAAATTTACTTTGTATTATTTATATGGAGCGGGATCCGGGGAAATTTAAAAAATGTCCCGCTTTCCCGGGAATCGAAAAAGTCCGGGGAAAAAAACTCTAGTAAACACCCATTTCATATTTTTTTTTTATTTAGTGAAAATATCAGGGTTAAAAAAACTTTTTTTTTTTGGTCGAGCAAAAAATGAGAATATTTGTACAACTTTTCGCTTTTTGAGTTGGTTTGACAGCGACTGTTTAGATTTAAGAAATTAGAAGTAAAAGCAACAGTTTATTGTTGGCCAATGACAAACGTAGAAGTGAAAGAAATGGCAGTTTTTCTATTTTGACTGCAGTTTTTTAAACGCGGGAAAATATATTTCATTTGGCATTAACCCTAATTTGTGTGTTAAATATACCTTGTTTAATTATACTATTGATTTTTTCATCGAGTGTTGTGTTTTTGGAGATAAGGTATCTAAACGAATAAATAAATGTTTAATTATAAATATAGACAGTCAAGCCCGACCGTAAGATACCCTGCACCAGAGTATATACAACAAATTTTCGAGAGTGTACCATATTTGGAACCCATTGGCAATAATGGATCCGCCGATTATGTTTATGAGGTTCAGATCTATGTTAAATTTCTTTGTGTCAAATATTATGTAGATATCTTGTGATTTAAGGTAGGGGATTTATATGGCTTTGATTAACTTAATCAACATTTTGCTTAAATGCGTTTAAAAACATAAGTGTAAACATAGCACAGCACACATCAGCAGAAACGCATGATACTCTCTCCACTACTTTCTTGTGGGCATAACAACAATTTCTTAATGTACTAACATGTCATGTGAATTTGTTATGTGGAAGAAAGCAATGAAATGTTTTCACTTTGAAATAAAAACAAGTAAGAGTGCTATATTCGGCTGTGCCGAATCTTATATACCCTTCACCATTGTGCGAGCAGAATACAGAGCAACTAGACAAAACCTAAATAATTTCTACATAAACATACATATATACAATACATAAAACTTCATTATAAATTAAATTTAAAAAGTTAAAACTGGTAAATATTTTTTTAAATCGTTTCAGAACATAAAAAAATTAAAAAAAAATTTTTCTTTTTGAATAAACACGATTCGAACCAGGGACTCACAGTTTCTAACCTAAACAAACCCCCTAGACAACTGGACCATGAAGGAACGTTTTATGAGTATCATTAAAAGTAAATATCGTTAGTCTAATTCGCAAATGTGTCAAGTCCCTTTTTTCAAATTTTAGGGGAGACACATAAAACATTGTAGCTTTTTAAGTTTTTAAAATTTGTAAACTTTTTCAACGCAATTATTTTTACAAAGTAGCTCTCTTTAAATGACCTGGATCAAAAGCCCATTTTCATAAAATCTTGGGAGGGAAATTCGCACTTTTTGGACTTAGCATTTTTGCTTTGTAAACTTATTTGTTTCATTGTGGACTTAGCACATTTTCCTACAATCAGTTTTAATTTTAATAATAAGTTTGATTTAATTTTCTATATTAATTTTATTAAAAAAAAACCGATACCTTAGACTTGGTCAGTTCATTTCGATTAAAAAGATACAAAAATATAACTATATACATTTTTAAGCTCATTATAATTCTTATTAGTTGATGCAAATTTTCAAAGGCTATAGGATCAATTTTATCATCAATTCGGTTACAGTTTGTCGACCAAATAATATTGCAGTGTTTGACATCTTTTAGATTTATTTTACTCTTTTCTATTTCTGGATCTTTTAATTGGATGGACTTGAATCATCGTATTTACATACAGTTTTTTTTTCGCTCCATCTAATTTTCCAAAAATCGTGAAATCTTTTTCTCCTAATTTCCTCAGAGACCTCTGTGAACATAAAAGCAGTATTTTCTTTAAAGTTATAACTCTTCTTTAATGTCCATGCTTCTTTTTGTTTTTTATAATTCCAACCACTGCCTGTATTCTCTTTTCCAAAATAGCACTTACCATATTCTCTTCGCTTTTCATTTCTAACTGAATTCCAAGATGGGTTTTCTAAGCGAAACCTCTTTCTACTGGTTCTCGTTCTCGGATGAAATTCAAAAGAACCGACAGAGTCCGTATTAAGCCCTTATGGAACTAATCCCACAACACCGTCGTCTCTTCAATTCCATAGTTTTACATGTTAATTACATTAAATATTATTATTTTTAAATAAAAACTAAAATCTAAATATTTATTTTTTTAAAAAGACACTTAGTATTTTTTTTCTTTAAAGTTCTTCACTTTTCACGAAAAGAAAAAATAGAACAGAAAACACCAATTTCAATTGAAAAAATTAATATTCGTGGAGTTAGCACATGCTTTTAATATTATTCGTAGTTTTGTGGACTTAGCGTTTTTGCAAACCACAAAATTACAACAACTTTAAACAACATATTGAAATTTTTTGTTGTCATAAAATTTGTATTTTGTATAGTATTACCGTTTTGCATTAAAATCTCAATTTTGGAAAAAAGTGGACTTAGCGTCCTTGCGAATTATACTAACGATATGATCAGTTTACAGTTCACAACTCAACACAGTTGAGTTGTAATTATTTTTGATGTTTTAGTTCACCACAATAAAGCAAAGGTGGCCTATAATCACCAAAATAGTTTGTACCATGTATTTGTGTTTGTTTGGTTTCTTTTTGTATAGGCACTCTTAAACGGAGTATATGTGACATAAATATACATCAACCTAGTCCACATCATTTCTGGGGTTTTCGGAAAACCCATTTCAACATACACACGGACAGACGGACAGACGGACAGACGGACATCGTTAAATCAACTTCGCTTTTCATAAGGACCCAGAATATATATACTTTATAGGGTGTAGGATCAATATTTTGGAACATACAAACGGAATGACAAAGTTATATATACCCTCTTACCTTCGGTGAAGGGTATAAAAATACAATTTTTTTGGATTTCAGTACTTTGGACATAACTCAGCCATTTATTAACCGATTTGACAGATTTATATACCGATGTCTTAAGGAATAAATTTACCATTTACTTAGGTGATAAAACTTGGACTCAGAAAGACCTATGGGTTCCGAAAATGTGTATTTAAAAAAAAAAATTTAATTTTGGTCATAACTTTTTCGTATCTGAATCGATTTTCCCGAGTTTTTCAGAAAATATTTTCTATTAAAAATTTCCGATCTTTTGATATATAAGGCGTAACCATAGGTCATACGACAGTCCAAAAAATCCGGTTTTTATACAATTTTTGATATTTTTTGTACGGGAGGTACCACGCCCACTTGTTCAATCCCGCCCACATTTTGTAGGATGCTGTGTATTGATAACGTTAATGTGTGTACCTAATTTGGAAACTTTGGCTCTTGCCGTTCTCAAGATATACAGAAATAAAAAACTACAACAACAACAAGGGATTTTTGTGCAAAATCAGAGGCAGTTGTGGTTTTTTGCTCATATCTCCGTCATTTTTGGACCGATCTGGCTGAATTTCAATAGCAAACTTAAACGGAGTATATGTGACATAAATATACATCAACCTAGTCTGGGGTTTTCGGAAAACCCATTTCAACATACACACGGACAGACGGACAGACGGACATCGTTAAATCAACTTCGCTTTTCATAAGGACCCAGAATATATATACTTTATAGGGTGTAGGATCAATATTTTGGAACATACAAACGGAATGACAAAGTTATATATACCCTCTTACCTTCGGTGAAGGGTATAACAAGGAAGAGTGCTGTATTTAGCTATGCAGAATATTTTATAGTCTTCACCATGGTGCGATAGGAACATAAAGTTAAATTAACAGAAACCCGGTGCGCTTCGCTACATTTTACTGTTGCTAATCGATTTTGTATTTGGATAGGAGGTGCTACGCCCACTTATCCTATAACACCCACTTGTTGACGGATTTTGTGCATCGACAACCTTGCTTTGTGCCTGAAGTATGGACAATTTTTCTGCTACTGTTCTCAAGACATAAAGAAAAATATTTTGTGCCACGTCCACCTCTCCAATCCAGGGGGTATTGATTACCAGCCTTTAGATATAAATAATTATATTTCATGCCACGCCTTCTTCGGAAAACCCGCTCACATTTTGTCGGATGCTGTATATGATAACCATGATGCTTGTACTTTATTTTAAAACTTTGGCTCTTGCCGTTCTCCAGATATACAGAAAAAGAATAAAAAAACCAAAAACAAAAAAAAAAAATTATTGGTTAAATTTAAGGCAATTGCGGTTTTTTGCTTATATCTGCGCCATTTGTGGTTTGATCAGGCTGAATTTCAATAGCAAACTTTAACGGAGTACATGTGACATAAATATTTAACAACCAAGTCCCCGTCATTTCTGGAGTCTTCAGAAAACCAATTTCAACAGACAGACGGACAGATGGACATCTTTAAATAAACTTTACTCACATGAACTCAAAATATATAAGTTACCACATTCTCCAATAAAACACTTAAAATAACATTCCTTCAAAAATAACTAAGAATGATGACGCTCCCCACGAGGCATCAATTGTCTCCACAATTTCACAACGTCAATTGTTCCCACAGTTTCACAATGAAGGTAATTATGAGCCTAGTGCAATTGGAATAATAACTGGCTGCTTAATTCTTGTCTAAAAAATAAACTAACAATAATAAGAAAATGAAATTTTTTATATATTAAGTTAAGAAAGCGGAGCATTTGCTCTAAACAATTTTTTTTTAACACCAAAAATAGAAAGTGTATTTCATTTACTATCACCCTGTCGGATCAAAATTAAAATATAATTTCATGTTTACCAAAAATAATAGAACAATTTTTATGTAAAAACTAGATAACTTCAAGCATTTTTTAAAAAACAAGGTAACTCCATAGTTGCATAATATATGTATATGAATTTTATATATTAATAATTAAAACAATTATATCTGTTCTTTTTGAGTCTTTATTAAAAACTGAATTCTAAAATCTAACTTAATTCAACTTAAACTTAAAAATTAACAATAGGAATTGTTGGCGAGAAAGAACAAATGTGCACAATAAGCACATTTACTTGTTGTCGCTTCATGCTGTAACAGTAGAAGTTTGTTTATTAAAAATTATTATTACATTTAAAATTGCAATACAACAAATGCGCTGACGTGTGCGTCTGCTGATTTGTGGGAACGGAAATCATAAAAGCTTACATGTATGTGATTATATCTTTTTGATGCATAGAATACGACTGCCAAACAAACTCGGCTTATTATACCCTTCACCACAGATGGTGAATAGGGTATATATAAGTTTGTCATTCCGTTTGTAATTTCTATAATATTGATGTTAGACCCTATAAAGTATATATATTCTGGGTCCTTATCAGAGAATGACAACCCATAAGAAAAATATACAGAGGTATTTACCCACGCTTTTCCTTATTGTGTATACACATATTTATAACACAAATAATAACAACAGCTATGGTTGTGCGTTGCAAAAAGTATGGTTATTACTTATACTTATGCACGGCAATATCTTCACGCACCCATATTTAGTAAACAAAAATACATGAATATTATGCAGATATTATTTAATACCCATGAATGTGTTTTGGTTATCTGCCATACATATGAAATATCCATGTTTAAAAAAATACCTTCAGTATTTTTGGCACATCTGTGTAAAAATGAAACAAATTTTTTTAGCAAATATGTAAATATTTTTAATGATAAATAAAATAAATTTGTCCGTAACATCTGCAGTACCTATGTAAAACTACCCATAAGATATACATTTTTCTAAAAAAATAGGACCAAGAGGGTTGGGAAGGGGCAATTTCTGCTCTCCGAAGCTATCTAACAGATCCTAATGAAATTTAAAACATGTATCGATCCATATTTTTATGGACACATAAGCTATATATTTCTTTAGAAAATAGGACTAGGAGGGGGATAGGGGGCAATTTCTGACACTCCAAAACTTTGCAATTGATTTTAATGAAATTTAAAACATAGTTAGATGTTTATTTATTTGGACACAGTAGCTATGTATTTTTGCCCTAACTTTGTAATATTGTTTTACACTATCAGTGAAAGTACCCCATTTTCAATGCATGTATTGATTTGTAAATAGGTTGTGTAGTTTTCGAGTTATAAAACAGCTTTAAAAAATAAGCTTACCGCCTTAGTCAAATCTTAAAAAGCTTTAAAATTATCTTGATATTTTTCTGACTAACAACACAAAAAAATTTTGCCTAGTTCCAAAATTTTTAAAATTGCATTTGCCATCTCTGCTTTCTCTCTCGTTCTGTATATTTACGTTATACATACGTTAATACACATACTTATATGGGTATTGCAGATAGCTAACAGAAATTTATTTATATCTGCATGTACATTCAAAAAGAAGAATGAATATACAAATACACATTAGCAGCGTATACCTATACATATTTAACTTAAGCTTGTTATAGGTAGGGGTATGTATGTGTATGGTTTTGATCTTTACCCATGCATGTCCATACATGTTTTCTCACTAATATTGAAAGAGTACTTAAAATGATACTTTTGTCATTCTCTGGTCCTTATGAGGAGCGAAGTTGATTTAACGATGTCCGTCTGTCCATCTGTCGGTTGAAATGGATTTTCCGAAGACCCCATATTTGAACGGGGCCTGGTTATTATACATTTATGTCACATATGGTCCGGAATTATTCGCTATTGAAATTCAGCAAGATGTTTTCTGAAAACTCGGGAAATCGGTTCAGATACGAAAAAGATATGACCAAAATATTAATTTTTTTTTGAAAAATACCCATTTTCGAGAACCATAGATCTTCCCGAGCCCAAGTTTTATAACCAAAGTTAGAAACTGTGAGTTCGCTGATTCGAATCTTGGTTTTTTAAAAAGAATTTTTTTTTTAAATATTTTTATGTTCTGGAAACGATTTTAAAAAAATATCTACCAGTTTTCGCTTTTTAAATTTATTTTATAATGAAGTTTTAAGTATTGTAAATATGTATGGATATGTAAAAATTATCTGTATTCTGCTTGCACAATAGCGAAGGGTATAATATAATATATTATAAGATTCGGCACAGCCGAATATAGCACTCTTACTTGTTTTTGATATAAATAGGAATAAAAGGAAAAAAATATTTTTTTGAAAAACTGGGTAACTCCATTAACTCCATTGTAAATTAATGTGCTGAGTCAAATAAGTAATATTTTTCCACAAATAATGAATAAAGTTGCCTTAATTCCGTAAAATATAAAAATAAATTGTAAAATAAAGTTTTTTTTGGAAAAAATAGGTAACTCCATTTTTCAAAAAACCAAGGTAACTGACATTGATTAGCGATTTAAATGTGCAAAATTGAGTTCGATGAAACTAGAAATCTTTAACAGTATTTAAAATTATGTTTTGTTTAATGCACATACATAATAACATAAATTCATTATTTAATAATTAGTTAAATTTGTTTGAAACTTTAACTGCCGTATTTATAAAAATTTTAAAAGGATTTAAAATGCATTAAGAAAGGTTTGTATGAAAATTTGGCCTTAAAACACATTTCAAACATATTTTATTTTTTATGAATATGGCAGTAAAGCGGCTCATACACTTGCAATAAAATTGTACAATTTTACGTATTGTACAATTATATCGCCAATGTGTATGTGATAATCGAAGGTGGCACAATATATTGGCAACAATCAAAAAACTTTTGATTTTTATTGCACAACGAAAAGAAAGTGAAATGTGTTGGCAACATTGTACAATGCTGTTTATATTATCCCTATAGGTTACGTTCACCTTTTTATTGAATGAATGAAACCATTGTGCGACTTATTGCATAATATAGGACAAAATGGAAATAATATGGCGAATATCATATACAATAATATTGCAAGTGTATGGGCCGCTTAAGAGTGTTTTTCTGGTGTTTTCAAAAAATGAAGTTACCTAGTTTTTTCATACGGCCACAGAATTATAAATTAAATGACAAACTTGAACATATACTTATACCCTTTCCACCTGTGGCGAAGGGTAAAATAATTTTACACAAAATAAATTCAATTGTGTGTTTAACATCTCAACCCTTATTAAAGATGAATTTTAAAATTTTCCTTACTAAATTTTATTGCTTCGAAAAAAAACTTTGCTTTAATGAGTTGCTTCATTTTACAACAAAAACCTAAAATTAGAATTTTAAATGAACATTTATTGTTTTGCAGTTCAAAAAAAGTTAAAAAAGTGGGAGAGAAATTAACATAAAATAAAATGTTACAATTGCTCCATATGCAGGACAGAACAAGAAAGAAGAAAATGGTATAAAACAATCGACAAATTTCCGCATAAATAACCTGTTAATTGAGAGGGAAGAAAACACAGCAACAACAAAGACAACAAAGAATGAAAAAACACGAAACGTGGAAATACAATTGTGAATTTATTCAAGGTTATACGGGTAATAACTGTAAATTGTACTTAAAATTAAAATGCAAATCACACAAAACTAGTCGGTTGAATACTACAAATACATACTTCTATTTACCCATAGAAATTATGTACATACATTAAATTACAGCACAACACTAAGAATTACAGCGGGATAGTTACACAGCTTTAAAGTAGGAGCAAACGATTGCCACAAAAGCACCAATATAAGACAATTTTGATTGCGCTGAATTTACGCACAATAATGAAATTACCCCAATCAAATATTCTGCAATCACACGATTGTTCTATTTTATATAAATTTGATTGTCGCTAGTTGGTATAAAACGGAATGTGTACAATAATTGCCGCAAAGCAGTTATACGATTGTTCCAAGTGCTGGTTCACACTCTTTAGGTTTTAGCCGTCAAGTCTTAAGCTTTTAGGAAAGAAGGGAAAATATAATAAAAACTCAAGACTTGACGGCAAATGCTTGAAGAGTGTGAACCAGTATCAACTGTGAAAACTGCTGTTGTAGTAGCTTCTTTTATATGTTTAGAAGCTTTCGTTTCTCGTTAATTAAAAATCTTTTTTTGCAATAAAAAATTGTTATTTCATTAAGAAAAAGAAAATTGTATCCGCTCTGGTATAAAGCATGTGCGTTTTATTTATTTATTTATTTTTTTTTTAATTTCCTAAGCTAATCCCGCGAAGCTCTATGCTTGTATGCAGGAAAGAAACCAGAGTCTCTGGCGGGAATCGAACCCGCAACCTCGGCGCTGATAGACTAGCTCGCTACCAGCTAGCCTACCGAGGCACTCAAATCACAAAACTCGGGAAATTTACAAAATATAAATATATATAAAAAGAAAATAAATTAAAATATTAAGTATGTTAATTACGAAGTGTTTAAAAAACTTTAAATCAATTGTCTTTTAAATATATTAAAAAAAAAATGTTTTTTTTCAAATTTTGTTAAAAAATCTTGTCCACTTTTATTGCCGCACAAGAACATAATTATTGGTATAAGGGAATAAATTAAAATGGAAGCACCTTGCAAAGATGTTGATTTCTGGTGTTTTCATTACTTAAACATTCCTGGCTACTCCGTGGTACTATGCCAAAAATTTGATTATAGCCGTAATGTACATATTAATCACAAATTTAAACTTTTATTTTTAAATTTTTAATTTTAATTGTTATTGATAATCTCTCATTCTTGACAGTGGCTGGGGCTCGAAGAAAGGAAGAAGAAATCCATCTGAGGAGGTCGAATGGTTGCGATCGAAACATGTCATGGTAACCTGCCGGCCAGGGTTCGAGCCCCAGCCACGGTCAAGAATGAAAGATTATCAATAACAATTTTAATTAATTTTCATGTTGTAAAATTCCTTTCTTCATAGAAATAATTTAATGAAAATTAAATTTAATGAACTTAAGCCTAATTAAAAATATTAAAAATTTGGATTAAAAACCATAAATAGTTCTACAAAATAACCACAATACTAATTATTGTTAAAGCTAAGGCACGAGCTCTATGTGTTCATTTGTCCTTCAAGTTGTGCTGAGAAAGGTCAACAAGAAAAAGAAAGACAAAAATGAAAAAAACAAAAAAAAAAAAAAAAATGTACTTTGGACTTCAAGAAAAATACTTGACAAAAGTACACAAAAACAGAAGCAAGGAAAAACATGTAAAAATCAATTAAAATGGATAATCATTCAAAAAAGCAAACTTCGATCTACCAAAGGTTAAAATACAATTTGGTTTAAGGATTGATGTTTGACTATTGGCGTCAGCAGTCGTCGATGGCTGCGAGTGTAAAACGGCAAATCCATCTGAGGAGATCGAGTGGTTGCGATCGAAACATGTCATGGTAACCTGCCGGCCAGGGTTCGAGGACCAGCCACGGTCAAGATTGAAAAGTTATCAATAACAATTTTAATTAATTTTCATGTTGTAAAATTCCATTCTTCATAAAAATTTTTAATATTTTTTAAATTTATTTTTGTATTGATGTTTCTTAAAAACCAACATTTATTGCTTAAAATAACACAAAAGTTAAAAAGGGTCTTCATGAAACGGGTCTCGCAAGTTTGCCCCTTTGCACAAATGACAATTTTAAGCGTTAACATGAATACCCTTATTAATTTATAGATCCCATATAGGGCCCACGCCTAAAATTTGGTAACGAAAATTCGGCTCAGCCGTATATAGCACTCTCTCTTGTTGGTATTACATTTATTTGATCTTGCATAATGTTTGCGCTAAACAATTTATAAATACAATTCTACAAATTTTTTTTCAGAAATATAGTTAAGTTAATTAACAAAAATTGCTTAAAAAAATTTAAAGGTTAATTAATTAAGTGGTCAAACTTTTTTGGATTTCTTCGTCGAATATTTGTTTAATGTGAAAATACTTTTACACTTGATGATTTTTTTTTATCGCTTTTGCAGTGTTTGTATGTGTGTGCGATCCCTGACTACACATTTCAAAAGGTACGTGGGTATTTGCTGAGATTTTAAGAAAAAAATAACAATTTTCCCAACTACCATCAAAATCCAACCCCAAATGTGGTCGTACCATTCAATGTGGTTATCGCTGTTCTGATGCTACCTGAATATCTGTTGTCTCATTAAATGAATGTTTTGTAAATTCGTTCATTAAACACCTGCTTTTTCTCCGAAAGTCGTAAATTAAAATAGAAAAAAAATAATTGAAAAACAACTAAAAATAAGTTCTTTAGAAGTTGTATGAGCAGTAAGTGAGCCACTGAAATGAAACAAGTGTTCTGTATTACATTTAATTAAAGTAAAAACGCACATCTTTGCATAGTAAATATACATATTTATAAACATTTCCGCGTTTCAAAGAAAACTTGGCACTTTGATGAATTTATTTAAATAAAGTTAATTAAAGTGTTGACACTGAATTTTGACATTTACATATTCATGATTGAATAGTAATTGAGTTGTGGTTTAATTTCGTGTCATTTCAATTAAATTTTGTGCACTAAGAAAATCTTAATTTTATAAAATATTGAAATTTTTCGTTACAACGAACAAATTGTGGACTTTATATACTACTCTGGGCCTATACATTAGGGTGGCAGCTAAATTTCAACCTTGGATTTTCAACATCTCCCGGGCGGAATATTGTGCCGCATGGTATAAAACTGATGCGGGTTTAAGTTATCCGATTTGGCTGAAATTTTTTCGACATCAATTTAAGACCATGTGGCACAATATTCCGCCCGGGAGACATCAATATTAATAAAAAAAAATTGCTCCATACATTTCGCTGCCACCCTACTATACATATTGAAATCTCCTGGCCCGGATGCGAAACTGCACACGGTATCGAATATTACAGTTTTTCGGCCTTATATCTCAGGTTGTGACACACTCCGGCCAGGTGAAAGGACAAAAGAGTTGTATTTATTCCTAAAGCGGTAAAAAGCTCTCACACTGCACGTTAGAACTTTCAAACGATGTCTATCATACTTTCTCGTAACGACATTTGGATTAATAGATAATTTAACCATTATATGGTTGCCTTTAATTAAAGTAACTATAATCTGTCTGTTTGTTTAATCTGTTTGTTCTTTTTAAACATTATACTGTTAAATTTAACCATATTTGAATTTTCAAGTTTGTAAAATAGAAACAAAATTTAATTAATCGTGACAAAAGTGATGCTAAAAATAGCAATAGTTTGTTTGTGCCCATTGCGAAGACCATAATACTGGGCCCAAATCGTCGCACACGTGATCGAATGAACTTTCGTATTAAATAAAACATCGTGACGTATCAAAAACGAAATGGCGGCATTCGAAAGCCTTCGTATCGAAATTTGTTTAAAAAATGTAATAGATTTTTATGCTTGTATACTAATGGCATAAGGCATTGCACTTTTCGCCGCATATAAATCAACAATGTTGATAGTGCCCTATAAAATAGGTGACTTCGGTTAATTTATGTGGTTTTTTTTAATAACGGCGGCGCTTGCCAGAAGCAACGCAAAAATTGCAAAAATTCGGAAAACATTTTACAAATTCAGAAAATTTGTAAAAATAGCGAAAATTCGCGAAAGTTTTTAACATATCAAACAAGTCATTAATTTGATTAGAAGTCCCTAAAATTACAAGGAATGGCAAAAATTCGATTAAAAATTTTAAATTAGCGGAAATTTACTAACAGCGGCATGAAAGCATTGGCTAAAATTCGCAAATAATCGCAAACTTGGAAACAAACCTTAAAATTTATTTGAAATCGGTTAAAAAAAACAAAATGTCAACAATTAACAAAAAAATTTTTTTTGCAAATATGTACAGTAGACGCTCAAAAATTAGAGCTTTCAGTAATTCGAACGTCCAGAAATTAGAATCAGTGTTTGCAATACATTAAACGCTCTAAAATTCGAATTTAAAATCCTAATTTCAGAGCGTTTTTTGTTTCTTGAAAACAAGAAATCCGCCATTTTTTTTATTCTGTTGCAACATAGTAAAACTAAAAAGGGGGATTACCAAATTATATATGTGTTTCCTCATTTGTTGTTTTTTTTTTGTCGCATTTATGTATATTTGCGGCTAGTTTATTTATTAATTCGAAACGCGTGTACATATTTTGGCAGTGTATCATTCAATATGTCAAATAAACGTAAAAAAAACCCGTTATCATTGGAAACAGGGGTCAAAATACTAGAAAAGCTTGACAAAGGCGTTCAAAGGAACCGGTTAGCCTTAGCTTTTAATGTTACGACATCTTCAATCAGCTATATCAAATCACATAGAACAGCAATATAAAATGCTGTTTCCAACACTTATCAGAAAGTAAGCAATAAGTCTTTGCACAGCGCTAAATACCCAAAAAGTCGTCTGAGAAAAAAGTGTACAGTAACTAGGCCCATACTTTAAGAGAAAGCTTAACAAATATTTAGAGAGAAATATCCCTATAAAGATGAAAATGCATTCCGTGGAAGTGATGGATGGTTTTCCAAAGTTAAGAAACGACACAGTATTTTTAATTTAAAAAAATACATTTAATGTATTGGACTGAACTGTTACGTTTTGTTTTGTTGTTTTTATCAAATAAAATTGAATTAAAAAAAATTAAGTGTTATATTTTCGTTTTTGAATGTAAATTTACTCAATTTTTTATTCGAAAAGAAACGTCCAGAAATTAGAATAATTCAGAAATTAGAATTACCTCAAAAACAAAGCGGTTCTAATTTGCGAGCGTCTACTGTATAGCGAAAATTTTTAATAATTCCAACAAGCCATAAAATTGATTAAAAATCCATAAAAATATAAGGAATTGAAAAAATTGCTGAATTAGGGGAAATTCGCAAAAAATTGCTAATAGCAAAGTCTACTATTTATTAAAAATCGTTAAAGCTGTAAAGAATCAAAAAACTTTCAATATCTATCTATGACTATAATTTGCAAAAAATTGCAAAACTTAATGTTATTATTTTATTTCTTATTGCTGAAAAAAGTTTAATACTTTAATTTTTAGCTATTTGTTAAAGAAATCTAATAATTATTCCCAAAAAGTGTGTAAATTGTTTGTAAAAAAACAATTAAATGTTTTTACGAAAGCTCTTAACCTATCGAATGACATTTCGAGTAAAGTCATTCGATCGACTACTCGTTATCGAATGCCATAATCTCAAAAAGTAAAATTTCGATCAAAGTCACTCGATCACGTCTGCGACGATTTGGGCCCTGTTGTTTTTTTTTAATCCTCGCATTCAACCATATTTTAATTCTGCGTGATCTTCTAAGAGCCATTATTATAACTTGCCGATAGTTAAAGGTAGAATTTTGTCCAACATCTAAAAAGTTTTTCACTATTACAACTTTGCTTTAAAAGAAAAGTGATAAATACGTTAAGTTGCATATCAAAGTAAAATTTATTTCAAAACTTTTTCTGGGTTTTGTACAGCTTAAAGTTTGTATTCCTGCTTTTTTTGGAAAACTTTTTTTATTTAGATATCGATTACAAAAAAAAAAAGGTACAAATCAAATTTTCTGCCTTGCAAAAGTTATATGTTTACAAAATTTTTTTTTAACAAACTAAGAAGAGGTTTAAAAATGGTCACTTTTTCGGTGTCAGGCAAAAAAGGTCAATATATTCATCTAAAAAAGGATGAACAACTAAATCCTAACACAAAAAGTATTTAAATCAAATTCCATAGAAGTGTTGTGTTTGGGTGTTAAGCCAAACTCGAATATTCACACATACGCATAACTAAAAGCATTAGTAGTTGTAGTCGACCAAAAAGCAGTTTGTTTTATTTGTATGTGTATTTCAAGGATAAAGAGTAATTTCCAAAGCATGTAAATGAATATAAAAAACAAACTTTACAACAAAATAAATTTTTAAATTACAAAAATGTTCCGTTAACTTTTATTTTATATGCCATTCAATTTCCCAAACCCTAAATAAGTTTTCCATTTACACCTGCAAACTTTTTTTTTATTTTTGAAATTGTTGTGGTCTTTTAAAAGGATTACAATTTATTTTAGAAACAAATTTAATATGGGTTGTCTTCAATATTGTATTACATATTAGATTTGTTTTGTGTCTGTTAAAGATATTGTTTCTTTAATTAGATACTCATAGAATGTATGTAAGTTTGTATGTGGATGTATGAATTTAAGGAAATAAAACCTATTTGTGCGTTTTTTTTTAGTTATTATTAAAAAACTTTTTTTTTAATAACTTAAGGACTGTTTTGTTTTTAAAAAAGTTTTTTTTAATTAAAATAATATTTGTATTTTTATTAGAATTTTGGGTGTTTTATTTAATTTAGTTACAAAAATGTGTCGCAAATATTTCGAGGGGTGGAGGGTATTAATTGTTTTTATTTTTTGTTTGTAGAAATAAGTTCAATAAAAATTTAATGTTTTAATTTAATATTTCAATTTTTTAGGCAGTGGTATAAAATTAAAGAACGAAATATAAGAATAAGCAATTATCGAGCAAATTGAATTGAAATCATAGAATTTTGCTCAGATTAAATACACCTCCTCTGGCAGCACATCTAGTTTTGTGTAATGCTTAAATATGAATATTGCTTCTAGAGTTTAAGTATATGAGAATCTATTTTGCTGAATCGATCTAACGATATCCGTCCGTTGGTTTATCCGTCTGGCTAGTTGTCTATTATCTACTCAAGCTACACGTCACCATCAACATTTTATTGGCATCGGTTCATATATTTGATTAAAGCTCGAATGCAATACAACCCATGAAAACAGTTTTAATTGCCATAACTTCCTTATAAACATTTGTACGGATATAAAGCTACTACTTTCTATTTGGAAAAACGAGAATCAAATGTGAATTGGGTTACAGCGGGAGATTAACCTACGGTCCCTTGTTTGGCAGTATGGCTGTTATCTTAAGTTGTTCATATTGGTTGATTCGTTGGTATTAGAGTTTTTTTATTCTCGGACTTTTTCGATTCCCGAGAAAGCGGGAAATTTTTTTAAATTACCCGGGATCCCAGGATCCCGCTCCATATAAATACTACAAAGTAAATTTTGTTATTAATTAATGAAAAAAACTTTTATTAAAAACACGTAAGGAACTTGTTTACAAAGAAAGTTAAAGAAATGGTTCAATACTAAAAATTGAAGATTGAAATAGGAACTTGAATTATTATTACCTCACGCCTTTATTCCCTATTATTATGCATTTATTCAGAATAAATATGTTCTGGATACAAAATAAAAAGATTACATAACAATTTAATTCATAAAGCAATAATAAGAACAAATAAAAATTAAGGTTCTCAAGATATGAGATCAAAAAGTTAATTAATAAAATAGATAAAATATTTTAAATAAATATATAACATTTTTTAACGGTTTAGGAAATAACTTTCTGACACACTCAAAGCGCTTAGTAAGTCTTCAAAAAGCATATTCCAGATTTAATTTACTAATTATCATGTTTCCGAAAAACTTCGTTCATTTTTTACCGAGGTTGGACAAATAGTTAAAAGTGCACCGTTGTAGCATGCTTCGGATTCACAATCAGAAGCAATTTTTTCTTTTTTATAAAAAACGTCTATATCAGTCAAATTTATGTGAAGGTTGATGCAAAAATAGCAGCAACCGGACTGCTTCTTACAAACCTTTTCATTTCAATAGGTCCATTTGTAATCTTAAGGACAATGTGTTTTTCAAGTTGTATGTTGTAGTATCTTACACGAGTTTCCAAAATGTTATTTTATTTCGGTTTCCCCGCACTTCACGGGTATATAAACCAACTCAAATTGAAAATTTGTGTTTATCACCTAATAAACATATCGCTCCTTCATTGCATCATAGTCATATCTTAAAATTTTAAGTAACTTTAGCAAAGTTTTCCTTCATACCTTCTTGTATTACATCTCAAACTGAACCGAAGTTATAGCAAAATATATCTTTAAATCGGTACATTTGGAAAACTTTAATCGCTTTTTGCCAAGATCGTTTTTTTTTAGATATGACTATGTTGCAATAAAGGAGCGATATGTTTAGGTATCTCTTATTTTTAAGACTTGTTCATGGGCAATGAAGCTTTACTGCCTGCATCTTATTTTGAATTAATGTACTTTATTAACTCTTCACTTCACTTAATGCAATAATTATCAACTGTTGCACTGCCCATTCTGCTTTTGGTAGATTTATTGCATCAGGAGACATTGATTTAAATACATGTACTCACTTCTTGTAATTGATCTAATCCACAACCCATCCACAGATGCTAATTTTTAGAGAATAGAAAACTAAATTTCAAAGTATAAATAGCTATTTTCTGAAATTATGAGGAATTTTTTATTTCCCGGGATCCCGCAAGAAAAATCCCGGGAAATCCCGGGACAAAACCCTAGTTGGTATCCAAACATGCCACGGATTTTCAATATTTGCTGACGGCATTTTCTCCAGACGCAAAGATGTTGGACCCAGTTATTCCGCTGAGCGATCGGATGTAAAACTGATTCTACTTAGTGAGATGAAACGCAAACACCCCCCTTTGACGTTTTATATTAACATGGACCAGTCGGGCTAGTAGTCAGAAGTTAACATTTAACAGAGGAACGGCACTTACCTGTGCCTCCAACACTCGCCAATTTGTCCGGGCTTGTGACTGGCTGAGAAAAAACACGACAAGATTTGTCTAACAAGTCAGTACCCAGGCTGGGGTACTATGTCAGACCAAATCTTGTACTGGTAGGTCCAAAATTAAAAGTTTGAAGTATCTCCTTTTTATTTTCTAATTCAGAGTTATTTCATCCTTAAATGCAAAGAAAAAACATGGTTGTGGCAAACATATTCTAAGAGCAACATATTATGATAAGATTCATGATTAAGGCACCATATTACGATTATAATTGAATTATATTATGACCAAATATATTCGTAATATTACATCATAATATTTTTCTTTTAATCATATTCTTATCATGTTAATCATAATAAGGTAGAAAGTAATTATATTCTTATCATATTAATCATAATAAGTTAAGAAGTAATTATATTATTATCATGCTAATCTTAAAAAGTTTAGAAGTAATCGTATTATGCTACAGCACCACTTTCATAATTCCTTTAAAATTGTTTTTTTAATAATTATTTTTTTCAATTGTTTAACCACTTACTAAAAAAAAATTAATATAGGCATATTTAAAACAAAATTATTTTACAAATGGCGATTAAAAATATTATTAAAGTAAAGATATTTTGATTGCATCTTAAATATACTGTGACTACACGTATAGAAAGTTATAATGTTATGGCTATTAAGTATCATGAAATGGTTGTGAGAAATATAATATGTTTTCAAAGTTATCATTATTAAAGGCTAGATTACACTATCTCACAACTCTTACGTATTCCATAATACTTTGTGAGATAGAAATCTAATGAGTTTTGTTGCGACTGTCAAAAAATCTAATTTAACATGACAGTTTGTGTTCACATCATCACACAAAGTATAAACAATCACACATGAAATAAAATGCAACCCTGATCCAATGAAAAGTATTATTGTTTAGAAATTTTTAAAAAAATGATGAAGTCGTATGGGATGGATGTCAAACTTTTTTCATAATACTTGTCATTTTCGTGACACATTGCATTCACACTATCACACTTTGTCATATTACTTGAGTTTTTGACATGTATTAATACAAAGTATAATAGTGTAATCTATCCTTAAGTTGTTAGAAAAAATTATTATTTTTTAGTCAACAATACTCAAATTTATAATTGCGATAAACATTGAAATGTTTACAGTAACTACAATATTGCTGATACAGTAGTTTTGACTTAGCTGCCTTTTGTTTACGTGCACTTTTGACTTAACTGCACAAAATTGATAATTTTTGGAATTATTCTTTATAATTCCATACAAATTCCTTTTTTAAGTGCACTTTCTATACCTGCACATTTAAGATAAATGCACAACATTTTTGGCATTTTAAAATTATTTTATACAAAAAAATTTAAGTTAGCTGCACTTTTACTTAACTGCCCAAAAAACATATTTTCCGGAATTATTCTTCAAAATCCTTGTTTACGTGCATTTTGTATACCTGCATATTTTTTATATTTTGGGCAGCTGCACACATGAAAAAAAAAATGGTGGCCACTTTTTCACATAAATATCCAATTTAAGCTGTTTATAAAAATATTAATCGCGATTATATTGTTTTTTTTTTTCATAAATTATTATGTTTTTGTGAACTCTCATTGTTTTTGTTAATGTTCCTTTTATATTAAATATACATACATACATACATGTATAAAATGATCTGTTATTTGAAATAAAATTTTAATAAAATATAAATTTATGTACGCTGTTTTCGGTTAGTTGAGCCCCTCTTAATTGAGTTTGCTGTTTTATTGCACTAAAAATCGTGTAACCGTCAATGTAAAAATACCCGTTTAGTTGAGTTCCGTTGAATTGCGTCACCCGCTTAATTATTTCGCAAAATAAGACCGCATTGCAAAAAAAACCAAAGCAAATGTTTTGGTTAATTGTTTCCATCTACTTAATGTGTTTTTGCTCCATAAACGTAAAAACAATATTTTGCGGCCAGAAGACGATGGGCGTACGTGATTTTTATTTTGTTTTAAAAAAACCTCTACCATTTTTTAATTTAATAAATAAAGAAATTTCACATCTTGCTCAATTAAGCGATTTTCGTTTTAATTGCATCGGCGATTCATTGAGTACCCGTTTAATTGCGTTAAAAGTCGTGCATTTTTAGAAACTCAGTTAAGAGGGAATAACTGTATTAACAAATTGATTTTTTATTCCACCTTTAAATCAAACACTTTACTTTAGCTGAACTTTTGTGCAGGTAACCGCAATTGTGTACCTGGACTTTAAGGCAGGTAAATGCATTTAAAATAGCTGCATTTTTGATTTACCTGCACAAAAAATCGTGCAAAGGAGATTGTGCAGCTAAGTCAAAATTACTGTATTGCATAAAAATAAAATTTTTTTGTGTACGACAACAATATATTGTTACAATAAACATAGTGTAGTTGCCGTTACCATGCCCAACCATATTTTTTCTCTGCGTGTTCTTGGCATAAAAGTGCCTTGTATATTAGAAACATCGGCTCAGCTATCTAAAGCCTTTGGTCGGGCGCAAGGGTTTCTCCTTTATGCTATAACGAACACCGACTACGGGAGTTGATATCGGGATTCTTATATTTAGGATTTTTAAATTTTGAATCATAACGTTCGGGATTTTTAGATTCAGATTTCTGAAATTTTTGATTTAAAAAATTTGGGGTTTTTATATTTCGAGGTTTTTATACTATCCCAAGTTAATAATTTTTTTTTTTTTTTGGGACCAACAATTAATTGTTTATAACACATCGAAAAGGGTCATAATGTCCAATGACTATATGAAATTCCGTAAATGGGCACTTAGTGACATTATGACACTTTTTAAAGTGACATTATGACATAATTTGGTGTGTTATAATCAGGGCTGTGGAGTCGGAGTTGAAGAGTCGGAGTTGAGGTTTTTGTACCGGAGTCTGAGTCGGAGTCGAAGTACCCACAAGAACTTGCGACTCCGACTTTTTTGCATTAAAATTATTCCAATATTTTTCAAAATAAAAAATTTTAATGACCAATTTCTCCAATTCTTTTTAAATATCAATTCATATTTAAATATAATTTTTCTTATAATTTTATATTAATTTGACATAAAAAAAAAAAATTAAACAAAAATAGATATATTAATAAATTAGTGGAATTGGCCATAAGAGGGTCTGCTTTTTGAAATTGTGAAGTCAGAAAATAAGAACCAGTATACTCTTCATATCAAAAATTAAAAAAATTGAGATAACATCTTATTTTGACAATTTATAAGAATAGTTATATAGATTGTATCGAAGCATGTCCTTTTCTATGTTTTAATGTGACCTCATATTTCTGTAACAAAAACCAGCGGGTTCACTATTTGAATTTCGCCAAGATATCGTTAATGAAATAGAGCCGAATTAAGGAATTTAAAAATTAAATTTGTAAAGATGTTGTATTTTGTTTATCGTATATTAACAAATATTGTTGTAGCCATGTTCATGAATATAACTTGAAATCAGCTGTAGCTCCTGTGGTGAAAGCATTAAGTGAACTACATTTTAGTTCCAACCTTCAAGGTGAATTATAATAGAATAAAAGGAAAAGGAACTCGGAAAAATACATGACATTGTTCCAGATATAATTCCCATCAATGTGGGGGTTAACCCGAAAAATGATTTGAGAATACTTTTATCTACTCACTTTAGGGAAAATTGGAGAGATAATAAAGACTTGCAATTTCAAATTTCGGTCTTGGACAATAATAATATTGAATTAGGAACGGAAAAATGCAATGGCGAGTTCTTGATGCCTTTAACGTCAAAGCCAATTGGACTTGGTGTTGTTTTCAACTTTTCTATCTCGAAAGCTACATTAGATAGGACTTATGGAAATTCACACATCTATAAATTCCAACAGTATAAAAAACGTTTTTTAAAAAGATGTGATCTAGTTTATTTCTCCCCTATAGAACTATTTTTACATTTTTTAGCACTGTTTGCATAATATTAATAAATTAATATAACCTTTAAAATATACTAAAATTCAATGATCCCATACGGATTGAAGCAAAACTCGTTTCTTTCGAAAGTTCGTAACAAAACTCGTTCGTTCCAAAATTAAATCCATTATTTTTCTATATTTCAGTTGGTTTAAATTTCTAAACTGTTGAGTTATAAGTCAAGAATGTCATAACACTTTAGAATTAAAAAAGTTCAACTCATTTGGTCTGTTGAATCGGGCGGTATATGTTTTTTAAATTTTTTCCAAAATCCAAATAAAATATTTTGCAGCTCATATATTAGTAACTAGTAGGTTAAAGCTCAATGCGCGGCACGTTAGAATTAAAATATCGATTTGAAATTTTTACACAATCATTTTCTTGCTATATTTAACCATTTAACAGGTACTAAATTAAAAAAGAGTTTAAAGTCAAATAAAAACTAGTCTCTTAAATAATGCTAGGTTAGAGTAGGAGTCGGAGTTGGAGTCGGAGTCGGAGTCGTACTTAAACAATTTCAGCAAAAGGAGTCGGAGTCGGAGTTATAACTATTTCTTAACGACTCCACAGCCCTGGTTATAATTACGGTGACCATATTTTTCTAGCAAAAAAAAAGAACATTTTGAAATGTAGTAAAAATGATAAATAGTATCAAGGTAATTGGAAAGGTAATAAGATAATTCAAAGAATATGATATTAGCAAGTAGAACTACTATTAAAACATATAGTCAGCTTATTATAATGAGTTGTTATGCAATTATGAGCTGACGATATATGTACCTATTTTATTGTCTATGAAAAAATCAATAAAATGAGGCCGTCAGCTCAAAAGTGGTGTAAGCCACATTACATTTATTTCATATTTGTGTGGCTTATGACTTCTTTTGTATTATAAGTAGAGCAAAAATAAATAAATGCAAGACAAACTTTTGCAACGCTTTCAGTTAGTGATTGGTGAAACAAGAGATAAGCTAGTTTCTTATTTTATTTCCGCAATTTGGCGTAGATAAGTCAGGGTATGAAAAATTGTTATTTAAAGTTATTCTTAAGTAACCATTTTTAATTGGGACTTTTCGATAATCCAAAAATTATTAGCAATTGAAAGTAATCTTCTTGTTGGCGTGCCAATTCATTTTAATTTTAAGTCCTTTATAGTAAGAGCAGCCTCAGGCATTGAAATTTGTTGTGTCTCCAGATGACAAATATATTAATTGAATATAAAGGCCATGGATCATTATAATAATTTTTAGCTCCTTTGTTGGGAAATATTCTTTCAATGGAACAAGCAATTTTAAAATTTAAAAATGTTAAGCAGCGTGTTTTGCTGTATTATTGTTGAAATTTTGGGGTTTTGGAAAAATAAAGCTTATAGTTTTTGAGTTTAAAGAAGAAGTCATAATCTAACAAAAGGACAATCTATTGTCCTTTTTTTTAAAAAAAATCTTAAAGGCATCGTATCAAAAAAAAAGGACTGTCCTCTTGAAAAAAGAACAATTGGTCACCTTTAATAATTTGCGGACCACTCAGTAAGTAAAAATGCTGAAAATGAAAATATTATGATTGTTGCTGTGACCACAATTACATATATTATGATTAAGTCAGTCTTATTATGCTTGACTAACAGATTGTGTGACAGCCTGTATGGCTCCGTATATATTTATAAAGGCTGTATAGTAGTGTGACCGCAAGTTATATGGACAATTTTTTTTTTCGTTTTTTCACTTGGGAAACCCCTTAGATTGATTCCAAATTAGAAACAATCAATATATATAAAATTTTAGATCGTTTGCATAGTTATTAGGCGTGCCTTGAGCCCACAAAGTTTGCTAAAAATTCTATTTTTCTCACTATGGGTGGCTTTAAGTGTTCATAACTTCAGTAATATTTATTTTAGAGAAAAACCTTATTCACAAATATTCTAGGGCCATATCTTATGAACAATGTTGCTCTGTATTAGTTTTCTTTAACATTAATATTTAATCCAGAAAAAACCAAATTAAAAAATAACACCGAAATTTTCACATATCTTCGCATTCTTTGCCTGGTGATTACACTACGTGACAAATTTTCAAAAAAGTCGTGACCAAATGAATCTAACAGCTAATTTTTATCTAAAATTTTCCCCTGAATCTAAATATGAAGTCAGAATTGTCAAAAGTGGAACAGTTTTTGAGATATTCCAAAATAACCGTTATTTGTGTTTTTAAAAAAGATGATGTGACTGAAATGCAATATCTTCAAAAATTTTAAACGGACTATGTATTTCTTTCTTTTTATTGAGAGGTTATAAAATTTCCCCGTACACCCTCTAATATAAATTATTTTTCCAAGGAGGTTTCGAAATTGTGGAATTATCGAATAACTTTCTTACCAAAAGTTTATTAGTTTCTTGCGCGGTTTAATTATCTGACATTAAGCACGCAGAGAAAAAATATGGTTGGGCATGGTTACGGCAACAACACTATGTTTAATGTAACAATATATTGTTGTCGTACACAAATAATTGTTATTTTTATTTAATATCAACAATATTATAGTTACTGTAAACAAATCAATGTTTATCGCAATTATGAATTTAAGTATTGTTGACCGAAAAATAATTATTTTTCTAACAACTTAATTATGATAACTTTCTAAACATATTATATTTCTCACAACCATATCATGATATTTAATAGCCATAACATGATAACTTTTTATACATTTATCATATTATGTTAAAGATGCAATCAAACTATTTTTACTCTAATCATATTATGTTAGCGCCATTTGTAAAATAATTTTGAAGAAGTTGTGTCGTTTTTTTTATTTGTGAGCGGTTAAACAATTAAAAGATAAAATTCCATAAAAAAAATAAGTTTAAAGAAATTAAAAAATTAAAATATTAGCGGAGTTCATTCAAGTATTAGTGATGTAATAGTGCAAATGCAAAATATCATAGTTTTTTGTAAAATCCAACAACAAAACACACAGAGATTTCGTTATATTTTATAAAAGTGCTACGATATTTTTGTGGTTTTCATGGGCAACCGCGTATGTCTTAAAACAAATTGTTCAGGAAAGCCGAAAACCCATTCTAGATCAAACTATGGGCTAGGTATTGCACATTTTAAACTTTGTCATTACGTTACAAAACGGAATTGATCCATCTTTTTTCAAAAAAATATAAAGAGCGTTCAAAATTAGGCAATATGGCATCAACATCTTAAAATCAAAAAAATGGACACACGCGGTTGCCCATGAAAACCACAGATTTTTCATTTGCTCTTTTGCAAGCCTTATATTGAACTCCGCTATTTGATTAACATTAAGACAAATTGTAAAAAGCCACAAAATAAAAAATCGATTCAAAAATATTTAAATTTATTTTGTATTTTTATGACAGCTATGAAAGGTGCTGTATCATAATATGATTGCTTCTAAATTTATTATGATTAACATGATGATAATATGATTACTTCTTAGCTTATTATGATTAACATGACAATAATATGACTAATTTCTTAGCTTATTATGATTAACATGACAATAATTTGATTACTTCTTAACTTAGTATGATTAACAGAATAATAATATGATTAAGGGAAAAATATTATGATGACATATTACGAGTATATTAAGTCATAATATGTTTCAATAATAATCTTAATATGGTGACTACAATCATAATTCTTATCATAATATGTTGCTCTTAGAATATGTTTACAACAACCATGTTTTTTCTTTGCGTGAGGTGGCACATTGGGGTGGTACGGATAGAGATCTGGTGGATAAATACTAGAACAAGATACTTGAGGTCAATGGCCCCTGAAGACAACACATTGGTCTTCTCGATATATCATACTTGTAAAAAATTTTTATATTGGAGGGTGTACGGCGCACTTTTTTCCTTGTAAGGTGGTATGCTCTAGTGTCCACGCCAAAGAAATGATAGGCATTTCAAATAGTGCTGTACATAGTATATTGATCGTAAATTTGAAGATGGGAAAACTGTGCAAACGATGGGTGCCGAGTTTGTTGATTCATTAAGACAATGTACCGTTCACACATCCACTATTGCGATAAAAACAATGAATTAAAATTCGAATTGCTTAAAAACGCACCTTACTCGCCAGATTTTGCTTTCTCAGATTATTTTCTATTTCCAAACTTAAAAAAATGGCTCGTTGTTAAAAGATAAGCCAACAGTGAAGGACGTCTCAAAATCTTTAGCAGCAAGCTTTTGTTTATTTCATGACAATCCGCAAAGTACTTTGAGTTTTATGCAAGTTTTTAAAAATTTTTAAAATTGTACGCCACAATGTGCTATATTTATTATTTTTTATTTAATACCGCATTAAAAATCGCTTTAATTCTTTTGAATTTTTTTTTCTTGCAAAGAAATAAAAGCAAATTTTCCTCTAATTTCAGTTTAAACTTTTCTTGTGAAATCCTTAAAACTTTTACGTTACATATATTAAAATAAATATTTATACATGTATCCGATTTACATATACTGGCATTTAAACATGTATTTAATAGCCTGTTTCTTACAAATGTATTTATTTACTTTTATTAAATTCGAATATAACAACACACATGTATTGGTTGCAATCAATCATTTTATTTGTATGTATATTTTATGCTGATTTTGTAGAAACACTGTGCTTGCCAATAAAAAAACAATTTTAATGTCGAGAAGAGGTTCTCAAATTGTGTAAAATGTTTTAAAGTTTTAAAAATTTTTGAACTTTTTTGGTCGTAGGGACTTTGAAAGTTTATGATAAACATATTATACATCATTGTAAAGCAAATTATGTGTACTTTTTGAATATACATCATTTTATTAGTAAATCTGTGAAAAATAGGTAGATTGCTTGGAAAGTCGTGCCAACTCTACGGCAATATGTATGAGCATTACGGTGGAGCGTCGGTGTATGCAGGAAAAAAAGTCTTGCAAAAAATTTTGAATACCTCCATAATGTTGAATCGGCCTAAAGGCCGCTTTAGCCGACCGTAAATGTATTGAAATGCAATGTAACGTACTGTAAGCTCGTTTGTGCACTTGTAGAACATGTAAGAACGTGTCAGCTATTTTTTAAAAACATAAACAAAAAAGCATTAGTATACATAAAATAACACATGCAGTGATGAGAATTAAGAATGTTTAAATGGTGAACGCTTTGCAGAAAAAGTACCAAGTGATTAAAATAGTATTAAAACTGTATAGCTTGTATGTAGGAACACATAAATAATTTACAGCCTTATTTATAAAAAATAAAACATGTTAATAAAGGGTTTATTAAACGGATTTTGTATGAAAATCCATTTTATTAACCCTTTATTAACCGGTTTTATTTTTTATATATTAGGCCGTTAATATTTGATATTAATATTACAGATTTACAATATAAAAATATGTATTATACCATATTCATTCACATGTACTTACATTATTTTGAAAATGTGCATACACAAAACAAGGTTTTGTGTATGTATAAATGAAAATATGTATGTATGTAGTGTAAGTTATTTTGCACAGATAATTTTACTGGCAAAAGTACCAAAGAAAATGAGTGATTTTACCCGCATTCCGTTTAAAATACAAACAGCCTATCACTTTCTACAACTGTCACGTAACTTCGTAATTAAAATCTATTTTTTACAGGTTGGCACGTTACGGTTAAGTGACATTACAGTCAGTTAAGCATTTGCATTGCTTTTCATATAACAGAAACGATCAGCTGTTTACATTACATTAACATTTATACATTTACGGTCGGCTAACGGGGCCTGAAATTATAAAAAACTTTTTCTTAAATTTTTCCGTAATTTCTTTAAGCTCTTTACCAGGTATTGAAGTAGGAGTAATTTCATGAATTTGGTTTTAATTTACTTAATAACAGCCTGGTCCCTGATGCCAACTGCTATCGCTCGCTTGCATTTACAACCACAAACAGTTGATTTGCGCCCCACTAAGAATTTTTTGCACGTCAAGTCGATCGACAATGCAAGCGACCGATAACGTAACAGTTTTTATATAAATTTGCAGCCCACTAAGAAATATTATGCGACAACAAATGTCATAATCAGTCAGTTGTGTTGTTGTTGTCGATAGAGGGATTTTGTTAAAATATTTAACAAAATTTTCTTTACACACAAACCCTTATTTTTTTTCATTATTATATATTTTTAAAACACCAGCACTTATAAAATTATTTAGGTTTTTAAATTATTTTTCATAAAATTCTATTCTATATTATTTGTTTACTGCTTTGTTTGTTTTTTGTTAACTGCAGCATGCTTTGTTTTCCATTCTGCTTTGTGTGTAGCCAGAGTACTATTTTTATGGCTTAATTTATATGTTTTGTCGATTTTAATTTCAAAACTAGCATTTTATTTGTGTAATTACTGATGTGGCAATATAGTCATGTACCAATAAATAAATGAATTACGCAAGGTATATTTACACAAGGTAAACTCGCTGGCCCATATGTTTGTCAGCTGTTTACCCCTAGTTGGAACCCAAACGTCAAATTTCGTGTATATGAGCCAAAATTTGTACATGTGTGCGTTAAATTGTTTTTGTTTTATATGAAGACAATTTTGATAACTCGGTTCCTTTTATAGAGCAGCATGTCTACACTCCCAAATGAGTCTACCTTGTGTAAAAATACCTTGGAATTACGTTAGTGCCGGTTCATACACGTCAAGTTGACTCGTCAAGTCTTGAGCTTTTAGGAGAGAAGGGAAAAGAGAATGCCATTTTTTCCTCTTCAGTGCCTTCATTGCCATCAGTGCCTTCAGTGTCATCAGTGCCTTCAGTGTCTTCAGGGCCTTCAGTGTCTTCAGTGCCATCAGTGCCTTCAGTGTCTTCAGGGCCTTCAATGTCTTCAGTGTCTTCAGTGCCTTCAGTGCCTTCAGTGTATTTAGTGCCTTCAGTGCCATCAGTGCCATCAGTGCCTTCAGTGCCATCAGTGCCTTCAGTGCCATCAGTGCCTTCAGTGCCGGTTCACACACGACAAGTGAAAAACGTAAAACCTCTCGACCGACAAGTCGATAGTTAGTGGCCGCTTAAGAAAACGATAATAAGTGACTTGTTGTCGCTCGCTTGATTTGTCGATCAACATCGGGGGCCTGGCTGTTAGTTAATTAGTTTGTGCTGAATAAAAGAAACTTAAAATCGAGGAGAAATGTATCTTTGAAATTCTTTACAATCTTTCCAATTCCTTGCACAATTGGTCGATTATGGCGACCATAACAATTCCGTAATGCTCGAAAATTGGACACATTTGTACTCCGTTCTTCGGTTGCTAAAAGATCCGTGTTCGTAAATGGTAAATTTTTTACTAAATAAATGACAGATATTTAACAGCATTCCAGCCTTGCCAGAAGAACGGAATTGAAACCACTAAATGGATAGTCCGTTACATTCGAAACGAGGTTTTTGAAAATCTTTATCTGTTAATCTAATACCTATATGGTAAATATTTTAATTCGAATCTTAAATATGAAAAGACCAGCTCATTTTGAATTTAACATAAATACCCAAAATGTTCTACTTAAAAATTATATGGCGTTTGAACTAAAACTCAAATATTACTGTCTGTTCATCTTTTTCCGAACGAAGACTTTGTTCGTTTAACTGACATTTTAAGCAAAAACAAATTATAAAATATTGTGTTTGTTTTACATGTAAGATAGGCGAACGAAGTCTTCGTTCGAAATCTATGAACAGGCCGTAAATTTTTAATAATGATATCGAAAATTCGTTTCATTCTAAATATGTATGGGCAAATGCAAAATGAAAATGCAAATAGAGCGAACGATGTGTATACATACACAAAAAACAAAGAGCAAAGAGCATAAAACCAACAAAAGCAAACGTAAACAAACCAATACAATGGCACACATGCAAAGCTTTCAATGTAGTGGTGCCCATACCTGATTCTAAATGACCAAACTGTAACATAACAGTTTGTCTTCCTCTGCTTTAAGTCAGATTGATTACACTTTTCATACAACAAAAACATTTTCTACAACAAACTAAAATATTTTATTGGTCGCATTAAACATAAAACCAAACAACATTTGCAAGAGTATTTTTATTATTTTTATCAAATTCTTTATAGGGCGTAAAATTGTGTGAGCCTTCAATAAAAAAAAGAACAAAAAAAAAAAAAAAAAAAAAAAACAGCAACTATTATTGTACAACATCAACAAAAGCTTAATTTAACTTTTTGATTGATTCCTGTCTTTTTCCCATTTAAGTTGAAATTGAAATATTGATTAAAATCCATTAAACATGATGAGCATGTGGTTAAATTTAACTTATTTTTCAAATTGTTGCTACTTTAGAAATCAGTTATCAGTGATAAACGTGTTGGAAAAACTTTTTTTCTATTCCAAAATTAGTTAGCTGGTATGAGAGGCGCAAGATTAATATGCAAATGCTTTTTTTTTCTTAAACATTTCAATACAAAGTTCTTTAGGTATTTATCCTAATCAGCCACATCTTTGCAAATTGGCATCGATTTTTAAGTGTATATTTTTGCATACTTGGTTTTTTTGTTGAAAAACATTTTTTTTAACATATCGCTCTGGACCCCAAGGATCTTTTGTGCAGCCCATGTGTTTACTGAAGTAAATTAAGGCAACAAAAAACCCATTATTCTACACGATGAGAGATTGTATACTTCATTTAAAGTCATTAAGATAATTACGAAAAACTTCATTCTATTTACATACTTATCGGTGTGTCCATTTGTGCGAAGCAATGGGAACTCCAGTTTATACGCCAATATAAAGGGTACTACCGAATTGTGACCTTTATTCGTTTCATTGAGTTTATTTAAGAAGATTTAGAAACACCTTTCCCTAAAGACGTTCTCAATTTCCACAAGTTATGTCATCTGCATTTGACACCTCGATTGGCCGATCAAATTATTAAGTTGGAAAAATAGACAAGAAGTTGCTTACGCAAAACTGGATGCTGAATTACTGCATTGGCGACAAAAGTGGAAAACATGTAAAAATAGCACGGAAAATGTGTTAGATGCGTTAATACACTGAACCAAAAAGTGTTCATAATATTATCGACAACAACGTTTATTAAAATAATTTTAATTTAAAGTGATTTCAATTTAATGACAAATATTAGTTAATTTGTACAACGTTTTAGAAATATATACATACAGAACAAAATCCAGGAAAATATTTTTTTATAAAAAAATTTACTACTTATGCATTTTGTTTTTGTAAAACAGTCAAAATTATTTTTTGAAAAGAGGTAATTTTTTTGTTTATAAAATATAGACAATTGTTTAAGAAGATAAATCTTTTTCCTGTATTGCAAATTTATAGTGGCTCCACCTTGCGTCTTTTAAAATCCTTGTGTTTATATTCTATGTTTACTTTTTTGTTTTATAAGTTTTTTTTTAAAGTATTTAGATTTTTATTGAATTTTAAATTATAGCAAATTTTTTTTTAAAAATGTAAACAAATCTTGACATTCAGTATACACTAGGGCATTCATTCGGTTAACCGGTAATCGGTTAACCGATTAATTACTACCCGATTAACTGATCGGTAGATTTAAAATTGGCAATTTTCGATTAACGATGAAACCGGTTAATTTCAGTCGATTAACCTATTAACCGATGTAACAAATATTTTTAGTTTTTTGTAGTATTATAACATATTTTTTTGGTTTTTAATTCTTTGTTTCATCTCATATAAAAAAGGTATATGTTTGGAAAATATTTCGAGAAATACATGCTTAAAATATGGTACAAAAACAGAACCTAGGGGTTCGTATATAATTTTTGCAAAATAGAAGAAGCTCTCGATAGTAACACAAACAATCTTTAACAAAATTAGCCGAAATAATGGATAATGGAAGATTTTATATGTTGAGAGAAATCCTGGATAAGGACAAAGAAACCAAGATATCGCATTCAGATTTTAAAAATGAAATGTTTCTGCGCATCTACGTCACATCAGCGTATAAGTACAGCTAAAATATAGAAACACAAGCAAACAAACATGTGTAAAAAATGCTTAAGTGACGTCATATTAAACAGTTGAATTTTTTTAAACATGTGCAATGCGTAATTTTGAATCTGTATTATGGGTTGCTTCCGATTTCTCAAACATCTTCGATAAGTGAAAGAATTGTTTCCAAATCAAGTTTTATCAAAACTAAAGAAAAGAATCGCTTAAACTCTAAACATTTAAACCAAATTATTTTTCCAAAAGATTATTTTATAAAATCTTAACTATCGAAATAATTATTAAAAAATTTTTTTTTTTTATAAATACATACAAATATTATGTATAAATTATAAAATGTGTTTTTCATATTGTTGGCTCGTTTTAGTTCAAGAAATGTTTTGTTCGTTATGTTTTTGTTTTTTTTTTACTTAAAGACTCCAATAATAAATAAGTTTTGCATTTTTATTTATTGAAATTACTTAATTTATAACAAAATTTTAAACGTTAACCGATTAAACCGTTCAATAACAAAATTAACCAATTATTAACCGATTAAACCAAAACCTCGGTTAATTAATCGAGCGATTAACCGATTAAAGCAAAAGCCCGATTAAATGAATACCCTAGTATACACACAAAAAATAGACAATAAACAGTTGACTCGAAAATTTCACTTTTGTGAATTCGCCTTGATATATATATTTTGAAAACAGTTGGTATAAAATAAACTTTTCCTTAAACGTTAAGTGAGGCGTATGAGTTCTATAGTTAAAAATCAATACTTATACGTTAAAAAAAGAAAACTATAAAATAAATTTATAATAAACTAGCTAATACCCGGTGTGCTTCGCCAGCCTTATCGTAATAATATAACAATTTAATAGTTAAAAAAAAAAAATTATTTACATATTTTAAATAGTTACATAATGTTTTTTTTTTAATTTTTTCTATTGTATGGCATTGTACCAAGGACCGAAAATTACGAACAGAAAACACAAAATTAAATATATTTATTTTTTTTAAATAAAAAATTTTTGTGTGTGAAAAAAGGAATATTTTTTTCTGTGTTTAAAAAGAAACGAAAAAAGAAAAACAAATTTCTTAAAAAAAAGCAAACATTTTTTTTTTTGGAAAAAAGAAATAAAATTGTTTAAAAAATTTTTTTTTTTGTTGTATGTATTCTTAGAAACCTCTTCATAAATTGTATTTAAATTTGTATTGAAAAATGAAATGTTTATGACAATGCTTAAATATATTTATTTTGACAAATATAAACTGGGAATTATTTCCTTTCGTAGGTTACTTTATATCATGGTGAAATTACTACAAGGTGGCAGCACTAGGTGTTGTTGTACAACAATACAACAAAAACAGGCAAATTTGTTTGTGTAATAAGCTCCGTGCTGTCAAAAATTATGTGCAACAATGTTGCCATTGTTTGTCTTTTCCTTAGGGCAATGTTATACGTTTAATAAATACGTATATAACAAAATCGAAAAAACTTAAGATTTAAGCTATTTAAAGATATTAAAGTGGTCATTTTAAATGCTAAAGGATCATAGAAATCAATATACGTATAAACACTGCATAATGAGAATGAAAATATTTAAGTCTAAGTGGAATGCTATTTCTGGAAGGGCGAATAGAAACAGAAAGCTAAACATTACGAAGTAGGAATTCTGAAACAATTTCGTTATTAAACAAATTGTGCATTAAGGAGAAATTTAATTTATCATATTACTACGTTTATCATTCTATGTGAATTTTTTTTTTTTCAATATTCATCGAAGATCCCATAAGGTATATATATATATTCTGGGTCTTCTAAGTCGATTAAGCCGTTTCGGTTACAAATTGTTTCTAGTTCTTCAAAGATGTTTTTATTAGAAAAAGAGTTAAGCTACCAAATGTGAAACTACCCCCTAAAAACTATATATAATAATATACCTACGGCTCCATGTTAACTCAAAATTTTCAGTAGAAGCAAAACAAATTTTAATTTTATATAAAAGGTAAATATATAAAAAATAAGTTTTAAACTAACAGCTATAACTGGTAGTTACTTATAACTAAGCTTGCTTAAATGTATCAAAAATAGAAAACTGGTCGAGTCATAAGGATTTTGGTTAATAAGTTTGGTCGAATAGAAAATTTTCAGTGGCAACGCTGATCTGCAACAAATAAAACGAAAAATAATATGAAAAAATTACTAAAAGATTCATACTTAAAATTTTAATGTTTTTTGAATTAAAAACAATTGTTTTTCCACTTTTTTTCACTACAAGTCCTTTGGACGTTTAAAGAAAGTGGCGCACAAGCGCATATCAAAAATATACGCATTTTTCAAACGTACACACGACGTGGTCACATACACAATTATTTCTGTTTTTATTTATTAATAAAAAAAAAACTGTTAGCCCAACTAAAGACGCACATATAAAAACTACATACGATTTGTTTTTTGCAAATATTTGATTTGTTATGCACAATTTTCATTTAAAAACCGCACAAAAATTATTTTTTTTAAATTTTTTCCCAAGAATGTAAACATAAACAAAAAAAAAATTATATCTTTGGGTTTTCACCACAGTAAAGCAAAAAATTACCAGATGCCGTAGTGATGCCACCTTGTAGTAATTTCACCATGCTTTATATTATATTCAACATTTTTTATTTTTCGAATTTATTCTATGAGCTAAATTTCAGTTATGTATTTTATAAAGCTTTTTTGTAATAGTTCTATTCCTTAAATTTTTAGGAATGAAAAATACAATTTAATGGTCTGGTAGTGTATAAAAGTTATTCCTAAAAATTTAAGGATAAGAACTATTTATATTTTAATACAAAAGTTTTTTAGAAAACGTTTTTCAGAAAACTTTTTATTTTAAAAACTTTATTGTAATTATTTTTTCGGACGGCTTTTTTTCAATACTATTTTAGAAATTTTTTATTTTGTGTAAAATTTAGAATTTTTTAAACTTGAACAATAAATATTTTTTTAGAAACAAAAGAAAAAAACATTTTCCGGTCCTTGCATTGTACTCAATTTATTCTCCAAATATTTATATTAATATCAAAATTGCCTTGCAAAATTTGATGGCTCTTGTCCAGATTTACGAATTTTAATATTTAGTTCATATGAGAGGTACCACGTCTATTCTATTTCCAAACTTTGTAGACTGTTGCTGTTAAAGTTTCCACGACATAAGAATTTTATTATTTACTTCATACAGGAGGTGCCTACACTCACAATATTCTGTACGTAGAATTAACTTAAATTGTAATATAAAATAAATGAAAATTCAGTAAAACACCGGTCTATTTATTTTTCATTTATTTTTAACGAAAACTTTATTTAATTTTTTCTGTCAAAAATTCAACCCCATGTTCTGTAAAAACAAATGAATTTTCAGTAACTACACATTCCATAAAAAACAAAGGAATATTCAGTTATTTTATATAAATTAACTATCAAAAAATTAACTACATATTCCGTAAAAACAAAGGAATATTCAGTTGTTTTATTAAATTCAGTAATTTTTGTTTACTCCACAAAAGAGCAGAATTTCTAAAAAATACCAGACATTCACCTGTCCGCATGTTTTTCTAATGTTAGAGAGAGAGAGAATATTATTTTTTAATTTTTTTACTTTTTTATTATTTTTGTTATACTTTTGTTGTACTGACCCCGATGTTAACAGAAGAACTCTCAATTATAAGGCACCAGCAGCATGATAGATATGTTTCGCAATTATTTTACTTTAAAAATTTGATGTTTTTAACTTAATAATTTTAACAAATAGAAAATGGGAATTTGTTACACAAGCAAATCGTTTTTTAATCACATAAAATAACTACATATTCCTTTGTTGTTACGGAATTTGCGTTTAAATTTTTGACAGTAAAAATTAAATGAACTTTTCGTTATTTTAAATTACATTTTTATTTCATTTTACATAAAAAAGAAGAAAACTTAATCAACGGACAAAATTAACTGCAACTGAAAATCCGTATTAATACGCACTTAGTTTTTTGAATAAATGTTAGAATGTGTTAAAAATAAATTTGCTTGGAGTTTTGATTGTTTATTTCTTTAAAAATGACTGAACGGAATACTTCTTTAATAAACTACAGTCCGTTACTGTACTAATATTGTGAGTGTACAATTAGTGATTCGCCCGTTTTTGCCCTCTATTGGTAGTCCGCCTATTTTGGCCCCAAGTATTTTGTTAGTGCACTCAGTTTGTCATTAAAAGTGCATATTTATATCAAAGTTGCCTATGCTAACTTTAATAAATAAAGCTTTTATAGTCTCGCATATATACGAATTGTAGTATTTAATTAAATTGGGTGAGCCACGCCCACTATTGCTAATGCACCCGTACCTTATCAAAATGTTCATATACATGTCAAAGTTACTTTTGCAAAATTTTAGTACTCTAACTTTTATCGTTTCCCAGATACATGCATTTTAGTATTTAATTCATATGGGAGGTGCCACGCCCACTATTACTAATACATCCATTTCTTATCCAAACAATTATATAGAAGTCAAAGTTGCTCTTGAAAAATTTGGTAAGTCCGCCCATTTTTAACCCAAATTTTTATGTGGATGTCAAAGTACTGACCGTACTGAATTTGAAGACTCTAATTGTATTAGTCTCTTAATACTTATTTTTTAATTGGGCATGGCATCTCGCCCACTTGCAATTTTAAAACAATATATACACTCTGTTTCCTTCCAGACATACAGGAAGACGCTGTGAATATTTCAAGAAAATCAGTCGAGCTGTTTAGCCGTCTATAGACTTCAAACAGACATACAAACACACATTCATTTTTATATACCGTCGTCTTAATATTCAAACCTGAAGAGACAAGGAACTTCTTATGTTTCATATTTGCAGCTTGAGAGGAAAACCAAAAGTATAGTCGATTTTACACACTTCAAGGCTTAAATTGAAGGTCTCAATTTACTTGAAAAGCGGATTTAGCAGGTTGACATATTAAGCTGACGATAAATGCCCAGTAAAAACTTCGCTTACAAAATAAAATGTAATCAGAATCAGTAATCAGTAATCAGAAAAACATAAAAGCACTACTTGCAATTCTACTGAAAGAACCAATGAATTTTACAAGGGATGTCCCAAAATAAACGCATTACACAGTTTTAGAAGTTGTTATAGAAGTAGTAATAGAAGAAAGCTACTAAATAATGAGTGAAAGAAGCTTTTTATTTTTTAAAAGTAAGCGAAGTTTTTACTCGGTAGATTTTTGATAAAAACAAAACTTATTTATAAATTTTATTTAAGTTCTTCTTTTATCTTTGTCTACGAATAATATTTAAATAGAGTTTTATTTTCTTTTCTGCACAACTTTATTTCTAAATATTTCATTGCTTGTTTGTTTGTCTCTTTGTTATTAAGTACTTGTGAATTTGTTGCTGAAAATTTCCACAGTAAAATAAAAATAATCCTGTTGCTTCCGATAATAAAAGTGACAACTTTGATACCAATCCCAAATTTCACAAAAACATCAAATAAAAAAACACCGACAACTAAAAAAGCACAAGTACGACAAAGGAAAATATAATAAATTCATAGAGAATCTTTTACATAAAAAGTTACAAATTATTTTGTAATAAAAACTTTGAAAATTTCAGAAAACTTTTTAATAACTATGGAACAATAAATGACTTTTAGTACAAATGTATGTATGTGTGAACATAAACACATACACAAACATAATGACCCTGCTATGGTAACATAATAACATTGGTATGACAAGGCATTTGGTGTGCAGACTTATATCAAGACAAGTATGTACCACCAATTCCTACTTCTAATCTATTATCTATTAAAGCCTCTTTCTTTCCTAAACTTGAACTTAAACAAAAAGGAAAAAGAAGTGAACTGGAACTAAACTAGAAATAAACAAAAACTGAACAAGAATTAAACTAGAACTGAACTAGAGCTGAACTAGAACTGAACTAGAACTGAACTAGAACTGAACTAGAACTGAACTAGAACTGAACTAGAACTAAACTAGAACTGAACTAGAACTGAACTAGAACTAGAACTAGAATTGAACTAGAACTGAACTAGAACTGAACTAGAACTGAACTAGAACTGAACTAGAACTGAACTAGAACTTAACTAGAACTTAACTAGAACTGAACTAGAACTGAACTAGAACTGAGCTAGAACTGAACTAGAACTGAACTAGAACTGAACTAGAACTGAACTAGAACTGAACTAGAACTGAACTAGAACTGAACTAGAACTGAACTAGAACTGAACTAGAACTAGAACTTAGCTAGAAATAAACTAGAACTGAACTAGAACTGAACTAGAACTGAACTAGAACAGAACTAGAACAGAACTAGAACTGAACTAAAACTTAACTAGGTCTAGTCTAAAACTGACATTGAACCGAACTAGATCTGAGGAACAACTGACCTTGAACTAAAATGGAACAGTTTTTCTGGCTTTTATTATTTCTAAACGCAAGCGCTTAAAAATTGCTGCAGAGCATACGAATGAACACTGAATTTTTTCTTCATCCTGTATACAGCTTTTAAAAAATGGTACTTTATACATTTGTTATACAGTATATAACGGAAATAAAAACATAATTTTATGTTTTGGATTACACTTCTACTGCAAGTACTTGTAATGAATGTTACAGTTGTTTGTTGTTCTGTATGTTTTGACAAAATTTTTGAAACAAACATATATTTACTTTAATAACAAACAAACAAAGTTTTAATAACTTTGAGTGGTTTGTATAGAAAAACATTGTAAATTTATTGCTTCTCCTTCTTCATCTTTTGGCAGTCAGAATTGCTTTTAAAATGCTTGCTGTTGTTAGTCAATTTGTAATTCAAATTAAGATGTTTAAGCCAAAATATTTAAAGTTAGCTAACAAATACTTATACAAAACATTCTAATTTGATTTGGGTTTTTGTTATTTAAATACTAATTAGCCTTGTACTATAAGAATAAGACTTATAATAACCCTGCCGGGAAACTAGTGTCAAACTACTACCCAAATAGCCAGTACTAGTTCTCAACTGTAAACTTTTTCTATACCATCTCTTAAATTAACATTGAGTGTGCTTGGAAAATCACTAGTACTATTGGTTCTAGACGTGTACTAGTACACTTGGACCACATTGGGTGCTAAAGAACCAGTTTGTTACTAGTTCTTCTGTATAGAAAGCAGTATCAAAATACAAATTTGTAGTAGAATTTTACAAAATTCTATCAGTCTACAAGTGGTGCCCTTGTACTATTTACATCAAGTACTGGTACTCATTAGAACTAGTATTTTTATAAAAATACTCTATCCCCGTTTGCACCTCTTGTTCTAGTAATTGTACTAGTGGCATTTTGACAATTAACTCTTAATCTCCTGCAGGGAAGTCTTAAGTTTTTTAGGGCTAAGTTAGGCTTAGTATAAGGCTAAGTAAGGCTTAGTGTCAGACAAAGTAAGGCTTAGTATAAGACTAAGCCTAGTATTAGACTAAGTAAGGCTTTACATAAGACTAAGTACAAGCCAATATATAAGATTTAGTATAAGTGTTAGTGTAAGACATAGAAAAGATCTTGGCATACGACTTATTATAAGCCTTAGTATTTGATTAAAAATAAGTTTTACATTAAGACTTAGTGCAAATTTTAGTATAAGTCTTGGTACAAGCCTAAGTATAAGACTTAGCATAAGACTTAGTACATAACTAAGTATAAGCCTCAATTAAAAACTTTCCGCCTTTTTTCAAAAAAAAAAAGTAAATAAAAAATCACAAAATGGACTTTGACAATATAAAAATATTAGACAGAAAGCGGAGAGAGAACAAACGTTACACTCTCGAAATACATAATACAATGAACACGAAAGAAGACAAGGATAATACAAAACTGCAATACTCCGCTGCAATAGTTAACAATTTAAATTAGTTATAGTTCTGTGATATTAACATTAAGTTTGACTTATTATTCGGTGTTTGTGTTGTATTTGATTTTTTAATTATTTATTTCTGTGTCGTGTAGTCCTGTTTTTAATATTAATTAGTTGAATGAGTGCAATACAAATGTAAACCCTAATTCGTATGTTAAACTGTGATATTAAAAATTTTCTAAAATTGATTGTAATTATTATATAATTGTCGCTAGATCATTATGGAATAAAACAACCCCTGAAGAAGTTCGAAAAAAGCGAACGAAACGTTGGAAAGAAACAAATAGAATTACCATAAAGGTTTTTTTATTTACATTTGTTAACAAATTATTGATCAGATTTAGCCCGTGAGGAAAACAAAAACCTCAAAAATAACAATAATAACAATTTTCGTTCGGGAATTTATAACGGGTGTTTTTTTAAGCTAGAAAGAACTTTAAATTGTAAAAAGTAACACAAAAAAATTAAATTTTGATGAAATATTTTTTTTTATCGTTTCAGTATACTCTGACAAATCATCATGAATAGACTCACGCTTGAACAACGCTACGAAATTATCCAAATTTACTTTGAAAAATTTAAAAATTTAATCCAAATTTAAATCGCAAAATTGTGTTCAGCGATGAGGCGCATTTTTGCTTAACGGGTTTGTTAATAAGCAAAATTGCCGCATATGGAGCGAGACCAATCCACAAGAGACCCTACAGACTCCATTACATCCAGAAAAATGCACCGTTTGGTGCGGTTTTCACGCTGGTGGCATCATCGGACCTTATTTCTTCAAAAATGAGGCCGGAGCTCGCGTTACGGTCAATGGAGATCGTTACCGCACCATGATCAATGATTTTTTGTTTGAAAATATGGATGACATTGATCCGGAGGAGATGTGGTTTCAACAGGATGGCGCTACGTGCCATACGGCGAACGCAACCATCGACTTATTGAAATCAAAATTTGGCGATAAGTTGATTTCGAGAAATGGACCTGTCAATTGGCCTCCAAGGTCGTGCGATTTGACACCTCTCGATTATTTCCTGTGGGGCTACGTGAAGTCACTGGTTTATGCTGATAAACCAGCAACAATTGACGCCTTGGAGGCCAGCATTGTTCGTGTTATTCGTGACATACGGCCAGCAGTGCTCGAAAAAGTGGCCCAAAATTGGACGTCCAGAATGCGCTTCGTCAAGAACAGCCGCGGTGCCCATATGCCCGAAATCATTTTCAAATGTTGATGTCACGTATTGATCTTTCGAATAAAAAAAAAATTTTGATTACAATTTAATTTTTTGTGTTATTTTTTACAATTTCAAGTTCTTTCGGGCTTATAAAAACACCCTTTATTAAAACAACAACAAAAAAACTCAAACTTGTTTTTGTTTTCAATATAAATTTAAAAACGAAAATTATCATTTTAATTTCAAAAATAGAATTTTATGAATAAATGCATTAGTAAAGGGTGTTTACAACTTTAAGTTGGCTTCACTGTTTTATTTGACCACCCATATAACAGCTGATAGTTGCTTTTTGTTTAGTTTGCTTTGACATTTCATTATGGATCGACTTACACCAGAGCAACGCGTGCAAATTGTAGAAATTTTTATTCAAAATAATTTCGCGAATGGTCTGAAGCACAAACTGTTAGTGATTTTGAATTTCCATTCAAAATTTTATTTTCCGATGAAGCCCATTTCTGATTAAATGGGTACGTAAATAAGCAGAATTGTCGCATTTGGAGTAAGGAGAATCCACAAGCAGAAAATTACAATTTCGGGCGCTTTATGGGCTGGCGGAGTCGTTGGCCTATATGTCTTCAAAAAAGATGAAGGTCAGAATGCAAAAAGTATGTTAAAATTGGTGTTTCAGATTGCGTTTTCTACGCGCCAGCCGTGGCGGCCACATGGCCGAAATTATATTTAAACATTAATGTCATCCAATAAAGACCGTTTCATTGATATCAGAAATATATTACTATGTGTTATTATGATTTAAACTTGTGTCACTCTATAAAAAACACCCTTTATAAGTCTAAGTATATGCCAAGTACAAGAATAAGTATAAGTCTAAGTTCAAGAATTTTGGCAGGATTTTTCGAGGAAAGTCATATAAAATAGAATTTGTCCTATATTTAGCAATGGACTCCTACAAAAAATAAATTCTATCTTCAGCATAACTACATTTAAAACGTGGTTTTTCATAACAAATATCAGTACTACACGCAAAGAAAAAACATGGTTGTAGTAAACATATTCTAAGAGCAACATATTATGATAAGAATTATGATTGTAGTCACCATATTAAGATTATTATTGAAACATATTATGACTCAATATACTCGTAATATGTCATCATAATATTTTTCCCTTAATCATATTATTTTTCTGTTAATCATACTAAGTTAAGAAGTAATCAAATTATTGTCATGTTAATCATAATAAGCTAAGAAATTAATCATATTATTGTCATGTTAATCATAATAAGCTAAGAAGTAATCATATTATCATCATGTTAATCATAATAAATTTAGAAGCAATCATATTATGATACAGCACCTTTCATAGCTGTCATAAAAATACAAAATAAATTTAAATATTTTTGAATCGGTTTTTTATTTTGTGGCTTTTTACAATTTTTCTTAATGTTAATCAAATAGCGGAGTTCAATATAAGGCTTGCAAAAGAGCAAATGAAAAATCTGTGGTTTTCATGGGCAACCGCGTGTGTCCATTTTTTTGATTTTAAGATATTTTATATTTTTTTGGCAAAAGATGGATCAATTCACTAATACTTGAATGAACTCCGCTAATATTTTAATTTTTTAATTTCTTTAAACTTAATTTTTTTATGGAATTTTATCTTTTAATTGTTTAACCGCTCACAAATAAAAAAACGACACAACTTCTTCAAAATTATTTTACAAATGGCGCTAACATAATATGATTAGAGTAAAAATAGTTTGATTGCATCTTTAACATAATATGATAAATGTATAGAAAGTTATCATGTTATGGCTATTTAATGTCATGATATGGTTGTGAGAAATATAATATGTTTAGAAAGTTATCATAATTAAGTTGTTAGAAAAATAATTATTTTTCGGTCAACAATACTCAAATTCATAATTGCGATAAACATTGATTTGTTTACAGTAACTATAATATTGTTGATTTTAAATAAAAATAACAATTATTTGTGTACGACAACAATATATTGTTACATTAAACATAGTGTTGTTGCCGTAACCATGCCCAACCATATTTTTTCTCTGCGTGTAGCAGATGGTATCCTTCTCATTAATATTAATGCAGGGTATATTGTCAAAAAAAAAGTAGATCTTTGGGTTTTTAAAGTGTAAATTAATATTAAAAATACATTCATTAAAAAGATGGTTGCTTATTAGTAATATTTTTAATGATATTCTCTACAAGGTCATAAATAATGTCGTTTCAAATTTGAATAATTAATTACAAGGAGGAACTACAAACTCAAAAAATTTAACATATCTAAAGTAAAATTAAATTTTCTGTGAAGGGAATTTGAAATGCTTCAATTTTGCTAATTTTTAGGGCAAGTTTTTGAGTTTTATTTGTCCATTTTGAAAAATAGAACTGGATAGTTTGGCTGCTGTTGCACTTTTATTCGTTTTACAAAACTGTAATGGCACTAAGAAAAACTTTTTTCACAATATTAAAACCTACCGCACAATTACAAAAGGGGCTTGACAGTAAGCTTTAGAAAGTCATTCTCCTGATCTAGTTGCATGTCCTCTCTAAGTGCACATTTTACAAAAATTAAAATTTGATCATATTTTGCAATTTAGCCCTTGAAGAAAATCGAAATGCTACAGCTTAAGTTTGCTTCAGTAAAAACATAAGACGAATATTTTACATATCTGTGAGATTTTTATATTAAGGAAAAATCAAAACTCAAAGGGAAATAATTTTCTACAGTTTCAATAAAAATAAGTATACTAAAAAGCCAGTAAGTGTGGTATATTCGGCTGTACCGAATCTTTAATGCCCTTCACAAAACGTAATGTAGCGTCTTAGACCGACTCATCAAATACAGATTATTAAACAAAATTAAAAAAAATAATATTTTTAATACATTACGAGTATTAAAACCCAGCTCTGTAAAAAATATTTGTGTTTTGGTGTCGTTGTAGTTTTTGTAACAGAGTCCGCTATCATCTCATCTGTTCCAGCTGGTAAAAAAATAACTTATATGGCATTCTTCTTCTCCCTTATAAGATGTTCAATCAAATCAATATATTGTTACGAAAGTAACTTTAGTTAAGAATTAGTTGTAATTATTGGTTAAGAGTTAGTTATAATTATTAGTTATCTTGTATTTATTAGTTATCTTGTATTTATTAGTTATCTTGTATTCATAAGTGATTTTATTAGTTAACATCGTTTTTGTTATAATTTAGTACACTTCAATCCCAATGTGCAGAAAACCCTAGAAATGACCGTTAAAAAAGCTTCATCAGTATAAGAGGTAAAATTATGTAAACATTAGCGCTGCCATACATCAAATTAAAGTGTGGTGAATAAATAGTAAAGCCTCGAACCTTCGAAAAACATTTCGAATGTTCTAGACCACCAAATTGCTGTATAAATACTAGCGGCGACTAGCGTAATTAGTTCATTCTTAGTTCAGACTTTGTCAATAACGCATAACGCTGAGAAAATTATAGTTGGTTGTGAATAAAAGCTATAAATTACGGTTGTTAAAAAGATTTAGTACTAAATAGAGTTGAGTAAATTGTAAATAGTGTTTAAAGTGTTTGTGTTTTATTTATTTTATTAAAGTTGCAATAAAGAACTCGAAACGGTTTATTATAAAGGAAATAAACCAAAACGTTATTGAAAGGCAGTAACGTAACAATATGTATTTTGACCCGGGTCGATAAACGTTTTTACAAAGCTATTGCACTTTTGTTGTCACAAAATATTGGGGCTGGCTTACATGGGGTACTAAAACAAGTTCTCTTAACACACAACTTCTTGGATAGCTGCAGATAATGCCATGTACTCTAAATCTGTTGATGATAAGGCCGCAGTTTGCTGTTTTTTTAATGCTCCATCAATATCATTGGCCCAATCAGCATCTAAAAATGCTATGTATTAATTTATTGTTTCCATTTGGATTATAGGAAAGCTTAAAACTCTTAGTTCCCTTTATTGAAAACCCTCTTAACAGCATTCCAGTTGTCTTGACTTTGATTATTATTAGAAAGATTTTAAAAACTTACTGTGTGTGAAATAGCTAATCTTGTACCCTGTTGTAAGTATATCAAACATCCAACTGCTTGCTGATTAAGATAAATATCGGTAGTAAATTTCATCTTTTATCTTCTAAAGCTTTTGATTTGGATCCATTGGTAGTTGTACAGGAGAACAATCTGGCATACTGAAATCGTTCAATATTTATTTGATAAATTCCTCTTGACTTAAACATATTCTCTTGTTTTATTTTGTTATTCGAATATTCAAGTACTCTTCGGCTTCTCCAAGCATTATCATGTAAAACTATTGACACAGCTTTAACTTGACAGTTTCACGAAATAGTAAATAAAACCTTTACTTTAAAAACTTTTTCTTACTTTTTCTTCCATACAAAACTCGCCTGCTTTAGACAGGACAGAGTCTTGTTGAGTTTTAAGACAGAGTTTGGATTTGCACATTTTACTTCTTCGGGTTAGTAAAAATATATAAAGGGTGGTTACATTTCAAGGGCCGATGTTGATTTTGAATAAAACACAAACTATTTAGGAAATTATTGTAATTTTATTTTATTATGATATATTGGTATTACTCAATTATGTATGGAACAAAATATCGGCCAAATGGGCGCCGCGACCACGGCACCACACCTCCATCCGATGGTCCAAATTTTCGATGACCCTGAGGCATAATGGAGGTTCTATGCCGTTAATGTGCCGAATTATCTCATCCTTTAGCTCCTGAATTGTTGCTGGCTTATCGACGTACACCTTTTCTTTCAAATAACCCCAAAGAAAAAAGTCCAACGGTGTCAAATCACATGATATTGGCGGCCAATTGACATCGCCATTACGTGAGATAACACGGCCATTGAATTTGTTGCGCAAAAGAGCCATTGTTTCGTTAGCTGTGTGGCAAGTGGCACCGTCCTGCTGAAACCACATATCGTCCACATCCATATCTTCCAATTCGGGCCATAAAAAGTTCGTTATCATCTCACGATAGCGAACACCATTCACAGTAACTGCCTGACCGGCCTCATTTTGGAAAAAATACGGCCCGATGATGCCGCCAGCCCATAAACCGCACCAAACAGTCACTCTTTGTGGGTGCATTGGTTTTTCGACAATCACTCTTGGATTATTATTCGCCCAAATGCGGAAATTCTGCTTATCGACAAATCCACTGAGGTGAAAATGTGCCTCATCACTGAAGATGATTTTCTTCGAAATTTATCATCCATTTTCATAATAAGTCTGGATAACTTTAACACGTTGTTGGATTGTGTATCTCTCCATGGTTCAAATTGAGTAAGTCTGAAATAGAGAAATGTCAAATAAAATTCGGAAAAAAACTTGGCGTTTAGGTGTGGTTCACATTCAACATCGGCCCTTACAATTTAACCACTCTTTATTTTTTTAATATATAAGTAATATCTTTTTAGCTTATTCGTTATTTAAAATCTATAACGTATAACCGGAGAATACGTTTCCTCGTAGTCAATGCCTTTTTTCTGCGTAAAAAACTTTAACCACCAAACGCGCTTTATACCTTTAAGAACCATTTGCCTGATTCCTATTTTTAAATACCCAATTGGTTTTGATTGTATTTTGGCAACTAGGATGAGTTACTTCTCTCCAAGTATTGCTAGTTGGCAGGGATTTAATCGGATTATTAATTGCAGCTAATAGGCTTTTTACACTGATCCACATCTAACATCTACCATCAAAGATATAGAAAATGTGCAACACTCGTTTACGTTGCTTACATAAAACATCTATCATCAAACAAAAATGTACATTTTTGAAAAAAAAAAAATAACTTTTTCCTAGTTTCAACACAATGCAGTGCACTAGAGGGGTCCTTACAAAAAAGTGCCAAATTTAATAATAAAACACAAAACCGTATTTGAAGTTCAATTTGTTCAAAAATATCAAAATTACCAGTGTTCGAAAATAAACACTAAATATCGCTACTAAGTGTTCGGTTCGTTAGATTTGTGGAAAACACAAACGCTAATAGTGTTTGTCTAGTAAATCATTAAAAAAATTACGTTTCCCTGTTTGTCATCTTTCGAACATAAAAATAATACTGTTTTTATCCAACTCATCAAAATGTTGAGAACATTTAATTCCATTCTGTTTTTTTTAAAACCACAAACTTCATTGTGTTCGGTTCAGCTCATTAATGTTCGTTCGTTTCTGTTGTGCGTAGCGCCCTTTTGGCTGGTTAAAAAACCTAAAATTTTTTACAAAAACAAAATACACATACGAAAAAAAGCAAAAAGCCAACAAAACAATTTTACACAAACAAAATATATATACAAAATGCACACACTAGCTGGTCGTGCTGCGGTCGTTGCTAAAATTTTTTTTTTCAATTCTTTATCAGTGTTAAAAAATAAACATTATAGAACATTAAAATATAATGTTTGTCTAAAGTATCACTACAATTGTTCTGTTTTTTTAACGAAGAATAGAACACTATATAATGTTCGGCTCTTTTTTAAAAATAGTTACGAAAGGTATCAAGAGTTGTGTTCGTCTACACAAACAACAACAAAAAAGATATCGTTACTGGATGTGTGAGCCGAACGCTAAATAATGTTCTGTTTATTTTCGAACACTGAAAACTACTTAACAAAAAAATAACAAAAGAGAAAACTTGCCAAATGGTAACGCTGCTGTCAAAACAAGCCTCTTGTTGACAGTGATGCCACAATTATAATATAAATTATTGTCACTTTTCTAGTGATGACACTTAAATAATCAAAAGATGAAGAATGGAATAAAGTGAGATAGGAACATCTTGTAATACCCTTTGTACACTTGCATACATTTCGGAGGAACGCATGAAAGATGTTGAAAATGTGAAATACGCGTTCACAGTTGAAACATCTAACATCTACCATTAATAAAAAATGTCACCATTTCTGAAAAAAAACTTTTATTTTTTTTAAATACTTTTTTTTTACAAAAGTGCCAACATTTTAAAAGATAACACCAAAATGTATTTCTCATTCATTTTGTTTAATAATTTTAGCAAAATTAAGCAAAACAAGTCTTGCAAAAAAGGAAAAACTTTAGAAATGGTAACGCTGCTTTCAAAGCAACTTCCATTTTGTCAGTGATGCCACAATAATAATAGAATTTATTGACACTTTTTTATTGATGACACTAAAAGAATCGAAAAATGTAAAAGGGAACAAAATGAGACAGTAACATTCTGTAAAGATGTTGAAAAATTTTGATTTTTAGCCCTATGTATTTCTTATGGGAAAATTTCAACATCTTCGCCAGTTGATGTTAAATGTTGACAAGTGTGAAAAGGCTATAAGGAGGTTGAAAGATGTTGATTTGCAGTCCTATGTATTTCTTATGGGAAGATGTTATCATATTCGCAAATTGATGGTAGATGTAAGATGTTGATCAGTGTAAAAAGCCTACAACCATTTTTCTCTATCTGAACTTTATAGCCTTATCACACTTGTCAACATTTAACATTTAACATCAATTTGCGAAGATGTTGGAATTTTCCCATAAGAAATACATAGGGCTAAAAATCAAAATTTTTCAACATCTTTACAGAATGTTACTGTCTCATTTTGTTCCCTTTTACATTTTTCGATTCTTTAAGTGTCATCACTAGAAAAGTGGCAATAAATTCTATTATTATTGTGACATCACTGACAAAATGGAAGTTGCTTTGAAAGCAGCGTTACCATTTCTCAAGTTTTTACTTTTTTGCAAGCCTTATTTTGCTTAATTTTGCTTAAATTATTAAACAAAATGATTGAGAAATACATTTTCGTGTTATCTTTTACAATGTTGCCACTTTTGTAGAAAAAAAGTGTGTAAAAAAAAAAAAGTTTTTTTTTCAGAAATGGTGACATTTTTTATTAATGGTAGATGTTAGATCTTTCAAGTGTGAACGCGTATTTCACATTTTCAACATCTTCCATGCGTTCCTCAGAAATGTATGCAAGTGTACAAAGGGTATTACAGAGCTTCTTCATAACTTAATGAAAATACGCTTTCTTAACTAAACGTTTGTTCATATTAAAACTTGCCCCGCTAACAATATTTATGGTTTTTCTCTCTTTTTTTATTTTTTTAAATTTTATTCCACGCAACCCTTTTTGTGACGCATTTCATTTTGTGGGTTTTCTTCCTTATAAATGTAAATAACGATGTTCACTTGCGATAAATAGACAAGTGACGTTTATCGACCAATTAATTAGAATAGTCAATATTGGTAATAAAAGAAAATTTTATCATAAAATGACAATGAATTAAAAAAACAAATTAAAAATATAAAATGGTCTTGTGTTTCTTCATTGAAAGCCCAGAAGAAGAAATAAAAATTTTTACATATTAAAAAATATTTAATTTCTTTTATAGAATATAAAAACAGCGATTGAAATTAAAACATGTTGAAAATTATTTAACTTTTTATATTTAATTTCTTTCAACAAATTTTTGCGTTTTCTTTTAATTTTTCGTAATAATGATGAACTAAGTTTTGTAAATACAAACATACATATATTTAACGATTATTGTCTTACGCATGGACACTTTGTTATTTGAGTTGCTAAATTAATGTAAAACTTTTCTTCCTTTTTATTAAGTTTATTTAGGTCACATGTATTTGTACTTCGTAGAAGTCTCTAATGAAAACTTCAACACTTTGAATGTGTTGAATTCTCGGTTATTTATTCATTCATAAATTTTGCGATTTTATAAACACTTTCCATTAAGAATTTAGTAAGCATCTGTGACAGCGTCTTTTTGTTTCATGAAGAACTGACACACAATCGTTTAATAACATCCTTAATATCATCAGCATCATTATCGTCTTGATCATAATTATGATTAAATTATAAAAATCAGTTTGAATATAATTATTACTCGCTTTATTTAACTTTATTTTCCTACTACACACACATATACATACATGCGAAAAAATTATAGAGAATGGGCAATGGAAGCAACAACGTTGAAAAGGATACAGACATAAACACATCCATATGCAGACAGTCAGTCATAATCTCACGCTCCGTGTATTCAATCTCTATGTTTTAGAATTCCCACACTATATTTGTAAATACAGTCGACCCTTCTTTACAGTGCTGCCAGATAGGGGGGAACTCGTCCCCAATTTGGAAAATACATATAACATTTATTTGGGGACAGATTTATGCAAAATGTTATTTTTGAGAATACATTTTTTTAAATCTTTCATACCAGCGAAATCTTTGAAGTTTAAAGAAAAGAAAAATTAAACAAAATAAGATCTTTCATCAGCTCATTATAGGTTTGACGCAAATGCCAAAAAGTCGTAGTGGAGGAAAATGAGAATTAAGGCTTACAAGAAGTTTTCTGAAATTATACCCGATAGAACTTTTTTGTATTTTTACCACTGCTTCTGGCATACGTTATGAAGAAAAATGTAAATTTTTTGTGAACGTTCATGAACGAACTTAGAAGTTAATAGTATTTTATTGAAAGTGAAAATTTTTGTTTTTTGCCGCATACACCACTTTTCTAAATGTACTGCTGTGTATTGAGTTATTGCCATCTTTTTTTGCTTTTAATCCTTTTTTTCTTACAGCAATGAATCAAAGCAAGAGTGAAATACATTTTGTCCGTTGTTGTATGAGGAATTTGCAGCATTCGCCAAAAAGTGGCGTGTAGAGCAAAACAATACTTAGTAAACTTCAAAATAATAATATATATAATCATAAAAAATTTCGTGAAACTGGTTTTGAATTCACCTATCTGGAAATCAAAATATATATAACCCATACCTAAATCAATTTTATTTAAAAATAATCGGTAGGTAAAACCATATAATTTTTACACTTCACGCGATTTTGAGCCATTTTAGACCTCAAACAAATTTCTCTTCATAAAGCCATCAACAATTACGGCTATCGAATAACCTACATCTTATTGTAAGAAGCAGAAACTTCCAAACACATTCCTAAAAAAAGATTTAAAATTAATTATTGTCGGTACTCCGTCAGCACGATGCAAAAAATTAATTTAAGAACGAAGAGTAAACGTTAAAACCCCGAAAAACCACAACGCTGTAGCAAACGTAGAACTTGAAATTTAATTTTAGCTTTAACTTTAAAACGTTTTTTCCTTTAAAGAACCGAAAAAGAAAAAACATGTAATCATATTTCATTGGCACCACAAGGTACCCACAAGATGATATAGAACAACAATTTCTTACCACCTTTTATTATCTCCAAAATTCGGAATTTTTTTTATAATATATTTTATTGAATCTTCATATATTAAATATGAACTAATAACAATTAATCAAGTCTTATTCGAATTGTATATTTTATGTCCTGCCAGTGCCGGACAAAAATTTTCTCCATCTCGGTTTCCCTATCATGGTTTCTGTAATTGCTTAGTTCTCTTCTAATTGAAGTCCTCCAATATCGCTTCTCCTCAAGATAGTGTGACCGCAAACATTTACAATATTTAGAGCTAGTGGATTTGGGTGAAATCAAGACTTTTTGAATATTTTACTGCATATTTCGTAATCATAATTTTTACTAATAACACTTTGAGATCCTTGTGAATATTTGAGTTTTTAACATACCAGGGGTGGGTGTTTGATATACCAGTACTGAAATTCTGCAACTTTTCAACGACAAAAACTTGTCGTTAAGTAGTTAAAATTTGTTAGTAAACGATAATTATCGTTAAGAGCTATTATGTAATGAAATTTTAATAATTTTTATCGGTAAACGATATCGGTAGCTAACGACAAGAAAAAAGTTCTTGTTAAATAATAACGATAATAAATGCACTGTAAAAAGTTTAAAAATATATAGTAAATAAGGCTATTTTGAATGCAAAAAATGTAAGAAACTATAGTCGATGATGCCCGACCATAAACCGCAGTATTTAGGACTCATGGAAAATCAAGTTTCCGCCAGAAAGAGTATGTTGTGAGGTTAGGATTCACATAAGATGCCAAATATTATCTTTATATCTACTGCTATTACTATGATTACTACTATGAGATGATATAGAAGCTATTATAAAATTTACTTTTTATAAGTTTTTTTCTGGAGTGTATTTGTATGGGAGCTATGGTCAAATATGGACCGATTCCAATTAAATTTGCTATGCTCATTTAGGTTGCCATAAAATATTGTTGGTCCTAATTAAACCTAAATACCTACAAAACAAAGGGGTAGAACCTATAATTAAATGTGTAACACACATAAGCACAAACACATATTATTCTCTCCGCATACAGTGGGGAGGGTGTTAAAAGTATTACTGGAATGTTGTGCTAGCGTGGCTCGGGCACCTCGAACTTCTTCCCTATATATAATAAGATTTGAAACTAACCCATTTGTTTGGAAATATAATCAATATTTACTGGATTTTGTTCATGTTTTATTTAAAAAAAAAATATATATATAGAGCAATTCCATATGAAAGCGATCACCTTTTGGACGACCCCTCTCCGATTTTAAAATAAATAGTCTCAATCGATTGCCCAGCAAAAAATAATGTACCTACATTTTTTTTTTTTTTTTTATAGTGACTGGTTTAGTGGCGGTGTACACCACTGTCATGTGACAAAATTGAAGAATTCTTCATAAGGGACCTCATTGAAAGTTGTTTTACTTTTGTGAATAAAATCAAAAGTTGCAAACAGATTTTAATCATTTATGGCTTGTTTTATTTGTAGCTTCGTTTTTTATAAGTCTGCAAAAAATCTGCAAAAGAAGCCTAGCTGCATTTTTTAATTTTGTATGAATTTTTAAAAAACAAAAATTTCGAAATTTTGATAAAAAAAATTAATTTTTTTTTCAAAAAAAAAATTATGTTTCAATAACGACTACTCATATTAGAAAAAGAGTTTTACTTTTCTGAAATGAAATTTTATTGCGGAATTTCGGTTTTTTTAGTAATTTCAATAAACTAAACCGTTTTTGAGTTACGCGAATATATGTTGAGCAACCTCCTCCATTTTCGAAATAACGGTATATCTCGAAAACCAAAGCCAATCTGAAGAAACCGCGGGCACCACTGGATTCAGCGTCCCCGAATTATGTTAAAACGCCATGTGCCCACCTTGTCACGAAAAAAAAGTGTCAATTTCATGCACAGTGTAATTTTTAAAATGTATTTTTAACAAGGTGGTCTCTTAAATGCTCTTCTCCTGTCCAAACAAGGAGTCGGGGCATATTTTTTTTATTGCTGATTCTTAAAGCAAAAATTATGGGGAATCCAAAAAAAAAAAAAAATTAGCCGGAAAATTAAGGAGGTTCTGTGGAAAATCGGAAAATTTAATTTTCATGGGAAAATTTAAAGGTAAATTTCTAAGAAAAATTAGGAAAATTTTATTTTTCAATTAAAGCCTGATTCAATACCTTTCCAACGAGCTATCACTCGTTGCGATCGCTTTAGTAGTTTTTTTTTAAAACAACTTTCAATGAGGTCCCTTATGAAGAATTCTTCAATTTTGTCACATGACAGTGGTGTACACCACCACTAAACCAGTCACTATAAAAAAAAAAATATGTAGGTACATTATTTTTTGCTGGGCAATCGATTGAGACTATTTATTTTAAAATCGGAGAGGGGTCGTCCAAAAATTTGCCAATTTTGATCGTTTTCATATGGAATTGCTCTATATATATATATATAAATAACCGATATGCTACACGAACATGCCGAAAAGGGGGAACTTTAACCCCCCTGCAATAAAATTTGGATGTCATCTTTCAAAACGCCGACTCAAGTAAATATATAAATTTTTGTTTTAATTTTTATTAAATAAAATTATTTTTTTTTTTTCACTGCGGTCACCAGTTTTTTATGTCAACTCGTATGGAAAACGTCGTGCTGTGCTGGTTCTGTTTGTATCCTACTCCTACACTTGCTGTATGAAATTTTGAATAAATAAGTGCAAATAATTTTTAAGTTTCGTTATTTTAGTTAGCTAATTTTACTTATGTATGTATGTATAAGTAAATATAAGTTTTTAATATGAGGGGCTTAAATCACATGGGATTTAAGTACCTTTTTTTCTAAAATTGAGTTTACATATGAAATTAATAGGTGAAGTTCAGAAAAGTTAAGAGACTAGGGACCTCTTTTAGTTGAAAATTAATATTCCAGATAACATCTTAAATTTGATATTGCAATTTAACTTTAACCGCTTTATTCTCATTTTTTAAGCACCTCATATTTTATTTTTTTTTAAATTTATAAATACTTGAATGTAAATTTGTCTGTAATATGTCCAAATATTGAGGTCAAATAAATTGTTTACTTTTTTTCTTTATGCCCTCTATTTTTATTTTCAAAATCTGGTCGCCTTATATAAGCCAATAAATTCGAACTGCTTTTAGTTTTATTTGAATTAGCTTGCCTCTTTATGATATTTCTGATCACGTTTCTTATTAATATTAATGATACTGTCTTCAGAACGGTTTCTTATACGCTTAGAAAATATGTATCATAAGAGAAAGTTGAAAGAGAATGTTTTTTGGTATGTCCGAAGTTTAAGTATATTAAGTATAAAAGAGGGCCGAAGATGCTCCCTTGTGGGACTCCAGCATCAATTGGCTAAGGAGAGGTTAAAAAATCTCCTTCTTTAATAATAAACTCACTAAGTAACTTTCAAAAAGCTTGTAAGTATCTACAGGCATATAAAGCTTTAATTTACGTATAAATTTTAATGCTAGACTGTAGCAAAAGCTTCAGGAACATTAATGAACAGTGAAGAGCAATATGTTGTTTCTTCAATGGCTTTTCTTATAACTAGTCCAGGCGTTTGTTCAACCTAATTCCAAAAAATGCTAAATCGAAAAAGTTTTGTTAAGCAGATGCTCTTAAAGTTTACGGGCGATACAACATTTAATTGTATGCTAAGTTACTTTTTTGTGCATAACTTTGACAAAATTTGATTTTAGACGAACAATACTTTCTATAAAAAACGGAAAAATTATGCCAAGTCGAATTGTTTTTAATACAACTATGTACTTTTATTTGAAGTCCAGGTTATTTTTATAACTAACAGTTTTCGAAAAAGCTTTGATAAATTCGATAATAAGCTAATAGGCCTGTATGACTCAACGTTTGCGAGATGTTTTCCTGTCTTCAGTATATTTGTAACTAAGAAATCATTCCATTCTAAACAACATTTTACATGACAATCTATTTATTTAAAAAAACAAGAAATAAGTGTGTTAATAAATTGAGTTTACAAGTGCTGCGTGAGATTTTTGAACAATTTAAAATTGATGATTTTAATTTTGAGATGGGACTTTTTTGTGGATTTTTGAAAATTTAATTAGGGACATAAGTCAAGGGTTATCTGGGAACACAGCACTTATAACAGGATTCGCTTGTTTTCTGTTACCAAAACTTCCCTACACATTTTTCTCGTTGGTGTTAAGAAAATTATAGAAAGAAATGCCAGTAAACTTGATTTTGGTCATTTCTCTCTATCATTTTCTTAACACCAACGTGAAAAATGTGACTATTCGCTCATTAATTTCTTATAGGGTTGTTAAAAAGTAACGAGTGTTTTTGTTTTATCGAGTTTGTTCCACAATGTATTCGTCTGTATCTTTTGTTTTGACATCGATAAACTCCTGATAAAAGGCCTTAAAAAGCGGGGAAAAAATTATATTTTCTTGGGAATCGCGAGAAGTTTTTTTAAATGTTCTAAAATTTTTGTTAAAATAAACTATATACGACAGATTCTAGGGATATTGAAAATGAGTTAAATTGATCTAATATTTTACCAATCCATCATAAGCGAAATCGGTTTATCGAATAAGCCTTTATTCACCTTGTGGAAAATATGTATTTCAAATAATTAAATTCAAAACACAAAAATTTTTTTAAGTTTCTATTTTAAAATACAAATCGTTAGCAGGAGAACCAAACAACTTTTTAAAATGAAAACTATAAACATGTCAGAAAAACATGCATTGACAAGTCGTCCATGGAATACTTTAAGCAATATTCTAAAAAAACCATTTATTTTATTTTGTTAGAAAAAAATGTGTAATTACGTCGTTTTGCTTAGAAAAATTAAAATACTTTTAATTACGACCCTTTGTTTTTTGTAAATAAAAGCATAATTTTTGATCGCAAAAGTGTAAACATTTTAATGGCATTCATAATAATCAATCAAAAACTCGATTTAAAATTTTTTGTTAGTTACGCCTTTTTGCATTTTAGATAACGAAATACAAAATAGTTTTTTTAAAATACTTATTTTTTAAGATATATATTTTTAAAAGAAAAAACAAAAATGTATTTGTGAGCAGCTGTTAAATTGAACGTAAAATTGCCAAACAAATGGAAGGGTACAATTGATAGCAATCTCAAGGTCAATTTAAAAAGTGTTAGTGTGTTAGCAAAAAAAGTGAGAGTGTATTGTTACTTGAAAGGCAAAGTTTGACCGTGTGGCCTCCAAGCCCAACAAACACGGGGGTTTAATTTCAAATTGAAAGTGATTTTTTTCAAACGACAAACGTTTGATAATGACTTGAAAATCATAGCATTTTCAATAAAAAGGGGAAATTATTTTCAAGTTGAGAAATGCATTTATTTTCAACTGGCTTTCAAACTTAATTCTCAAATCTTTTATAAATGTGGATTTCAATACAATGTGGAACATAAATAAAAATATTTTTTTTTTTTAAATTTAAATTCATTATTTATTCAAATAAACTGTGAGATGGGGCCATGCCATAGCTAAAACAAGAAATAGTGTTCTTTTCGTCTTCTAATTCTTGGAAAGGGAAAATAGTTGGCTACTTTTTGTTTTAAGGATTGTCATGACGTAGCACCGCTATCGTACAACAAACTTATATTTTCTTCACTTTCCTATTTTATTTATATTCTCATTCTTTCACTTTGTAATTAGTTTTTTACTCACAAATGATTTATATTTTTTACAAGAAATTAAAGTTTTCAAAAGGCGAATTAACTTCACGTAATATGTAAATTTTTTTTAATTTTAATTTTCTTTAGTCGTCATTTTTTCGTGTTTGCATTAATTTTCGCTTCAGTTTTGCCAAGTTATTTTTGGATTTGATAATAAAAATTTGACATAAAATTGATAAAACATTGTATGTCAAATGCTTATATTTAAATCATTATCAATTTGAATTCAAATGTCAAAATCAAACAATTGAAAAAGGTTTGAAAACTGTGTTTGATGTTAAATGATAAATTAATTTCATATTAAAGGTTTGACTTCGTGTTTGCTGGGAGTAAGAAAGTTCACCATGGATAGAGCTGAAATTGATAAATGCAGTAGTGCTGCCACCTTCTAGTAAATTCACCATTACTACTTTGATTTTCTATCCGGTTACATCGGTGTTACACATACAAACACATTTTACCTAATACTACCACACGCTTGATTAGTAATTTTATCAATGTATGTACATATATGGCCCCTTAATTCTGGGAATATAAAAGGTTTTTCTGTACGTTCGCTTGTGATTTGTATTATAAATGTCCTGGTCGACTGGTTAAGACTTCTGGCTGCCCTTATATACATGCATACATATCTAGTGTTCTTTTTTGCTTAAAAAAAAAATTAGCTGTTTGCAAAGCTCATAGAGAGATTTTATAAAGGGGATTTTTGGTTGATTGGCTACGTCAATACAAAATCCTCAATTCGTTAACAAATCACCATTCCATCCAAAACTGACTGTTGATGCGGCTTAGACGCTCTTTTGAAATGTGCAAGGAGCTGCCATTGTGACTAATGACGAGCAGTTTCAAGCCATGCTGACTAAATTTTTGTTCCCAAATATTAATCCGCTAAGCAATAACGACATTTCATCAAACAGCTCTTGTAGCTATTTCAAAATTTTATCCACGTGCCTGATGGTTTATTAAAAGAACTCAATTTTTTTGTTTAACATGTTTTGGTGTTTGGGTAATTGATTTTTGTCTGTTCTTTCTAGTGTGTTCAGCGGAAACATTTCACATCTTTAAGAGTATTCTTTCCAAGAAATTTTTTTTTTTTTTAAATAAATATATGACGTATGTATGTGTACATGTATATATATGTGTGTGTGGGAGAATTTAAAAAAATCCAAACAAATCGTTGGGTGTTCGTCCCTATTGTTGTTTTAGCAACTGAATTTTAAGTTCCAGCCATAAAGAAAGCTTTTACGCATTCCATTACAATAGAAACAAGACAGAATGTTATATTCGATTGTGCCGAATTTTTAATACCCTTTAGCAAAAAATTTTTAATTTTCGTGGAATTTGATTATTTATAAAAAACAATGCTATAATATATGTCAAACATAATTATGTTATTATCAACTGTAACATGATCGAAGGCAAGCATAATATGGCTCCAGGACTGGTTAAAGTTACTCTAATGAGATTTAAAAATTTTCGTTAAAAATAGTCTTCTTAGATCATATTGCAGAAATAGGTTTTCCTTGCGTGCACTTTACGGTATCTTAAATGAATATAGTATCTTTGTGTAACACACGCAATGACTGGCTCAATGCCTGCTTATCAACCACTTGTGGTGTTGGAGTGCACATCTACAAAATACATCTTAAGATAGAAATAAAAAAAAACAAATTCTTGTTAATCTTGTTTTTTTTTGGCTTAAAATAAAACACAAAGAAAAATTGCGCTAAAGAAATCCAGAAAAAACCATGTTATCTGTAATGAAATCATCTAAACGATGCGAATACCAAATTCCAATTTTTTACACTTCTTTTCCTTTTCCGTTTTCTTGCTTTTTTTTGGAGAGTTATTATTTTCTTATTGTTGTTACTTCTGCTAGATGTGATTAAATTCCTGTATATTAAATTAGGTTTTTTTTCCTGTTCTGTGATAATTGATTATTGCCAGTTTTCCTATTGTCTCTTTCATAATTATTGTATTTATGATTTTTTGTTTTCTCTTTTCCAGATCAACAATGTTTAACTGAGTGTGACAGAGGGTAATTTATTCTAAAGGTAAGAGGGTTTCACAATTGGCTAATCAATTTTATTGTATAACTTTTATAAGCTAAATAAATTTAAAACATAATTTCAATAAAAAAATCTATAATAGAATCTGGGAATTTATTTCTCATGGTGAGTAACATTTATTTTATAAATTTTCATATTAATTCGAATGTGTATTCTAAGTCAAATTACAATTTTAAAAGCTTTTATGCTTTAATAGTCTTATTCCTGTAAAATATTGAAGGATTAAGACTATTAAAGTATAAAAGCCTACTTAGACTTAAAATAAACATTCGAATTAATATGAAAATTTATAAAATCTATAATATATTTTTAAGCATACATTTTTTAAACAATAAATATAAAAACATTTCATCCCGTTTAGCTTATTTTCTACTTGACTTAACCACGTTCTTTCTGTACGTAGTTTTAAAAGGAAGTCATTATTTCCATGATTTTCTGTATTCTAAAATATAATCACCACTTATGGTTGGCTAATGTGTTCTAAGTAACAATTTTTTGAATGTCGCTATAAATTAACACATTTTTGAGAAAACTAAGTCGGGGAATTCTAAACAAAACAAGTAAGAGTGCTAAATTCGGCTATACCGAATCTTATATACCCTTCACTGTGGTGTGATACAGCAGAATGTTATATAAACAACATTCTTTAGATATAAATAAATCTATTTTGTGCCACGCTCAATTCTCCAATCCAGCCAACCAAGATACTTGTTACTTAGTTGGAAACTTTGGGTCTTGCCGTTCTCCAGATGATCATAAAAAAATTTAAATAACAACAACAAGGGATTTTTGGGTAAAATAAGAGGCAGTCATAGTTTTTTTTCTCATATCTCACCCATTTGTGGGCTGAGCAGGCTGAGTTTTAATAGCAAACAATTCCGGACTATTTGTGACATAATTAAATAAACATCTGGTTCCCATCATATCTGGGGTCCTTGGAAAACCCATTTCAACGGACACACGGACAGAGGGACATAGTTAAATCAACCCAGAATAAATATACTTTCAAGGGTCTAAGACCAATAAACCCTTTTACCTTCGCGTTCGGCGTCTTAAAATTTCAAACGCTGCTTAGCTTGTGGCGTTGAAAATTTTAAAACGATACATGCATTTCTGTAGGAAGCAACAACAAAATTACAACATTTATGAATTTGTTTTTGCTTTCAATATAATTCTTTGGCGTTGCGTTTTACATGAATCTCATTTTTGGATTATTTTAAGAACAAATTCCGTGTTAAATTAACTTCATAATTATTGAATCAAGCGCATTTTGAGATTGATTCAATCTTAGTTTTACTTAAATCAATCGCATTTTCGGATTATTTCAAGTACGAATTCGGGATTGAACATGGGTAAGTTAAGTATTTAGCGTTCGAAAATCCGTACTTGATTTAATCCTTCTGTACTTGATTCAAGAAAATTCGTACACATCGTAAGACCGCTTCGGATTGATTTGAGAACGGACGGATTGATTTTTCTTTCGAGTGTATTGCTTAAAATTTATATAAATGACATGAAAACCATACAGTTTTTTGAAAAATTATTTAATACATACACTGATCAACACATCAACGTTTTTTTCTACCAGCTTTAGTTTTAAAATATAGTTGGGGTATTCACAAGGTGTGCTATCATGTTATATTGTCATAATTTTCTAACATTTTATAATGGTTTAAAAATATTGTTGTTGCTTTCTATTAGAAAGTTTCTAAGCAACAGTCGTATTTTTTCATGTTATTATTTTAAGACATACCTATGAATTTATGACACCTTTTGAATCCCCCAAGTGACATTTAATATTTGCATAATTAAAACTATATTTTTTTTTATCAAAGTTATTTACGGGAATACAAAATTTATCATTAATACGATTTCTGTATGACGTGCTAAATTCCCAATTTTACATATTTGATAAATACACTGAAATTTATTGTTGAGGGAAAGCTAGCTTCTATGCGCATTTCACTGGTTGCTTAGGCCAGCTCATCAGGAAACCTTTTCCTAAGATTTTAGAAAAGCTAAAAATATTATACGAATAAAACCCTGAAGCGAATAAGAATTTTAAACACTCAAGGCCTACCCGTAAGTAACAATATCAAAGCTCAAACAAAACACCAACAATAAACAGTGAGTTTATCTTTTCTTACATCCCTCTACAATTGGTTGGGTTCTTTCCGACTCGAATTGTAGTTATAAGTGGGTAAAAAGAAAAAACAAAATTAAAAAACAAATTGTTTCATTCTATTGTCTTCGTAAGAAAACAACAAAAAAACCAATTTGCCAATTCAGTTTTCTGCACGGGCACATGCGAGTATATTATCAAAGTTATTTACGGGAATACAAAATTTATCATTAATACGATTTCTGTATGACGTGCTAAATTCCCAATTTTACATATTTGATAAATACACTGAAATTTATTGTTGAGGGAAAGCTAGCTTCTATGCGCATTTCACTGGTTGCTTAGGCCAGCTCATCAGGAAACCTTTTCCTAAGATTTTAGAAAAGCTAAAAATATTATACGAATAAAACCCTGAAGCGAATAAGAATTTTAAACACTCAAGGTCCTACCCGTAAGTAACAATATCAAAGCTCAAACAAAACACCAACAATAAACAGTGAGTTTATCTTTTCTTACATCCCTCTTACATCCCTCTACAATTGGTTGGGTTCTTTCCGACTCGAATTGTAGTTATAAGTGGGTAAAAAGAAAAAACAAAATTAAAAAACAAATTGTTTCATTCTATTGTCTTCGTAAGAAAACAACAAAAAAACCAATTTGCCAATTCAGTTTTCTGCACGGGCACATGCGAGTATATTATCAAAGTTATTTACGGGAATACAAAATTTATCATTAATACGATTTCTGTATGACGTGCTAAATTCCCAATTTTACATATTTGATAAATACACTGAAATTTATTGTTGAGGGAAAGCTAGCTTCTATGCGCATTTCACTGGTTGCTTAGGCCAGCTCATCAGGAAACCTTTTCCTAAGATTTTAGATTTTTTTTTTTATTCGCTTAATATTTTACGAATGACCCCACAAACTTTTAAATATATTCTGAAATATAAATCTACAAAAAAAATCTCTTTCATTTGAAAGTAATCACATTGGTGAGTATATCAGGATATTTATTGCAAGAATGTTCAAAGCTATGTATTTTTAGATTAGTCCGTAAAACTTTCGAAAATGCAATTGTTTCTCGCCATTTTTCAACGTTTGCACAAACTAGACATTCCAAAAAACTTATTTGAGTAAAAAAAAATATAATTTTCGACATGTCATAAATAGTACCAAAGATACCGATACTGCGCAGTTTTGTCAAACAGTTTTTAGCACCTGTGGTTTATCTTGATTGGAAATATTAATTTTAAAATATGTATGAAGCTTTTCCGAAGTTTAAAGGTTTACGATGCTGTCATGAATATATTGACACAAAATTGTCTGGCTTTTTTGCACAAGGTCTTTTCGTAGTAGCCAATTTGTTATTGACGATAGATTTTGAATGGGGTTAAAAAGGAAAATTCAAAGTTTTTTTTTTTTAAATAAGAATAGAACTATTAAAAAAAGCTTTATAAAATTTAAATTTACCTAATAGAGTTCATTCGAAAAATAAAAATGTTTCATATACCAAGTAAGAGTGCTATATTCGGCTATGCCGAATCTTATAAACCCTTCACCATGATGAGATAAGAACAAAAAGTTATATACATAAATAACGTTTTTTAGATAGGTATAAATAAATATTAATTGAGCCACGCCAACTTTTCATTTCGCCATGCGGAAGAATATAAAAAAACAAAAAATTTATATACGTTTCTTCTTTTGCCAAAGTTGATGTTTGAAATTCGTTTATAATCTTAAAATCGTTTTTTAGAACATAAAAAAATTAAATAAAAAAATTAAAAAAATTCTTTTTGGTATTCCAACTGGCAATATCATCAGTCTCAGGAGAGAACTTAACAACTCGGCTGCGAATGCTTTTACTGAAGAAGTGTTAAATTAAAATATATTGAGTCTATGAGTTTGTTGCTTTATTTGAGCGGCATATCATATTCATGCATTAATGTGTATGTGGATGCGTAAAACTAAACACATTACAAATAAAATCCACCACTTGTAGTGAAGGGTATAAAAAAACAACAAAAAAACACATTACCAACACTGTATTACCATAGCCACTGTATGACCGTAAAAACCAAAATTGAATTGGTTTGTATGGTATGTTTATGTAGTTTTGGTAATACAGTGTTGGTATGGTAATGTCACGTCTAATTGGACCTTTAAAGGAAAAAATTTGAGGCAGTCGTGGTTATTTACTCATATCTCCGCCATTTGTAGACCGATGTTGCTGAATTTCAATAGCAAACAATTCCGGACCATATGTGACATAAATGTATAATAACCTGGCCCCCATCATATATAGGGTCTTCGTAAAATCCATTTCAACGGACAGACGGACATCGTTAAATCAACTGCGCTCCTCACAAGGACCCAGAATATATATACTTTATACCCAGCGGGAAAATGGAATTAATACGAATCGAGAAAGTAATACATATATTGTATAATATTTGATTCCAGAATTCATTATTCTTAACACAGACCATGCCCTAGGATTGTAATAAATTATTTAAATGTATCCTGCGAATGAATTAAATAATTCATTCTTAAGAATAAATTATATTATTCATACATTCATAATCAAAGGAATCAAAGTTTTCCCCAATTATTTCATCCCCTTTTTTGAGGTCTGATTCGTTTTTTATTGGAAAATTAAACTTTTTTAAGTCTTCTGATAGTAAAGTATCCAATTTATAATCAAGCTTTTTCATAAAATTTTAGCATTCATCACATTTATCTGTAATTATACATTTAATAATAAAAATTATTAAAAGATAAAACATAAAGTACTTACCTTTTTACTTTAAATAACTTTGACTGTACGCTTTAAAACACAAACTGCGACTAAAAAAAAAATTATAAGTAGGCGACATAAAGGCAGCAAAAAAATAACGGATTTTTATAAAGGAAATATGTATGTTAAGCAAAAACACGCATAATTGTTACTAACAGAAACAATACATTACTTGTTCTGCAAATGTGGGAATATACGTGGTAATCAATGCATAATTTTTGTGTCTGATGAAATTACCTTCTCGATTCCAATGAATGCATTATTATTCTTTCGAAAATAATGCATTATTTTTTTAATTATTTATGTAATCAATTCCTCATTTTCCCGCTGGGTAGGGTCTAACAACAATATTATAGAAATTACAAACGGAATGACAAACTTATTCACCACCTGTGGTGAAGGGTATAAAAAGTAGCTTATAAAGAGAAATAATTCTCAGATTCTATTTGTAAAAATTATTTATGTACGCTGACGATGTTTGCCTTTTATATAAACACCCTAAAGTCCTACAAACGCAAATTAAATACGCTGCCGCAATACTGACAGAGTTTTTTAGACTCACTAAATTACAAAATTCGTAAGATCCAAACCTTATATTTTAAGGAATGATGAGCCTATGAATATTCATCTCGATGGTAAATTATTAATAGAAAAGTCGCAATGCGTTAAATACTTGGGAATACGCTTATATCATAATCTTTTCTGGGAAAATCACAATGATATACTGAAGAGCAAAGTATCAGCTAGTATGGCAATGCTGTATAAACCTTTAAGCAAATTGAGCACTGAGACAAAATTGTTGCTATATCAATCTTTAATCCACTCATGCCTTACATATCTACCAATGATTTACGCTTGGATAAATCGACCTGCCAGCAAAACATTTCAATATACTCTCTTTTCTCTTTGCTTTATTTAAAAGTTTTAACTTACCTTTAAGGTTAAGCACAATCAATCAATTTTCAAATTTTGCAAAAACTTAACTCGCTATACGAGGATTGCACAAAAACCAATTATAAATATGTGTATTTAAATGTATAAGAGGATATGGAGCTCAGTTCACTTTATCGTTATATAAACCACACTTAAAGACCAACAAGGCAGGCAATGAACCTTAATGTGGTAGGATGTCGTGTGGAATTAACCAAAAAAAGGTTACATATGCTGGAGCGATGAAGCTGAACCAATTGCCAAGTTATTTAAATCGCATTGCTGTTTTATCCACGTTCAAGGGTAACATTAAGCAGTACTTGCTCAATAACATTGAAACGCTTCTTACATAATGAATGGCATTTTAGATGAATATAATGATGTGCATGTATTTAACTACGTATATATATACACCAATCTATTTAAGTCTACACATAAATACTTGTTATCTTTTTTTGTAAATATTTACTATAAACATTAAATAATTTTGTGTGATTTTAAAGAATGTTTGTTAACCTTTTTTTATAAGTCTCTATACAATCAAAATTTTGGAAGCACCAATAAAATGCTCAGTTAAGTTAAAGTCTTATTACCCTGTAGTAAATAAAATAGTCAATTGCAAAAAACACTAACTATAAATTAACCATTTTTCAAATGACTACAAATTGGTTTAAATCTCATGCAGATATCAGCCAAACATATTGCATAGAGGCACAAGAAAAACACAAATAAAAGTAAAACAAGCATGCCATGAAGTCAAATGAAAAAAATATATACAAAAATATTAAAATAATGAAAAATTAAAGCAATACAAATCTGTTTATATACTAGCAATTATGAAGCGTATTTATTTCAGCACTATTATATGTACATCATCATTTAAAGCAATTTGATGCAAAATTTTCTTAAATAATATTATTTCTATATAAAAATACATAAATATAGATATACATATGTATGTATGTTCATACGTACATATATTTTTTTGACAAAAATTATTTAAAATTTAAATAATTTATTATAAACCGACTATACTATTAAATAACTACAAATTGGTTAAAAAATAATTAATTAGTAGTCAATTAAAAAGTCGTGCAGAGATAACCAATTGACTACAGCCTATGACATGGCTTTGTTAAAATAATGAGTCGTCGACAAGGAAAAAAGTCACTTAATCAACTAGATGTGGCTATAAAAAAACCAGTTTGAAGTTACTTAAGAATGTGTTTGACTTCCTACAGGGTACTTTTACGTAAAGTCACATAACCTATTAACAAAATGAGACATAGATCATAAAAATCGATGAACGCGTTTCGCTTTTATTTACAATTAATTGAAGGTAACTAATTTTTAAGTGAGAAGGAAAAAACGTCCATATATAAAACAGCAGTAAAAACATACATTAAAACAAATTTAATTTTTGTTCTGTGATTTTTGTATTTTTGTATTTTTTATGAATTTTTAAGGAACAAAATTTTTTTTCAAAACTTGAAGGTTATCTCTAAAACTACTGGGAAAATTAAAAACCAATGTAAACACGGCTTAAAGATAATATCGTTGACGAATTTTGAATTTTTTTTAACTGAATATGGTGAACCTTTTTCAAGTTATTCCAATAAATGTAGAGGAAGTTCCTTAATTTTGGATATAACGGTATATCGCGAAAAATCAAGCTGATAGAAAAAAACTAAGTGAAGATTTGGATTCAGCGTCCCAAAAAAGCTTAAAACCAACATTCAGTTCTTAATCAAAAAAAACCGTGTTCTCTTATTAAAATAATTTAAATAAAATCATATATTAAAAAACAAAAAAAAAAAAAGAAAATAAATAAATTTCCTTAGGTTTTTATACCCTCCACCTAGGGTTTCTAATTTCCCGGACCTTTTCTGTTCCCGGGAAACGAAACAAATAAAATTTTATTCCCGGGAATCCCGGGATTCTTTGAACAAAACAATGATTTCGTTTAATGAGTTCAAGACAAAAGTTTTTACTTTTTTAAAAAAATATACTTACACATAAAAAAAATTAGCTTTATTAATTCCACAGAAAACCAAAACAAAACTAAATAAATTGTTACATTCATATGTATATATATGAATATAATATATATGTATGTATATATTTATTTATTTTTTTTTTTTGGAGATCACGAATTATTAAAACTTATTAATATTTAGTAGTTATTATTAATAGCAACTTGTTTACATTAATTTTCTTTTTAGAAAACAATTTTTAGTATTATTAAAGCATTTAAAAGCTCATCAGAGATTCTATTTCTAGTCATGTATATTGCCTGCTACCGAAAACGTGCTCTCGTTCTCTACAGACGTTGGTTTTATACTATAAAATTTATAGTAAGAAGCGCATCATACAAAAATTTTAAATTTGTTGGCCTGTTACCCGGGGCTTCATAGACTTCAAATTCTTTTTTTAAGATTTGTTCAGGCTTTTGTATTTTCTTTACATTTATTTTTTAGAATCTGTTGATGGTTTTCTACTTCATTTACTTCTACGTTGATTTATTGGCGTAGGAAAAAATAGTTCGATTTGGAGATAGTTTTTAGTAATCTTAGTAAAGAATATATTTTTATTGCTCGTTTTTTATTTTAACGATTTAAAAAAATTTAATTTGGAACTCCCGAAAATTCCCGGAAAAAATTTCCCGGGAATTATTAAAAAAAAATGTCCCGGGATTTCCCGGGAATTCTTTTCCGCGTAGAAACTCTACCTCCACCACACCAAACGTAGAATTAAGGTCTATTAAGTTTTTCGTGGAGTTTGTAATGCCAAGAAATGGTTTATGTACTCTGGGTCCTGGAACAACTGTATGTTTGTCTGTCTTTTAATTGTTTATAACTTTTTTATTTATGCTATTATTAATTTTAACCCTCTAATGCCTAAGAGTGCCACAAGTCATATTTTACAAAATTTGTACTGACGCCCAATATATAATAAATTTATTTTAATTTCCTTTCTTTTACAAATGCTTAAAGATCTACAAAAATATTTGTAGAAGCTTCGAAAGCTCTTTAAAGCTCTAAAAGCATTGTAAACAATATCGAGCACAATGCTTTTGTTCAAAATGCAAACTTCATTTATGATGCTCACATAATAATATTATTCTTTTTATTTTCATAACAAAAATAAAACATTTTTATTTTCATTAAATAAAAGTTGTTTTTATTTTCATTAAAATAAAAATTGTTTTTATTTGCAATGAAATAAAAATTGTTTTTATTTTATTGAAAATTGTTTTTATTTTCATTATTTTCATTATTTCCAATAAAAACTAACAAGCAGAATTCCCCAAAAACTAAACGTGTGTTTATTACTAGATGCCCAGGCGTGCCTTAAGGTACTCCTTATTGTTTCACCTGGAACGTAAACGACTCAGAGGCCTAAAAAACTATTTAAAACTATATTCATAATAAAGGGTGGTTAAAATTTCAAGGCACGATGTTGATTTTGAATAAAACACAAACTATTTAGGAAATTATTGTAATTTTATTTTATTATGATATATTGATACTACTCAATTATGTATGGAACAAAATATCGGCCAAATGGGCGCCGCGACCACGGCGGCACACCTCCATCCGATGGTCCAAATTTTCGATGACCCTGAGGCATAATGGAGGTTCTATGCCGTTAATGTGCCGAATTATCTCATCCTTTAGCTCTTGAATTGTTGCTGGCTTATCGACGTACACCTTTTCTTTCAAATAACCCCAAAGAAAAAGTCCAACGGTGTCAAATCACATGATCTTGGCGGCCAATTGACATCGCCATTACGTAAGATAACACGGCCATTGCATTTGTTGCGCAAAAGAGCCATTGTTTCGTTAGCTGTGTGGCAAGTGGCAACGTCCTGTTGAAACCACATATCGTCCACATCCATATCTTCCAATTCGGGCCATAAAAAGTTCGTTATCATCTCACGATAGCGAACACCATTCACAGTAACTGCCTGACCGGCCTCATTTGGGAAAAAATTCGGCCCGATGATGCCGCCAGCCAATAAACCGCACAAAACGGTCACTTTTTGTGGGTGCATTGGTTTTTCGACAATCACTCTTGGATTATCATTCGCTCATATGCGGCAATTCTGCTTATTGACGAATCCACTGAAGATGATTTTCTTCGAAAATTGCACGATATGCATTTTGATTTGATTTCCTATTTTCATAATAAGCCTGAATAACTTTAACGCGTAGCTCGATTGTGTATCTTTCCATGATTCAAATTGAGTTAGTCTGAAATTGAAAAATGTCGAATAAAATTCGGGAAAAAACTTGGCGTTTAGGTGTGGTTCACATTCAACATCGTCCCTTACAATTTAACCACCCTTTATATTCCCAGTTATTCTGAAACTTGGCATTAGGGGGTTAAATACAGCAAACATATTGCTGCGGTTTTTTTTAATATGCTGTAAGTGGAGGCCATTTTGTGCTTCGAAAATATGTGTTTTTTTACATACTTTCTTATCATAACTTCCTTAACATATTTTGGTAACTTTAACCATATTATTGTCACCACCATCCATATTATGGTTAACTTAGTTCTCCATCAAGAAGGAATTTAACCAAGGTTACCCTTTGCCTTTTTACTTAAGTTACTGATACCATACGAAAGAGAAAAAATTTAATTAAAGCAAATCAAAAACTCGAAATGCTTTTTTTTGACTTAAGACCTTTTTGTCTAACGGCAAATAAAAAACAGGCTTCATATAAAACCCACTCGCTAGATACACTTCAATACACCTAAAACCGTAGCAGTTAAAATTAAATGAGACACAAAAAATAATTTTGCTTATCAAGAAATTTTGCTGTCGGATTTTACGTAACGACACTTCCGAAAATATTTTTCTTGGATGTGGGTATAAAAGATTTGGAACAGTAGACTAAAGCAATTTTTACCTGTTTAATTACATTTTAATAATATTGCAATGAATAAATGGAAAATACAGATGAACAAAAATGGGAATTAAGTAATCTAAACGATAAAATATATCAACAAAGGTATCAAAACACATATTAGCTACAAGATTTTTATTAGGGAGATCCCATGATTTGATTTTTTGCTTATATTTTTTCCTAATTAAATAAAAAAAAAAAACGATAACAACACCGTTATATGTGGCGGATTCGATTTGTATGGGACTCTGTTTATTTATTAACCAATATTTAAGAGATTTAATATCATATTTAGAATGTCCAAAGATTTCATATGCGACATGTTGTGTGGCGATTTCATTATTCATTATGATTCTACTTTCGGCATCGGCTTTTTGCGTTACTAAAGGTTTTCCTTTGCCGTATTCCACGAGAAATTCAATTACTTTTTATTCCTGATTTCTCCGCAATTGAATGCAGGATTTCGGGTATAGATCTTCAAAAGTTCCATTCATCAAAATGTGGGGATATAAGCCGGCTGCCGAAGCAGAAGGATTTCTGGGGGGGGGGGGGGGGTGCTTTAAGACCATGGTAGATAAGGCCATGATGGCATTATTGCTCAATTGAATGGGAGATAAAGCCATATTGGCCTTATTGTCCTATCATTGAGAGGTAAGGTCATATTTAAAATTTTGCGAAATGAGAAATATAGCCATATTTTTTTTTCGCAAATGAGAGATAAAGCCATATTTTTTCAGAAAATTGTTACGCATGGTGTAAACATTCTGTAAGAGGGAAAATCCTTAGTTATCATTGAAAAACATTTTTTTATTCCTGAGACGCACGCAGGAAAACTTTATTCAGCGAAGCCACCTGCCGCGTCCTACTGGAGGAAAAATCCCCTAAGCGCGGCCGCAGGCCGCCACGTAGAAAAACTTTAGTATGCGAAGACAGATTTCAATACTTAACTTTAGTGTATCCGGAACTGAAATGAGAGATAAAGCCATTTTCTAATATTGCTAATGTGAGCTAAGGCCATGATGGCTTTATCTCCCATTAAAATGAAAAAAAAAACAAAAAAGGCTTTATCTCCCTATTGAATGAGAGATAAAGCCATCATGGCCTTATCTACCATGGTATTAAAGCACCTTATCTACCATGGTATTAATACCCATGGTATTAAAAAAACATTATGTTTCAAAAACGACTGCTCATATTAGAAAAAAGTTTTACTTTTCTTAAAGGAAATTTTATTGCGGAATTTCGGAATTTTTGAGTAATTTCAATAAACTGAACCGTTTTTGAGTTACGCGATTATATGTTGTGCAACCTCTTCCATTTGCAAAATAACGGTATATCTCGAAAACCAGAGCCAATTTAAAAAATGTCGAGCACCACTGGATTCAGCGTACCCGAATTATGTTAAAACGCCATGTGCCCGGCTTGTCTGTTTTTTCAACTTGCATAGTGTAAGTGATCAGCCGAAAGACTGCTTTTGCTGAACACATAACCTCTACCTCTACCTGTACAGACAATTTTTTTTAATAAAAAAATTAATAAAAAAAAAAAATACTTTTTAATTAAAAATTTTATCAAGTGAACTTAACGTTTACTTATATCAATAGAATTCCTGCAGAAAACGTTGTGAACATCCGAAAATATTTTATTGATACTATTAATTTGGTTACTGGTGCAAATTTAATTAATTTTTTTTGTAATATGTACCACAAGTTTTTTAATTCAAATAAATTTTTATTTTTTCTGTGTGCTTATGATACTAAAGAATCAGCTGCCATTCTTCAAACTGCATTTTGGTCACACTGGAAACCAAAAATTTTTTATAAAAACAAAATACATATACGAAAAAACAACACAAAAAGCCAGCAAAAAATTTTACACAAAACACACACAAGCTTTTCGTGCTGTATTCATCAATGTGAAAAAACACTTTAGAACATACAATTGATCTGCTTTATAACCAAGGTATATTTACACAAGGTAAACTCGTTGGCCCATATGTTTGTCAGCTGTTTACCCCTAGTTGGAGCCAAAACGTCAAATTGCGTGTATATGAGCCAAAATTTGTACATGTGTGCGTTAAATTGTTTTTGTTTTATATGAAGACAATTTTGACAAATTGGCTCCTTTTATAGAGCAGCATGTCTACACTCCCAAATGAGTCTACCTTGTGTAAATATACCTTGTTTATAACGAAGAACAGAACACTATTTAATGTTCGCTACTTTCTTGATAATAGTTTTGAACAGTATTTAGGGTTGTGTATTAATACACAAACACTAAAAAATAGATATCGTTTCTGGGTGTATGAGCCGTACGTTCTGTTTATTTTCGAACACTGATTTTGATACCCACAGTTTCTATTATGTTTTTACCTTTTCCTGTAAAGTTGCAATTATATGAGTTAGGACCTTTCTACATTAGACCAACGACATGTATGTAGGTAGTAATTCATTAAAATACTGTGCTAAAAATTTTACGTTTTGAAATCGTTGCGACACGTTTTTTTCTCTTTCATTTCCTACTATTTAAATGCAGCCTTGACAGTGGGCCGCAACAAGAAAAACAAGAAGGAAGGCGAGTTTCTATATGATAAAAAAACACCTTTAAGGTAGTAGAGGAACAGTGAACAGGAGAACAGAACAGGTGTGTAATTGGTGAAATGAATGAAGGCTTAATTAATTTTACTGCACATTGTGTGTGAGTTGTTGTTTTTTGAATGCAAAATGTAAATTCTCCTATTAAGTATTTGTTTCAAAGACAAAAACGTAATTTAGAGATAAAACAGATGGTGTGTATTAATGTAAAATGTTTTTATTATTTAATTTATTATGATTAAAAAGGTTTATTACTGTATTTTCAACAGTTAATATCTAATCTTTTTAAATAAGGTGGAGAAATTGTTCGAATTTAATATATCGTGGGCTGTAAAATACGTTAATTAAATAAGAAGTTTAATGAATAAAATACTCTTGGTTCAGTAAATTATTTAATTTATTAAATAAAGCAGATTTGTTATTGCCAATTTGAAAAGCCATACACTCAAAAGAAAAATCAATCCATCCGTACTCATATCAATCCGAAGAGGTATTACGATTAGTACGAATTTTCTTGAATCAAGTACAGAAAGATTGATTCAAGTACGGATTTTCAATCGCGAAATACTTTACTAATCCATATTCAATCCTGAATTCGTACTTGAAATAATCCGAAAATGAGATTGGTTTAAGTAAAACTAAGATTGAATTAATCTCAAAATGCGCTGGATTACAGAATTATAAAGTTGATTTCATCCTGAATTTGCACTTTAAATAAACCAAAAGTAAAATGAGAAGGAGAATTTTAGTATGATTGATTTACTTACCCGTACAGAAATTAGGAACTAAAAAAAACACCAGCAGCATTCCCGATATGACTTTTACTTTAAAAACTTAGCCTTCATATATAACTGAAAACATAAACTAAATGAGAATCAAGAGTTCTCAATTTTACTTTTTAAGCATGCAAATAATGTGTTTTCGTCTTGTTCTGTTTTTTTTTTTTCTACACACAACAAGCAAATAGTTTTTTAACTACCTGTGTGGTGTTGTTGTAGTGTCTGCAAGAAACTTTGATAAGTTAAATCATATAAATACGCTCACTTTGCAATTTTACTCTCAGAGTGGCACTACCAATGAAAAGTTTAATCTTTTTTTTACTTGATTTAAGAATTTTATACTTATTTTAAGAAATTCAAGGATTAATTATCGAAAGTAATCCCATTTAGGATTGTTTTTAGTATGTTTTAGTGTTATTCGTACTTGAATTTTTGAATACGACTCGTACTTGAAGTAAGTAAAGAAACTTAATTTATCACAAATGTTTTTTTCTTTCTGTGTACCACCAAAGGTAAAGAGGGTATTATCCATTATAAATACTGGTCCTTGGCTTTTAATAATATATTTCTATTTTTATTATCAAAAGTAATTTCTTGGGAATACAAAATTTTAATTTAAAAGATTTGTTATTCGTGCTTAATTCCCAGTTTTTATTCTTGATAAAAACACTGAAATTTATTGTTGATGGGATAAGCTATTCCTATGCGCATTTCACTGGTTGCTTAGGCCAGATCATCAGGAAACTTCATCCATAAACATTTTGGAAAAACTAAAGATATTAAACCAAATAAAACTGTTAAGCGTATAAGAATCATAAGCAACAGCTCTACTTGTAACAATATCAAAGTTTAAACAAAAACATCAACAATAAACAGTGAGTTTATCTCTTCTTACATTCCCCACTACAATTGATTGGAATTCTTCCAACATTAATTGTAGTTGTAAGTAGGTTAAGAAAAAACAAAATGCAAAAAAACAACTTGCAAAAGCATGTTGCCAGGTAGTTTTTTTAGGCCGTGCACTTGCCAGTTTATTATAATTAAGCACGAATAACAAATCTTTTAAATTAAAATTTGGTATTCCTAAGAAATTACTTTTGATAATAAACTGGCAAGTGCACGGCCTAAAAAAACTACCTGGCAACATGCTTTTGCAAGTTGTTTTTTTTTGCATTTTGTTTTTTCTTAACCTACTTACAACTACAATTAATGTTGGAAGAATTCCAATCAATTGTAGTGGGGAATGTAAGAAGAGATAAACTCACTGTTTATTGTTGATGTTTTTGTTTAAACTTTGATATTGTTACAAGTAGAGCTGTTGCTTATGATTCTTATACGCTTAACAGTTTTATTTGGTTTAATATCTTTAGTTTTTCCAAAATGTTTATGGATGAAGTTTCCTGATGATCTGGCCTAAGCAACCAGTGAAATGCGCATAGGAATAGCTTATCCCATCAACAATAAATTTCAGTGTTTTTATCAAGAATAAAAACTGGGAATTAAGCACGAATAACAAATCTTTTAAATTTCTATTTTTAATTAAACGGTTTGGTTCAAAATTTTTTGCAATTGGATTAGTTAAGACTAGTTCCAAAAAAACATTTTAATCCGCATAAATTAATCCAAAACAAGAAATGATAATTAAATAAAATTTGACCCAGTTTTAACGAAATACAAATCACACTCTCAAATTTTGTTATTATTGGTCCGCAATTTATCGCAATTATAGTAAGTTTTTACAAAAACTTTTCAATTTCTAACTTTTGGTGGATACCATAAAAGATTCTGCTTAGCCAAATACCGCATTCTTACTTGTTTAATTATTACATTGCCTGTATTTAAAATAAGAAAAGTTAATATTTACATTAAAAAATTAAGTTAATCTAATTTAACATTTAAATTTGTTTTTGTAAAATTCCAAAACAAAAACATACTTATCTTCAAAGACAACACATAAATCACTTTACTTAATGCTTTTCATTAACTTTTTTTTTTAAGTTTTTATTCAATTAAACTGTTGCCCTTTTCGTTAATTTTCTTGAACAAAAATATTTTGAATAATTTATTTTTATTTTAAAGTACTTTAAGATTATTAGGAGCATTAAAACTTTTGGCCCTGCGGTCAGAGAGTGCAGACAAACTATTGAAGGGAATTTTTTTTAGCTGCTTAAGTGAAAATAGGAGACTTAAAGGTCATTGCGTACATAAGGATTAAAAAAAAAAAAAATGTTTTCAAAAGTTTTCTATTTAGCAAACATTTTTAAAATATTCGCCATTTTTTAGAAAATTTTCCGGGAATTTCTTTGTTATTTAAAATATTTTTTCTAAATATTGTAGTTCGGCAAAAATCTAAAATTTACGAGATTTTCATCAGTAATGTTGTTGATATAAGGAAATGTTTAATTCACTTGATTAAATTTTAAATTAAAACTTTTTATATTTTTTTTTGATAAATGCTTTAATTAAAAAATTGGCGACAATTTTTTCTGTGTACTTCCAAGGTCGCGCTTACACAAACGGGGTATAACGAATGGTTACTTTTTTGACGAAGAGATGCTTTCGGGGATCACATGCACTCAAAAGAAAAACCAATCCATCTGTACTCAAAACAATCCGAAGCGGTATTTAGGGCCAACTATAATATGCTTAAGTTGGCTTAAGCAACTATGCGAATACATGTAAATCATATTTGTTCCATATTAAACTAAAGGAAAAATTTTCTTAAGTTTTATGAATCTGTAATTTGCTTAAGCAAAGTGCGAAAGTGATTGCACATTCGGTACGGAATTACATGTTTTTTGATTTTGTTTTTTTTTAAATGCATTTGAGAGCCTTTTTATTAATTTTTGACAGTAACTTAAGCTCTCTCATGCATATTATAGTTGGGCCTTTAATAGTACGGATTTTCTAAAATCAAGTACAGAAAGATTGATTCAAGTACGGATTTTCAATCGCGAAATACTTAGCTTATCCATATTTATTCGGATTGTGCCCAACAAGATTTTGCATTTGTAGCAACAAGTCTGTTTTTTTTTTGTCCCAAAGTGTAAATTCATTGTTCAAATACAATTTTTTTTACGACAACAGTAATATTATTTGATTCAAAAAATAAATATTTTATGGCAACAAAAATTGTTATTTCCTGCAAATGCAAATCATTTACGTCAACAGCAATTTTCAATGTGCTGTTATTTCAGAGGAAAACCTTTAACGACAAAAGATATTTCATTTGCCACAAATAATTTTGCTGTTGAAAAACTTCAAATACTTTCATGTTGTTGCGGTAAAAAAAAATTTTGTTGGAAATTTTCTTGCGACAAAAGGTATTAATTTACGACAGAAAGTTTTTGTTTACCGCAACAGCATAATCGTCAAATGCTCAAATTATTTGACATCACAATATTTTTTTTTTTTGATTTACTTACCCCTTTTACATCTTACAGAATATCAAGTAAAAAAACACCAGCATAATCCCCGATATGGTTTTTACTTTAAAAACTTAATGTACATATATAACTGAATATATAAACTAAATTAGAAGCAAGAGTTTTCAATTTTACTTTTTAAACATGAAAATAATGTGTTTTCGTCTTGTTCCGTTGTTTTTGGTTGTTTCTACACACAACAAGCAAATCGTTTTTGAACAACTTGTGTGATGTTGTTGTAGTGTCTGCAACAAACTTTGATAAATTAAATGAGTTTTTACCGCTCACTTTTTAATTTTATTCTAAGGGTAGTATTACCATTGAAAAGTTTAATCTTTTTTTTTTACTTGGTTTAAGAATTTTATACCTTTTTTAAGAAATTTCAGGATTGACTTTCGAAAATAGTCACATTTAGGATTGTTTAAGGTACGTTTTAGTGTTATTATTTTTTAATACGACTCGTACTTAAAGCAATCATAAAAAACTTATTATATCCCGAGTCTTTTTCGTTCTTGTAATTTTTTTAAATTCCACTAAAGTACGGAACTGTATTTAAGTTCGGCCTAAAAGGGGACCATCCCTAAATGCCGCTGCAGGTATATTTAAAATAACAGCAGAGGTTAGATAACTCCAGCTCCTTAACGAGGGCGAATCATGCATTGAAATTGCTGCCTGATTGTGCTGGCTGCTCTCTCACTCAGAAAGGGTTGGTAAACGTTTTGTCTGTCACCTAGTGGATAAGATTAATCATGGAGAAGCCATATGCGGTAGGTATCGATGTCAATTTTTTCACATCTTTTGGCTGGAGACTAAGTGAAGACAATTAAAGCTTAAACATCAATATTTTTTAAGTTATCTACAAAATTGAGAACTGCGCTGTGGATGGACGGACATGCCTTAATCGGCTTGAATAACGTGATTCTGAGTCGATTGGCTTACACAAAGGTGGGCCTAGGATGCATAATACCTACTCTAGGGTTTAATATCGAGCCCTTTCCACAAAAAACGCTAAAGCCACAAAAACACAATTTTATAGGAGTAGGTTTTGTTATTATTTATGATATTTATTATATACAAGCTGGCCGTCCCGGCTTCGCTCAGTAGCTGATTACTAATGATCGATGGAGCCGTTTTCTGATTTTAGGTAAATCGAAAAAAGTGGGCGAGGCAAAATTTTCTTTTCGTACAAACCTAAAGCTACGGTCACACTTATTAAATATTTGATCAAATAAGCGTAACCCCTACTTTTGTTAATAGTTAGTGAGGTTTAAAATGGTCTTAATATTACAAAATAAACTAATTATACTACTTGACATAGCAAAAAACAGTTTTTTGTAAGATGTGGAATTTTAATCAAAATAAATATTGATATTAAGCGAAATGATTTTTTAGTTTGGTTGTTGTTCCCGTTTTTTTCGTCAAATATTTGATAAGTCTGACCGTAGCTTAAGTTGGACCATGGCAATATTTTTAAAGGAAAAATCGTCCAAAACTGTCAAGCCGTTCTCAAGTTATGCGCTTAATAGAAAAAGTGGGCGTAAAAGTAGGCGTGGTAAATTTTTCTTTCGATGAAAACTTTAAATAGATTAATACGACCATTTGAAAGAAAAATTTGTCAAATCGATGGAGCCGTTTTCTGATTTTAGGTTATTCGAAAAAAGTGGGCGTATAAACCAAAGTTGGACCATGGCGATCATTTTAAAGAAAAAATCGTTCAAATCGGTCAAGCCGTTCTCAAGTTATGCGATCAGCAACAGACAACATTTCATTTTTATTATATAGATTATCATTATTATGAAGGTTGTCGCTTCAGCTAAAATCGATTTTGCTATAATATCGCAACGGAACCTTTTGCGACCATGACTTTGTAGGAGTTGATGCAAGTGTTGCCAATAAATTCATTTAATTGAAAAAGCAAAAATTGAAAACAATGTTGCTTAAGCTATTTTTGCGGTAGGGGCTCGATATTTTGCTAATTATGTCGACGTGCTGCAGGGTGTATACTCAGGCTGTTGTTTGCTTTAATTTTTATTTCACCGTAGACACATTTGCCACAATTTCTTTATTAACTTTTGCTTGAATTTTCTTTTTAAGCTGTTTAAGCTTCACCGACCCTAAAATACTTTTTTTGTTGTTAAAATAAATCTTTCTTTTTCTTCTATATATATCTTACTGAGCTACCTAAATAGGAGCGGCAAGCGTTTTTTGTATGTCAGAACATTTCATTTGCATACAATTTATACGAAACAAACCTTAAGAATGCGAATTAGATACCACCCGGCTGGTAAATCTTATTTGACTGATCGTTTAGTCGGTTTGTTTTATTAAAATAGAATTTTAATGTTTAAAAAAACGCTTGCCGCTTTTGTTTAGGTAGCTCAGTTAATATTCTAAGATAAAAAGCCAATAATTTCACAAAAGAAAATGATAAATTGTTGTTACAAAAATTTCAATTCTTTATAGAAATTCATTCATTTATTTAAATATCTTCCCCTCCATAAAAGAGAATTTTATCTTAAAAGAAGAAAATTTACTTATTTCCGTGCAAACCAAATAGAGCATAAATGGAATTACACAAACAGATTTCAAATGAAATAATCTATTCAGTAAAGTGACATTTTTTTATTATTTGTCATTTTGCAGCCCTGAAAGTTTTTATTATTACTTTTTAAACTTTTTTGCTGAATTTTAACAGGAAATTCTTCAATCATAGTCTTTGATTCATAGAAATAGAAAAACTAAATGAAAATGAGTGTAAAGAATTGTAATGTATTAATCGGTTGTGTGGCATTGGGACACGCAGCATCATTGTTTTACTATTAGGAGTGAGGTGTCATTGGGTGATTTCCTTTTGACCGGAAAAATACATTAGAATTTCCGTTTCCGGTTAGTTAGCGATGACAATTGTGGGGACGAAATAAACACGAGTCTCTCTGTATATGAGTATTTAAGTCGGTTTGTCAGTCAATCAGTCAGTGTCATTTGGTAACTGAATGTTAATGAAATTTCTAAAGGAAATGGACGAAAAGAGAAAAATTGTATCAAAGTAGCTATAAAGATATGTATGTATGTATATACATATAATATTGAAAGGAAATATTGTGTTAAATTTTGTTGCAGCTCAATTAAAAAAAACTTCGGATTGTGGGAAAAAGAAAGAAGTAAAGAGGGTTTGGAATTTATTAATTAAGTAATTTAAGAAATTTATTAGAAATAATATTATAACCAATGTTTGAAAATAAACAATAAATATCGCTCCTTAGTGTTCGGTTTGCTAGATTTGTGGAAAACACAAACGCTAACAGTGTTTGTGTAGAAAATCATTAAAAAAAATAAAATTTCCCTGTTTGTTATCTTTCGAACACAAAAATAATACTTTTGTTATCCAACTAAACAAAAGATGAGATCATTTAATTCCGTTCGGTTTTTTTAAAACCACATACTTCATTGTGTTCGGTTAAGCTCACTAATGTTCGTCTCTTTTGGCTGGTAAAAAAAAACAAACTTTTTTTTAAAAAAACAAAATACACTTACGAAAAAAAACAAAAAGCCAGCAAAATAATTTTACAAAATACACACCCAAGCTGTTCTTGCTGCGGTCTTTGCTTAATTTTTTTGTTTGTTCATTTCTTTATCAATGTAAAAAAAGAAATATTATAGAACATTAAAATATAACGTTTGTCTACAGTATCACTACAATTGCTCTGTTTTTCAACGAAGAACAGAACATTATATAATGTTCGGCTCTTTTTTGAAAATAGTTACGAACGATATTAAGGGTTGTGTTCGTCTACACAAACACTAAAAATAGATATCGTTTTGGAACACTGATTAATACACATATTGTTAGATTTAATGCAAAGAGGCGTAACTAACAAAAATATAATTTAACAGGAGAAGCAAACAACTTTGCTTGCATTGAAAATTCGTCCGTGGAATTCTTAAAACAATTTTCTAAGAAAGCCATTTTATTTTATTGTATAATTTTGTCAAGTCATAAACAGTTTAATAGTTTAATTCGTATCAACCAATCAAAAACTCAATTTTGAATTTTTTGTTAGTTACGCCTTTTTGCATATAAGCTAGCGATATATGACTGCAAAAAGTTCCAAGATATTATTAAAAAAATTAAACAAATGAATTTATATAAAATTTTTCCCGATATGAAAGTTTGAAAACAATATAGTCCATATTAAAGTGGTAAAAAATAGTTGCAATAGTCGAATCGATTAACTTGGGACTTATTTAGAAAGGATATCTGTCTGGCATATTATCCTTTAATTTTTAATACCAACAAAACATTATACAGAAACAGAATTTTTGACACTCTATTAAAAGTTATTTTAAATAAAACTAAATCTCCGTTGAAAGGGGTATGGTCAAAGATAGAGCGGGATATAAAGGTGGCCTTTTCTTTCATTTATGCTTGCGACTGCTACAAAGACGGAAAGGAGACATTTTGAAGGCCGGAAATAGCGTCAAGGTAGTAGAAACGTTCATATACCTCTGCTCCGCGATCAGTAGAAATAATGATGTCAGCATCGAAATAAGGCGAAGAATCATGCTGGCGAATAGATGCTACTTTGGGCTAAGCAGACAAGAGCAAAGCCCTCCTTTGACGAACTAAAATAAGATGATAGAAAACGCTTATTCTATCCGGTCTTCTATATGGCGCTGAAACATGGTTACTTGCGAAAAAAAAAATCAATTGTAGAATCTATATCCCGATCTGTATTAGCGAGAAGTATAGGCGTCAAACGAGCCGTGAGCTTTATAAACTACATCCTGACATTGACGTATAGGCGTCAAACGAACCGTGAGCTGTATACACTACATCCTGAAGCTAACGTAGTAAGGCGCATCAAAACACAGCGATTGCGCTGGCTCGGCTATGTCGGTCGAATGAATGCAAAAGCTTCAGCCAATAAGGCGTTGGATGACAACTAACACGGAAAGCGCAGACGGGGATGCCCGAGGCTCCGGTGAAATGCCCACTTGGAAGGAGACATGCCAATTCTTGGTGTAACGAATTAAAGAAAGCTCGCACAAGACCAAAATGCTTAAAAAACATTCATTAAGCAGGCCAAGACCAGCAACTTGTTATGAAGGCACCTTAAGCTAGTAAATTTAGCCAAATAATGGACTTTTTTTTGGGGTTATTTGTACTATCTTACGAGTTTTTTTTGTTAAAAAGATCCAATAAATTTCCAATGACAAATGAAGATGTCGAAGATACAGCATAATCTTATGACTTTAATTATCTCAACTGCAGCTTTTGAAACACTAAAGTCATAAGCTTTCTTTTGAGCAAAAAAAAAAAAAAAAAAAAAAAACATTCCGGATAAAAAAAAGAAAAAAAAAAATTTTTTAAAAAAATGTTTACAAATTTTTTGAAAAAAGATTGATCAAATAGCTATCGAAGCTACTTTGGTCAAATTTTGCTAACACCAATAGGTAATAAGTTACATGGATGAGAAAGAACACCTGTATGGCCAAAATGTCAAACTTTGACCCCCTCTAACTCGGAAACTTTTTGACCGATCTTGTTGAAAATTTGTGTCTAAACTACAGTAGTTTTGACTAAACTGCCTTTTATTTACGTGCACTTTTGACTTAACTGCACAAAATTGATAATATTTGGCATTATTCTTTATAATCCCATACAAATTCCTTTTTTAAGTGCACTTTCTTTACCTGCACATTTAAGATAAGTGCCCAAAATTTTTGGCATTTTAAAATTATTTTCATACAAAAAATTCAATTTAGCTGCACTTTGACTTAACTGCCCAAAAAACATATTTTCTGTAATTATTATTCAAAATCCTTCTTTATGTGCATTTTGTATACCTGCACATTTTTCATATTTTTGGGCAGCGTTGAAATATTTTCATATAAAACATCAAACTTTAGCTGCACACATGAAAAAATATCGTGGCCACTTTTTTACATAAATATCAAATTTCAGCTGTTTATAAAAACAGAAATCGCAAACAAGTCAAATTGGCATCATTATAATTCATTTATTTTGTTTGCATGTACCTATATTAATGCATATGGTTTGTGGTTACAGCAACTTTACCACGATTATATGAAATAAATAGCAAATCCTAGGCTTGGAACAGAATAAAGTAGTTGTAGTAGTATTTGAAGCTGGCGAATGCTCTGTATCGCAACAAAGTTCCAAATTTCGAATTTTGCGCTTCAACTTCAAAGACTACTTCAACTACGTATTCTGTTTACACTACTTTGAAACTGCCGTTTTTAACTTTTGACTGTTTGCAGCGCAAATCTTAACGTTGTACTACAGCGACTATTCTGTTCCCCACTTTATTTTTACCAATTTGGCTACCCATTCATCTTAAAAACGCATAACAAATGACTAAAGGTTGTTTGAACGTCACTGTTATTATCAATTTATTAATAAAAACGTTGTTACTCCTCTTCCAAACACTTTACTTTAGCTGTGCTTTAAGGCAGCTAAAAACATTTAAGATAGCTGCATTTTTGATATACCTGCACAAAAAATCGTGCAAAGGAGATTGTGCAGCTAAGTCAAAATTACTGTACTATCCAATAGGACTAACCTTGGTCACTCGACATGACATTCCCCATATGTCAAAAAATGCAAAACGGTTTCCAACAAAATTCCAACAATTATAACAACCTAGTCCCCACCTTATCTAGAGTCAACGGTAAACCCATTTCAGCGAACAGGCGGACATAGGTTAATCAACTTCGCTACTCATAAGGACCCATAAAATATATACTTTATAGAGTCTAACATCAATATTGTAGAAATAACAAACAGAATGACAAACTTGTATAATAGGTGTACAAAATGTAGGTATCATTTTAATTTTAATAAGAAAAATTGTTTTTTTTTTTTTGAGATATAAAAAATATTTTTATTTCAGTTTATTACAAATAAGTTCCTGTTAAAAATTAAAAATTATGTGCGTGAAGTGACCCCCTACTGGTTCGGCTGGCTTTTAATGTCTTACCAAAATTCTCAATCACGTTTTTCAATAAACTGTTGTCAATAATGGATGGCTCGATAATGTTGTTTTAAGCTTTTGAACTGCTGTGGGATAAAAAAGTTTGTATGTATAAAAAAGTTTGTATGTATAATTGTTAAATTTTTAGTCAACAACCAAGTTTATTGAGTCAATAAAAAAAGTTGTTGCCCAAAATAATTTTTTTCAACAAAATGTTTACTTGATTTGTTAAAATAAATTGTTGAAAATGTTGAATAAATCAAACAAAATGTTAATCGAATCTTTATTTTTTTTTATTTATTAATGATGATGTTATAAATTTTTAATTTTTATATTTTTTAAAAAAAACACTAAAATTTATTACGCGGGGATAAGTAAGTTCCTATGCGCATTTCACTGGTTGCCAGATCATCAGGAAACCTTTTCCAAAGACTTTGGCAAAACTCAATATATTATTCAAATAAAACTGTAAAACAGATGAGAATTATGAGCTATTTAAAAATGGACAAGAGTTGTTAAAATACTGTCTTTACTTTGATTCAAATATTTTTTTTTATTGAATATGAAGAAATATTTAATTATTTCACTCAATGTTTTGTTGAGTGCTATTTTGCAAAGTGTAAATTTGATAAATCTTTTCTTTGAATCAAACAAAAAGTTTGTTGACCTAAAATTTTTTTTTAACAAACTGTGTTGTTAAAAATTTTCTTGAGATATTTTTTTCTGTGTTGTTAGAATGAAATTTATAGAAATTCACTTATGGAAAGACGGCTTTTTATACACTTTGTATTTAAGTTGCATCTGCTGATGTCAGCTTTTAATTCCTTTATTAGTTTATTTGTCTACTAAAACAGCTTGTTAGTTGAACATTTTTATACAACAGTTTCATTTTAAGAAAGAATGCAAAGATATCCTTGAAATTTTCAGCTATAACGCAAATGTTTATGTATGTAGAAAAATCAACCATTGTTTACTTGACATTTCTGTCATTTTTCAGGAATTTATTTTTTTTTTGTTAATATTCGGCATCAAAACAAAAGGCAAACATTCTCAGAATTTCTAGAATTTTTAAACACGTTGTCACTTGCAAAGATGTACACTCTACCTTGCAGTTCTGAAAGTGCTAATCATATTTACACAAACAAATACGAAGGCAAACAAAACGAATAAAACAAATTTTCACTCAAAATTTTGTACGACACAACCCAGCTAGCGTTTTCAATCGTCTAGGAGTCTATTGGAAATCTCACAAAGAGTGTTTTTGATCGTCGACCAGCTCATTTTATAATTGTAGACGATTCCTAGCACGGGAGAAACTGTTACACGTGCTGATTCGTATGAGATATTCTTCTTTAACGCAGCGAAAGACGCTTATATTAATCGTAAAGGGAATCGTTTGTGATGTATTTGGAGATTATCTAACGAGTCTTTTAAAAAGCATGCCAAGAGTCGTGTAGAGACTCATGTAGGGATTATTTTACAACTCGTGAAATGCTCAGCCATATAACTGAGCTACCTAAAAGGGGCATCATGCGTCTTTTTCATGTTAAAACTTCTAATTTTCTTACAATTTACATGAAACAAACCTTTAAGGTTGCTAAAGCAAACACTTTCCTGTCGGAAAATCCTTTTTTACAGATCCTTTGGTCGGTTTGTTTTATTGAAATTGTATTGACAATAGAATTTTCATATTTTAAAAACGCTCTTATTTAGTAATTGTTAATGACTCTTACAGAGAGTCGCAAAAGGTTCATTAAAAGACGAGCGTGTCAAAAAATTTATAAAAAAGTAATAAATAAAAAAAAAATTAGAATTTTTTGTTTTTGTTAATCGTCAGATAATCATCAGAAGATTCTTTTAGTAGTTGTATATTAAACATACTCGTCTAACAAACAGCCTATGCTAGCTGGGAAGGAAGCCATCGTAGGATGTTTGTAAGACGATTGCGTTTCATACACAACTTCTCATCTTCTGGTGATGGTCTGACGAGTAACAATAACAAAAACATCCAATTTATTTTTATTTATTACTGTTTTACACTTTTTCTGACGCGCTCGTTTTTTAATCTTACACTGAACCAAAAATCCACTCAAAATGTACGTTAAGCAAACGAAATTACATTTATTTAAATATTTTCGTTGGCTCAACGAATTATTCGTTAATATGATCAAAATAATACCTAAATTTTCATTATGTTAACGAATAATTCGTTGAGCCAACGAAAATATTTTAATTAACGTAATTCGTTTGCTTAACGTACATTTTCATTGGATTTTTGGTTCAGTGTAGAATGTTTACCATGCAGGTACTAATAAAACAATCTTAAAATGATTTTTTCAAACGTACAAAAACGACAATATTAATCTTTGTTTAAAATAATAACTTAATTTTCATTATATTAACGAATAATTCGTTGAGCCAACGAAAATATTTTAATAAACGTAATTCGTTTGCTTAAGGTACATTTTCCTTGGGTTTTTTGGTTCAGTGTAGAATGTTTACCATGCACGCACTAATAAAACAATCTTAAAATGATTATTTAAAAAGTACAAAAACGACAATATTACTCTTTGTTTATCTTCCGTCAAACCATCATCGAATGAACCGTTTGAGAATCTCTGTATAAATCATATAACAATGACTGAGCGACCTAAATAAGAGCGTTTTTTAAACATGAAAATTCTGTTGCCAATGCAATTTCAATAAAACAAACCAACTTAGCGATCTGTCAAATAAAAATTTTTTTAGCTTTAGATAGGCGGCTGAACACTTCACGAGTTGTTAGATAATCCCTAAATGAGTCTCATATGATTCTTGACATGCTTTTGAAAGACACGTTAGATAATATTTAAACCAATTTCAAATGATTCCCTCTGCGATATAAGCGTCTTTTGCTGTGTTGTGAAGGTGTCACACAGAGGAATCAGCTTGTGTAACACTTTCTCCCGGAATCTTCTACCATTAAAAAATGCCCTCGCTGACGATAAAAAACACTCTTCGTTAAATTTCCAAAAGACTCTCACACGATTAAAAATGCTTGCTGGGAAGAAACATATTTCTTACTTACAATCACGGTATTAGATTATCTTGACAAATGTGTTGCGGTTTGTTCTCTCTTATAATCAGTTTTCAAATGAATCATTATGAATCGCTTATAAATCTTGTAACAAAGAACAAACTTATAAGCGGTGTTTTTTAAGAGAATAGTACTTCAAATAAAAAAAAAAAAACACAACAAGTTCAATGGAATGACCAGGGCCGCTAGATTTGACGATTTGTCGTCATTTTGACGATTTTTTGTTCCGAAATTAGCAAAGAGCCGATTTGCTGATTTCTTTCTAAAAAGTGACGATTTTTTTCAGTCTCCAAATTCTGAATAAAACATAAAACAATTTTCTAAAACGTTCGTCTTTTAATCTTGTAATATTTAACAGCCGTACCTCAACCAGAGCGGAAGGCGGAACGTTTTCTTTCGCTTAACTTTGTGTCACGAACAGCAGTGATAGCTTTCTTGTTTAATAAATTGCCATTATTAATATACAATAGCGACAAACTTCACTAATAAACGAGCTGTCAAAATGGGGGTTTCCAATTGCAAGGCGTTGAGGTTGCTCTTTTCCAAGACTAGAAAACGCGTGCCGCTTTTGTTTGGGTACGGCTGCAATATGCAAGTCTTAAGAAAATCTTAAAGTGTTTATTTTCAGTGTACAAGAACAACAATGTTACACTTTGTTTATCTTGCGTCAAACCATCATCGATTGAACCTTTTACGACTCTCCGTATAAATCATAAATTCACAATTATACGGCGAATATTTCATGAGTTGGAAGATAATATCTACATGTTTTTCATACGATTCTTGACATGAAAGACTCGTTAAATAATCTTTACACACGGGTTATTATAATCACCAGCACTCTTGTTTTTTGTTGCAATGTTTTCTGTCAGTTACTTAAAATCTTATTTCGTTATTATGTTGTCAATTTACTTGGTGCGGCGAAAAATGGGTTAAACGATTCCCACAACAATTGAAGAAGCGTCTATCGCTGTGCTATGGAAGAATCTCAGTCGTGTTACAGTTTTTCACATGTGAGGAATCTTCTACGATTAAAAAATGCGGTCATCGACGATCAAAGACGTCCCAGTATCTCTAACACGATTAATTAATGAAATTAATGAAATTTAACGCAAACTTTAAACAAGTTTTTAATTAAATAAATTAAAAAGATAATTGTTTTTTTTATAAAGTTTTTAACAAATCTATTAATTCATATATGAAGTAATTATGTTTTTGTTTGAATGTTTTTTTTTTATAAATCGAACATAAATTGTCCAAAAATAAACTAAATTTTAAGTTGTCCGATTTTTTTGACGATTTTTCAAAACGTAAAAGACGATTATTTTATTTTTTCTCAGTAAATTGTCGTTTATCACAAATTTTTCTGGCAGCCCTAGAAATGACCAACATTTTGGCTTTATTAACTCATAAATTTCATTGTATTTAATGTTAAAAAAAATTCTGTTTTTGAATTGGTGCATTTTACATGACTTTTTTGAGCAATCCCTGTCTTATTTCGTACAGTAGCATAAAAGTGCGTCAAATGTTGGGTTCTTAATGATCAGTCGGTTCTGGCTTATCAGCATAGACTAGAGATTTGATGTATCCACTAAAAAGTAGTACAAAGTCCTCAAAGGACTAGGTGGCCAATTTACTGGTTCTTTTCTTTAGATGATTCGGTCATCAAACTTTTGGCTCAACAAAGTTATAGTTTCACCTTTAAAAGATTTTTGTATGACGTGCTAAATTCCCATTTTTTTATATTTGATAAATACACTGAATTTTTTTTTAGGGAAAGCTAGCTTCTATGCGCATTTCTCTGGTTGCTTAGGCCAGATCATCAGGAAACCTTTTCCAAAGATTTTAAAAAAGCTAAAAATATTATACAAATAAAACCTTAAAGCGAATAAGAATTATAAACACTCAAAGTTTTCACCTGTTGTAAGACATACTGCGCCGGCTTGTTGGAACCATTTCTCTTCCAAATGATTTGCAAGAAATGATGAATAAAAAAAATCACGAGTCTTTTGCCTGAAGCGTTAGACATGTTGGCAACGGCTTTGAATTTAAAGAAAAATGGGCAGTTGACGCCTTATTTATGTCAACTGCACAAAACAGTGATTTTTTCGGGATGAATTGCAATCTCATGAGAATTGTGCATAAACGACAATTTTGTTTGTTTTAATACCCATTTAACCAGAAATGAGCCTCATCGCTGAAGATGTTTTGGCGATAAAATCTGGTTCAACTTCCAGTTGATTCTCAGCCGATTAACAGAACACACGACGCTATGAATGGTCCGCTGGCCTTAATTCCTGCACCACTTAGATCTTATATGGATGTAGGCTAAGATCATTCCTCAAAAATTTCAACTAGTGGAAGGGCAGTGACTGAGTTGCTAAGAAAGGCATCGGATCGATAAATCCGAGTCCTCTGTCACACTGTAGGAAAGGCACGGGCTCGATTTGGATGAATATTAAATAATGAATATAACATTTCCACGCTTTGTAATCGTTGTTCTGGGACTGATTCTCAAAACTACAAGTTACAAATCTATAAGTAAAATACGTTAAAAAAAGCCACAATTTAACAATTTTTGTTTTTGTTTCAAATATATTTTACTTGTAGATTTGTAACTTGTAGTTTTAAGAAACAGGGCCCTGGTGTAAGTCTTTGTCATAGTGATTTGCTAAAGTATTCTGAAAAAAGCCAAACAAACTTCATTAGTAACGGGAAATCCATGTTTCTGTTGCGAAAGTTTATTCTAATAAAAGCTATGATTTTGATGAAACTTTTATTTCATTATAATGCTTGAACTTTGCCGCCTCTAGATTGTTAGCAGCAGTCGATCCTTTTGCGTCCACTTTTTCTCTGCGATAGCTGGATGAATGTTGGTTTAACATGCTCCAACGTTAAGAGATTATCTACGTAGACACAGTTTTTGACGTAGGCCTAAGAAAAAAAAAATTCTAGCGCAGACAAATCGCATGATCTTGGTGGCCAATTAACGTTGTCAAAACGTGGAGTAACCCGTTCTGCAAAATTTCCCATGCAATATAGTCAAAATCGATCGTGCTGTGTTACTCGTGGCGTCGTCTTTTGAAACCTCATAACGTCCAATTCATCATCTTTTATTGCAGTTCAGAAAAAGGCAATTATCATGTGGCAAAAACGCTCTGAGCTGTAATATCGACAAATTCAGATTATCCGCCACACTTTCACTGACAGAAGCGACATTTTCGACGGTGTACTCTCTTAACATTTCTTCTTAATTTTCTTTTTTAGTTTTAACAATTTTGGTGCTTTCTTCGGTTGTAAAACGATACACATGGCAAACCTTTCACTTAATTAATGACAATTCAGATCAGAGATATTACACAGCTGCCAGACTTAGCAGATCGGTTAGAGGTGATCACATACAAAAATGTGTTTTTTCTGCTTTTGGATCCCTAAAAAAGGGCAAAACTTTTTGTTAAATGCGAGACAAATTATTAGCTATGGAAAAAATGTAAATCATTGTGAACAACCATAATATGGTTACAACAGAAATGTGAAGGAGCGGTATTAGAAAAGTGTGCGTGGCACATATTACAAATCTGTATATCTTAAGAACGATAAGTTCAAAATTGTCCAAATTTAGTACAAATTGAATGGTTATAAATTAGCAGCATCTGCAAAAAAAATTTGCGGGACTGGAGAAGTGGGCGTGGAGTGGCAAACTAGAATTCTCTTTATCTGGAGAACGGCAGCAGCTACAATTCACAAATTTGGTAGAAAAAGATCGGTTATAAATGAACAGCATCTGTTTAAAAGTGGGCCTTATTGTAGACGTAGGAGGGGTACCTTCAATACGGAGACCAAATAGATTTCTGTAAAACTGGAGAATGGTAACAGTTAGAGTATTCAAACTTGGTACAAAGTAGATTCCTAAGCCAGGCATCTGTATTAAAAAAAACATTTACTCATTTTATTTTAGTGAGGGTAGCGAAGCGCACTGGGTTAAGGTAGTAGGATAAAAACAAACGACATATCTCTCATTTGTTGCAATAACGTCATAAAGTGGTAATTACTTCATATGAATTAATTGTAAATTTAATACTTGAGAGAAGAATACAATTTTCTTTTTCCATTATATTGTATATAAATTTAAAACTTAAAGTCGTTTTCTGTAAAAATAATATTTCTGAGTTATGACGGTTTTGCAGCAAATGACTGACATATGTGGTATGATCACCAGAACTACTGGGTATGTATCGGCTCTGGATATTTATAAGTGCGTTTGTGTATTTGTACACAGAAAAAAATAATTTTCATATTTGAATACGAAAATCGCATATTTGATTACAAAAATTTTTGAATTTTCTGCGATGACGATTTTTGCGGTATTGATAAAAAAGTTTGTATGTATAATTGTTAAATTTTTAGTCAACAACCAAGTTTATTGAGTCAATAAAAAACAATGTTGCCCAAAATAATTTTTTTCAACAAAATGTTTACTTGATTTGTTAAAATAAATTGTTGATTGAATAAATCAAACAAAATGTTAATCGAAACTTTTTTATTAATTAATGATGATGTCATAAATTTTCAATTTTTATATTTTTATAAAAACACTAAAATTTATTACGCGGCGATAAGTAAGTTCCTATCAGGAAACCTTTTCCAAAGACTTTGGCAAAACTACATATATAATTCAAATAAAACTGTAAAACAAATGAGAATTATGAGCTATTTAATAATGGAAAAGAGTTGATAAAATACTGTCTTTACTTTGATTCAAATATTTTTTTTATTGAATATGAAGAAATATTTAATTATTTCATTATTAAATATGTTTTATTGAGTGCTATTTTGCAAAGTGTAAATTTGATAAATTTTTTCTTTGAATCAAACAAAAAGTTTGTTGACCTAAAATTTTATTTTTAACAAACTGTGTTGCTAAAAATTTTCTTGGGATATTTTTTTCTGTGTACATACATATATGTATTAAATGTATGATTCTTGTAGAATATGGTAAACATTTCTTACAAAAGAAGAAAACATTATTAATAAAGTTTATATTTATGTATGTATATTAAAACATAATTTCGCCTGAATTCCAAAACATCAAGACACTTCGCCATCAAATTCTGTTATCAAGTTTAACGATGTAAAATTTGCTTATTGCGTTCGCATCGATAACTTCTTGGTGCACTTTGGAACAGATTGCATTGTAAACTTGTACACGGCTGCTGTTTAGAATGTATTAAAAAAAGCGACTCCCCCTTTCTTTCAAAATATTCTTAAAATTGCTAATGTAAATAAAATTTTTTAAATGTCAAAAGTGTTTTTGTGTATCTTCTTCCTTTGGTATATTACAACGCTCAACATCTGTAGTTTTTTTTTACGACTGGCACCCTTTTGACTTTCTGTCTAATATGTGTTTTTGGTTTTCAGTTTTCCGCAGTTTCTTTTTTTTTCCTATTTTCTTCAATAGCCTTAGCCGAGTTATAGTTTTTGAGTTTTTTGGCATTTGAAGTGAAAAAAGGAAAAATATAAAATTTTTTTATTTTTTTTGTATAGAAAGTAAACACACGTTGAGTTATTTATTTATCCTTTAATAGATAGTGTCAATTACAATGTGCCAGGGTTTTCGCAAAAAAGAAAACAAATTAAATAATGAATTTAATATTTTCTTAAGTCCTTGACACCAACCTCGTTTTTATTTGTTTATCTCATATGTCGCTGTCAAAATTTATTAAAGTCAAGCACTTACATGTTGACAAGCACTAGTCACACTTATCAAATATATGGCGTCGTACACGTATGTTTATCAAGAGTTTGAATTTGACAGTTTATTTATTACATTGCACCACATTTTTCTTTTAGAAATATCGTTAAATTAATCCAATTGTTAACGAAAAAGTAAATGGTTGATGAATTTATTGGTTAAACTTTTCTGTGTTTTTGGTTTCAACAAATATTTGTTAAATGTGCACATTCCTTAAGAGTGTATCCTGTGCCATTTATATATTTCATATTTCAGAAGGTTACACAAATATAATTGTGACAAAACAGCTGTCATTTCTTGGAAAATAAATAAAAACAAATGAAATCATGTTCTAGCAGAATCCTTTGGCTTTCTGTTCTTAAGCTTGGCAAACACTTCGGCAGAAGAGTAGAAATGCACTATAAATTGGCAAGAAAGAGGTGGCTGCTACCGCTGGTGTAAATGACAGTAAAGGTTAAGACTTTACTAGTTTGTGGGTAACAAAAAAAAAAAAAAAAAAAAAAAAAAAATAGGAGTTACTGCAGACACGACATTGTTAATAGTGCTTTTGTATTTACACCCAATTCATACGGTGATTTTTATCATGACTAAACATCATGAGCATTTCGTTAGTGTACGAGCATGGTAGAGAAGAAAGATGGGCAGAAAACACATCACGTTCACAACTAGCAATACTTTAGAATCAAGAATTTTTTATAGTATCTGTGTAAGTATTCCTAAAAATAACCAAAAATTTCCCGGTAGAGCATTACAATCATTGACTGATCACTTAAGTTGCCGCAAATTAGAAATAATTTAACCCGTTACGATTATAATCGACTTGCAAGTCCTATTTTAATCGAATACAAATCGCTCTCTAAAGAAAAAAATTACAAATTCCAAATTTCATTAATTTATTTTTAGGTTTTATTTTAAGCCATGAACGACTTTAATTTACAATAAATTAAAAGTATTAAACAAATTTGCTCGTAAATAATATGAACAAAGCATCATATTTTTTTTGCAACAAAAAAAAAAAAAGCCAGAGACACATAAAACTCTTCTATAAATAGAAAAAAAAAAAAAAAAAAACAGATTTTTTATTTCATTCCAGTTAATAAAAATTTTCTTAAATAACTTTTATTTATTTGCCTGAGAAGCCAGACACAGAATAAAATATAAATTAATGTTTCTAAACAGAATAAAAATTAATGTAAGACTGACAATAAGTAAGACATCCCAATGATGTTGATAACGAAAATAATTTGGCTGAGTTTTGTTTATATTTTTTATTTTATTTTAAGAAAACACAGTCGAAGTCATATTTATTAAAACACATACTTCTGAAATATAAAATTTTTATAAACATCGTCTCTTTTTATTGAAATCCTTTTTACTGAAGTTTTAAATCTAACGGAGCAAACAAAATCAGCGTAAAACGTAACATTTCCTAAGGCCCAGCGATAACGCTGAAAGGTCATATTTCAGTAAGACCGTCAAAGATGTGCCATAACCAGTAATGCTTACTTATCTTGCTGAATAAAATCCTTAAAATAGAAAAGCCAACTTTTTACTTAACGCGCTTTAAAAATCGTATTTGGGTTAGCTTTATACATTTTGTTTGAGCAGGAGATCGTTTGACAAATAGAAAACGCTTGATTCAAATTAAGCTCTTATTTCCATCTGAATAGTGGACAACCCACCAGATATCGAAGGTATTAGTGCTGTTATTTTAAAAAGTAATCGAAACAAGGCCTTAAGAAGGGGATTACATTCCCCCAGAACACCTTCAGACAAACCCCGCTATATCCTCTGAATAACCCAGACCCTATATTTCTAAAGCTTGGATAAATGCAGATAAAAAACGAAACATTTATATTAGAGAACTTGTGATATTAATTAAAAAAACCAGTAAACAAATTAATGGTATCAATCAAATTTTTTATGATATTAACAACATTTTCTGCAGTAATTTTGTTGATATAATTAAACGTTTAATTCAGTTTATTAAATTTGTAATTCAAACTGATTTTATTTTTGATTAATGGTATAATTGAAAACAAAAATTGTTGATCAATTTTTTTGTGCGAAAAGCATAGACGAGTGGCGCCATTATAAAACTTCCAAAAAAATACAATATGCAAAATTATTGTATTTATTATAAACTCCGTCTGGAAGGAGTTGAGCGGATACTGCAGAATACTGCAGGCAGGCTTCCATCGATTTCGCAGCTGCGTGGATTAGTCAAATACCTTGCGCATCATAATAGAACAATCGTTCGAATGGCGTACTTCTCTTTATGTAATTTTCGCCGGCTTCAGGAAACCTTTCAACTCGATAAGACGTAGTGTCATATGGGAGGCACTAAGCGGAGTTCGTCTTAAAAAAGCTACTATATTAAAGGTAACGTACACTAATACAACACTTTATGTCGAACATGAATGAAGATCTAGCAAACGCTTTACTACAAATGTGAAACAAGTTAAAAAAAAAATTCAAAATTCGTCAACGATATTTATTATCTTAAAGCCGTACTTACATTAGTTTTTAATTTGCCCAGTAGTTTCAGAGATAATGCTGAAGTTTGGAAAAGAAGAACAATTTTTTACAAAAAAATAGAATTTTTGCTCTTTAGAAATTCATAAAAAATAAAAATGCGACAAAAATCGCAGTTTGGTTTAAAAACATTTAGTTAAGTTATTTCGAATCAAATGAGCTCTATTTCATTGTAATCGATGCCCAACTTTTGATTTTGTTCACAATTTACTGAGAAAACTCAATGGCAATAATGTGAAACAAGGATGCCCCCTCTAGCCATTGTTCTTTGACGTAGTACCGGATGAAATTATGATTAAACTATTTTCTTATATGGAATTTCAATAAACAGCTTTAAGATCTAGACTTTGCAGACGAAATATGTCCCATTTCACATGACTTTAATCATATGCAAAACAATTTACTTTGTTCGTATATCTTGCAAATGGCGTTGGCTTGGAAAAAACAAGCTTCTTCTGGTAACGATATTAAGATTTTATTATTTTTGCTATCTAAGTTCCATGATGTCGATAGATGGTGCTGTTTATGAAGTTGTGTCAGACAGATTAAAAAAAGCTAGAGCTGCTTTTGGACATCATAGCAAAACGTGGCGGTCTTCACAGATTTCACAACATAAAGGGTGGTTAAATTGTAAGGCCCGATGTTGAATGTGAACCACACCTAAACGGCAAGTTTTGTTCCGAATTTTATTTGACATTTCTCTATTTCAGACTGACTCAATTTGAACCATGGAGAGATACACAATCCAACAACGTGTTAAAGCTATCCAGACTTATTATGAAAATGGATGATAAATTTCGAAGAAACTCATCTTCAGTGATGAGGCACATTTTCACCTCAGTGGATTTGTCGATAAGCAGAATTTCCGCATTTGGGCGAATAATAGTCCAAGAGTGATTGTCGAAAAACCAATGCACCCACTCGCTATCGTTAGATAATAACGAACTTTTTATGGCCCGAATTGGAAGATATGGATGTGGACGATATGTGGTTTCAGCAGGACGGTGCCACTTGCCACACAGCTAACGAAGCAATGGCTGTTTTGCGCAACAAATTCAATGGCCGTGTTATCTCACGTAATGGCGATGTCAATTGGCCGCCAAGATCATGTGATTTGACACCGTTGGACTTTTTTCTTTGGGGTTATTTGAAAGAAAAGGTGTACGCCAATAAGCCAGCAACAATTCAAGAGCTAAAGGATGAGATAATTCGGCACATTAACGGCATAGAACCTCCATTATGCCTCAGGGTCATCGAAAATTTGGACCATCGGATGGAGGTGTGCCGCCGTGGTCGCGGCGCCCATTTGGCCGAAATTTTGTTCCATACATAATTGAGTAATACCAATATATCATAATAAAATAAAATTACAATAATTTCTTAAATAGTTTGTGTTTTATTCAAAATCAACATCGGCCCTTAAAATTTAACCACCCTTTAATTATACTTTTTTATGATATTTTATTGTATATTAAAATAAAACTCAAAAAATCAATCTGTTTTTAAATACGATTTAAGTTTTTATGAAAATTAACTTAATTTAGATTTGGTTACTATCGTGAAAATTGGGCATAAGTTTGTCATTGCGTGTGCAGCATAAAGAAATATTAATCTAAGACCCCGTAAAGTATAAATTAACATTCAGTGTTTCAAGAAAATGTTTTTACATAACAAAACAAGTTTTGTTTGGCCTTTCATTATCAGCGTGGCCATTTTGGCATTTTTGCAGCTAGATTTAGCATTTTTTTGTCTGATTTTGCTGCAAATTTTTCATTTAGCAGTTAGCATTTTTTTTAGCATTTTTCAACTAAATATTTAGCATTTTTTAGCATTATTTAATTTAAGAATATTCAAGTAATATTTTTTTGAAAATCTACCACACTTTGTTGTTGAATGCACATACAAAACCCTACTCTTTTGCTATAGAAACTGTACAATCTTTTAAAAGATCTTTCATGTCAAATTGTTTTAAAATTTGATCAGTTTGATCCATTAAATTCATGTTAAGCTGATTTTTTCCAATAACGATTTTGAAAAATTTTTGGAAACGATACCATAACTTTTGAAATAGAAAAACAAATACGAATTACATGCCGAGATTTTATAGCTCAATTAATATGTCAACTTAGACAACGATTGCCAAAAAGTTTTAATAATTTAACAAATGCTAACTTTTATTGCGTAGAAAACAGTTTAAAAGCTAATAAATGCAACTTAAGCGAACATTTTAAAGAAGAAATAATAGATTTCACTGTAGAAGTAATTACAACTTTGGACAGTGGCAGAAACTAAATTCATATGAATTGTTAAATAAGAACTCAACAGTTGATTTCTGGATAAATGTATATGGATATAAAAATGCATTAAATGAAAATCCATTCAGTGAATTAGCTTCTTTTGCAATAAAGTTCTGGGTTTTGCCATTTAGCAACGCGGAAGTTAAAATAGGTTTTTAGTTGTATAAATCTCTTGAAAATGAAAATTCGAAATAATCTGACGTTTAAGACTTTGAATTCGCTACTTTATATTAAGTGTGGTTTAAAATTTTGCCATAGTTTTAAAAAAATGTACGATCTCACATAAAAATGCGATAAGGACATATATTATAATGATATCTCGATCGATTCTTCAGAAGTTGAAGCATAATATTAATTTTGATGACGTATTTAATTTATAAAATGAAATTTTTTATTAAATATGTTATAAATTTTATTTTATTGAAATACTAAATAAAAGCCATTTATAGGTCAAGTTCCTTTGAATTTTTCTTTTATATTTTTAAGACTTTTTATGTTTACTAAATATTTTATTTATTTTAATCAGTTTGTTCTATTGATATGATGTAAGTTTATAAGGAAGAATTATGTAAAATAAATCATATATGGGTATTTCCTCAGAAAGGTCAACCAGGATGAACATTTCAAATGTTGATAATCATCGTCTTTTATTGTTTATTATTATAAAAAAGTCTATGTTGTAGAGGTTTCATAGCATAAATCAGCTGTTTTACTTGGGGAAATTGCGCTGGGAACTCGAAAATTTTATATTTTCTTTTTAAACTACCATTTTTATATAACTATTTTGCATGCAAAAAATATGTTATGTTTGCACTCTTTCTTCATAATCTCTTCATTACAATCAATGGTAAATTAAGAATTAAGTTTTTTGTTACGGAAATTTTAAGATATTTATGGGAAAATGCATGGTGATAATAACAAAAAAAAACTTATGGAAAAATCGTACGTTTGCGACCGGTACATAAGCCAATTAAACAAAAGCCAATAGAGATATTTTATTGTGTAAATACTGGATAGAGACCTACATTAATACACTTTTAAAATAAACTAATCACTTTTGAATATTCCGTTCCATTACGCAGATTTTTACATTTCACTACTGTCAGCGAAAGTAGACTTCTATTTTGCGTACGTTCGTGACCACATGTTTATGTTTATAACTAGGAAAAGTTTTGTTTTCTATATTATTTGTACAGCAAAAACGTACGAACGTACGTTCGTGACTCTAGGAAATGCCCATATAAAGGTATATTAACTAAAATAACAAAAAATAATACAATTTAAATTTTAGCATTATTTTTTGGCAGTTTAAGATTTTTGTTAGCATTTTTTATCATTATTTTAAAGCCGATTTAGCTGTAAAATATTTTTGGATATGGTCACACTGTTCATTATTCATCATCATTCATTGGACATCTGGAGTTTCTTTTTATACCCTCCACAATCACTCGTGCTGAATAAAGGTTTACTAAGTTTTTCATTCCGTGTAAAGCTTTTTTATTATTCACTTCAGACCCCATTAGGTATATATTCTAGATTATTGTATATTCTAAGTCGATTTAGCCATGTCTGTCTGTCTGTCTGTCTGTCCGTCTGTTGAAAACACGCTCACTTTCGAAAACTCAAAACAAAAGAATAATGTTGCTTTTAGTCAAATTGCTTTTAGTTATCCTAACCAGCTTAAAATTGAAATCCAGTAAAATCTGTTCAGTAGGGTATGATGTGGAACCACCACCCAAAAAATTCATCATTTTGTTATAAAACTTTGATATACACGATTTTGCACAAATTCGTTTTATATGACTAGAAATTAAATTTCGTGAAGATCGCTTCACAATTTAACCCTTATGCAAACACCAAAATGATTTTACACAAACGAACCCCAGGGCCTGGCTGGGACTTCTTGTATTTTGTATGGAGCTTTTTGTGGCTATAGAAAAAACTCACCCAACGAACTCCTGGGCCAGGCTGGGACTACTTTTATATGTATGGAGTTTTTTGGCTATAGCAGGAACATTTTGTTGTCAAATAGAATAATTTTACGAAAAAAAAAGTAAAGAAAGGATTCTTATGTGTTGCGTACGTTTTTTAATACGTTTCCTGTTGATTTAATTGACTACAGTACGAATATAATAGGGTTGGGCCTGACCAGTCCCAGGTGGATACAATATGCACAAAATTTTTATTTGGCCAATTGCCACGCCCACGGTGCTTAAATTTACACTTTTTTCTCAATTTATGGTAAAAAACATTTTGATTGAAGAAAACATAAAGTTTCGTTCTAATAGATTTAATAATTATATGAAAAAACTGGAAAAATGTCAAAAAAATGCTTGGCCAGGCCAAGGTATACCCTGAAGGGTTAACATAGGTCCAATATAATGCCTACGCTCGAGTTTAATACGTCTTAACCCTTAAGAAATTATGCTATTGTAATAAAATTTGGTACATCGTAGTTATTTAGGACTAGAAATCATACTGACACATTTAATGAAGATCGGTTTATTATTTACCATCGGCCCCATATAGATCATAGTCTCGGAAAACGGCTTAGTATGCCGTATTATTTTGTATTATTTTGTATATTTAACTTAATATAAAAATGAAAATTCGTTTGTTTTTTTGTTGGTTTGTTTGTTCTATATAGACTCTTAAATAACTGAATCGATTTTCCTGAAATAGTTTACAATAATTTCCTGATTATCTTGCGCTTATCATAGGCTAAAAATGTTTTTAAATTTTCAAAAAGCACAAAAGGGGTTTAAAAACGCACCAAAACTTGGCAGCACTAAAAACTGCCTGCAAAATACAATACAACACTCTCCAGTCTGCAAAAAACAATAACCCAACAATCACGCAGCTTTGATTTCAATTTGAAAATAATTTACAATCCTTCTTCAAATTCTTGGAAAGACGAAATACTTTTGTTTTGAGGATTATGATGGTCTAGCACCGTGATCGTACAACAAACTTATATTTTCTTCACTTTCCCGTTTTATTTTTGCTCGCATTCTTACACTTTGTAGTTAGTTAATTTTTTAATCACAAATTATTTATGTTTTTTACAAGAAATTAAAGTTTCTTAATGGAAAATTCACTACCCGTAATATGTAATTTTTCTTTAATTGTAAAACACATTTAACTTAAGTCGCCATTTTTTAATGTTTACATTTATTTTTCGCTTCAGTGCAGCCAAGTTATTTTTTAATTTGAGAATAACATTTGATATCAAATTGATAAAACGTTGTTTTTGTTTATATTCACAGAAACAATTAAAAATTGTCTCTAATCACCAAATTCATAGAATCAAGCCCACAATTTGTTGATTTTGCTCCTATTACGAACATGATTATATAAATTACTAAAAGTTGTGCATAAATTTTTCAATAAATGATATTTTAAATATTAATTTAAAAAATGATCAAAAAAACTCTGCCGTTTCAAACAGTGTGGTAATTGATTTAATTAAATATAGCTCAGGTTTTGACAATTCCCAACAAAAACTCTACAAGTTTAAGTTATTTTGTTTTAAACAATAAAATCATTTAAGATTTTCTTGTATTCAATTAATATTATAATAAAAAGTTTATTTTAAAACAACTAAAATATTTATTAAATCAAAATTATATTTTTAATGTTTTTTTACAACAAAAAAAAAAAAAAAAAATAATTAATTCGATTATCACATTAATAAAATTGAAATACTTTTTAAACAATTTTTTTAATTGATATAAAACAACTGATAATTATACCCACACAACTGTAGTGTACCTGCTAAGCGTCCACTGCTTACCCAATAGCCAACCTAAAATGTATATATGCCACCCGAATAATTGTAGGGTAAATGCCATAAACAAAAGATCAAATAACGGCATTTACCCAATGACTCAATGTGTTTGTTCGAACACATGAGTCAATACAATGGTAAAGCAGATCAATCAGAATGTGAGTGACATAATTTTTTATGTAAATGAGTACATTCCTCACTCATGCATTCTGATTGGTCACTGCATTATGCAAAGGGTAAAACCATGATATTTCCATGCTACTGAGTAAGAGACATAGATATTAAGAATTAATACTATAAGTTAGAATAAGTAGGCAATAGGATAGAATTAGTATAAAAAGGGCAGTAGCCCACAAATAAAACAGACTTTGCATTTGAAAACTTAAAGCGGCACTTGTTGCCTTGTTTGATTCTCTTAGTCTCTAATTTGGCTGTCGCAAGACGCCTGATCATTGAGCTGAACCCCTACAGCTGCATAAAATTATATTGGGCTATAGGAAAATAAAAATATAACTTACACTAACTGACAAGCTCCAAACATTACATGGCGATCCTGCCATCATACATTACATGGCGATCCTGCCAACTCGGACCATATTTTTTTAGATCCTGCCCTAATCTAGGACCAATAATTTTGTCAATCTAGGACCGATAATTCTAAGAAGATTAAATGATGCGTTTCCTGTCAAGCATTAAATGGCACGAGAAGAAAAAGAGAGGTCGTCAAAAATAAATTAAATTACCAATGGACTTTTATTTCACAGCATTTGTATAATTTAATACAGAAGAGGCTGAAGCTGAAATCTAGATGTCAGCAGAAGAATAAATTTATATAAAAAGATAGATTAATTTAAGACAAAAGGAAAAGTTCAGACTAATCAATAATTGAAGAGATGAATATCAATTATAGAAAAATAATTAAATATACTTTCCCTTTATTACAACAACAATAAATATTAATGGACTTTTATACAAGTTTTTGGTTTTTGAATCCTACAATGAGCAAACCTAAAAATAATGTAGAAATTAATACAGTAAAATATTATGAACAATGTAAATGCACAAATCACAGAAGAGTTAGTGCCGGAATATGTTAAAACTTTATTTGTAGTTATAGAATTAATGGATATTTTAAAATATAGAAATAGTAATAGCAGTAAAAGTACAACTAATGTATAAATTATAAAGAAAATAATAAATCAATTAATTTTTACTTATAAATAAATCTAGAATATACATATATGGAAGAGAAGTTAGGTAGCTTAAAGGAATTTTGGAGGAACTTAAAGAAAAGTCCAGGGAGAACCTATACCGAATCAACGGTATTGAATAAGTTAAAACACATAGAAAACTTAAGAAACGAATTTCAGCTAATTGAGTTAAAGGAAGAGGACTCAGGAAAATTCGCAATAAAATTAGAATTTTGTAATCTTTACAAGTATAAAGGAAACAGTAAAAACGAAAAATATAAACATGGCATCATTTAACTTAGAATTGGTTGCAAAAGCATTACCATTGTTTACAGGTAATTACATTGAGTTAGAGAGTTTCATAATAACAGCAGAACTAATAAACAAGACATTATCAGACGTAGCAAAAATAGATTTTCTTCAGTATGTTTATCATGCTAAGTTATCCTCGCAAGTAAGAACAGCAATTGGAAGCTATACAAATCCTGAAAATTTCGAAGCGCTCAAGAAACTACTAGAGCAATGATACAGAAGCAATAAAACAATTCCAGAGCTTCAAACTAAACTTAATACATTATTCCAAGGGAAAATGACTATTAATTCGTATAAGGAGAAAATAATGGGTATAATTGACAATCTAAATAAGTTAGGCATAGAAGAGTTAGGAAATCAAGCTTCAGAGGCTGAGAAAAACGTCATAGTTCGATTAAATAATAAACTTGCTTTAGATACATTCAAGAAAGGTTTAAATGAGTGTTTCAAGTCGACCATATACGCGGCCCGACCGACTACATTTCAAGAAGCATCCGACCTTGCAATTGAAATTGAAAATGAAAAGAAGGCAACGCATAACGAAATCCTGCATGTCAGAAGAGAGGTCCCATCGTATAAACCACAAAATAACAATAGAAATAACAACACATTTTCTAACTACAACAATAACAGGCAATATAACAATCAAAACTTTAACAGAAACAATAATTTTAATAATAGAAACAATAGCAACAATGCAAATTTCAACAGAGTCAATAATTACAACAATAATCAATCTAGAAATAATAATTATGATAATTATAATACACGAAGAAATACAAACTTCTCTAGGAATAACAACTACCAAAACAACAGAGGTAACAACAATAATGGTAGAAATAATAACAGCAGTTCTAACAGAAACAATGATAACAGAAACAATGATAGCAGAAACAATAACAATGAAAACAGAAGGTACATACGCACGGTACAAGATGAGGGAAACGAGGAAGGCCCGGAATACAGGGATATTCCGGAAAGCCAAAATTAAAGATATACAAAGTTTCAAACAATAATACAAATTTCATAATCGCTAAGTACAAAAATAAAGAATTAACATTTCTTGTCGACACAGGAGCCGACGTGTCATTATGTCGCACTAGAGAAATTTTTGATGATGAGCCATTAAATGTGGAGAACAGATGTAAATTAACAGGCATCACTAAGGAAGAGATACATTCATTAGGGACAAGCGAACTTGAACTATCGCTAGCAGACCAGACATTTAAATACAAATTCCATATAGTAGATGATAATTTCCCAATAGAAACAGACGGGATAATAGGAAGAGACTTTTTAAAAGAATACCTTTGCAAAATAGATTATGAGACATTTACAATTTCTTTGTTTACAAACAATGAAACCATAATTCTTCCTATGCAAACAAAAGCATTCGACACCTTAAAAATTACTATACCAGCGCGAACAGAAATAATACAACCACTAAAATTGAACCTCACTGAAGATTGAGTCATATTTAATACCGAATTAAAAGACGGAGTTTTTTTAAGTAATTCAATAGCACCTAAAAACGGTATGACACACGTCAAAATTTTAAACACAACAAATGAAGCAACAACTTTACAGGGCATTAAACTACATACTGACCCACTTAAAAACTACGACATATTAAATTACAAAAATATAAACAGCGTCGAACGTTTTTACAAAATTTTGAATGACTTGCAATTAGACCATGATGACGAATATGCAAAAACACAATTAAAAGAAATATTTAAGAAATATCAAAACGTTTTTCATTTAGAAGACGAAAAATTAAGTGTCAACAATTTTTATGAACAGAATATCACGACCTCAGACAATACAGCTGTGTATATAAAAAACTATAGATTACCACATTCACATACAGACATAATAAATGAACAGGTACAGAAAATGCTTGATGACGAGATAATAGAACCATCCGTTAGTCCGTACAATGCTCCACTCCTTTTAGTACCAAAGAAAAACATGGAAGATAAAAAGAAATGGAGACTTGTTGTAGATTTTAGAAAACTTAATGATAAAATCGTTAACGACAAATTTCCTCTAACTAGACTAGAAGATATTTTGGACAAATTAGGTAGAGCGAAATGGTTTTCTACACTCGATATGACGAGTTCTTTTCATCAGATTGAACTAAATGAAGACTCGAGACCACTAACTGCATTTTCAACACCACAAGGACATTTTCAATTTAAAAGACTTCCATTCGGACTCAAAATTTCATCCAACAGCTTTCAAAGAATGCTTACAATAGCATTATCCGGACTAGAATCTGAAGCATTTCTCTATGTAGATGATATAATTGTATACGGTTGCAGTTTAAATCATCACAATCAAAACTTAATAAAGGTTCTTGATAGGCTACAAAAATACAATCTTAAATTGAATCCAAAGAAATGTTGTTTTCTAAGACCTGAGGTAGTTTACTTAGGACATTTAATAACAAAAGACGGTGTGAAAACAGATCCATCAAAATATGAAGTAATAAAAAACTATCCAATACCAAGAAACGCGGACGAAGTACGACGATTTGTTGCATTCTGCAATTATTATAGGAAATTTATACCGAATTTTGCAGACATTGTGAAAAACTTAAACATGTTATTAAGAAAATCAGTAAAATTCCTATGGACAAATGACTGCCAAAATGCTTTTGACACTTTAAAAGAAAAACTAATGAAACCCCCAATTTTGCAATACCCAAATTTTGACAAACCTTTTATTTTAACGACTGACGCTTCAAATTACGCGCTAGGAGCAGTCCTGTCTCAAGGTGAAATTGGCCAAGACCTACCAATTTCTTATGCAAGTAAATCTCTACAGAAACACGACTTAAACAAACCAATAATTGAAAAGGAATTGCTCGCAATTCATTGGGGAATAAATTTTTTTAAACCATATTTATACGGTCGCAAATTCATAGTGGTAACAGACCACAGACCACTAATTTGCCTGTTCTCACACAAAAATCCATCATCAAAAATGACAAGAATTAGATTAGATCTAAGCGATTACGATTTTACAATAATCTTTAAGAAAGGAAAAATTAACACGAATGAGGACGCATTGTCAAGAATTGAAATAGACTCGGAAATACTTAAGCAAATGATACCGTTGGAAAATGATGAAACAGAAAAGAAAATATTAATAACCACAAGGGCAATGAAAAAGAAGAATGAAAATAATATAAAGTTACAAGAGACAAATAAAATAGCAAATAAAGAGGCAGATAAGATTAATGAAGATAAAGAAATAAATATGAATACAGAGCGCGCGAAGCGAAGTAATACGGAAAAATGCATCTCTCAGGAGTCTGATCAACTTCTAATATGGGAATGCACATCCGTAAATGATATTAAGAATATGAAGAAATTGCAATTTAATAAGTTTGAAAATATAGAAGACGTCGATATAAGAATTGAAGATAATATTGTGCAAATAGGACGTGATGATAATTCATCGAAACAAGATTCGATCATGAAGAAATCACGTACCCAAAATGATAATTATATGAATAAAGGATGTAACGATAATTCATCGAAACAAGATTCGATTATGAAGAAGTAACATGCCAAAAACGTACAAAATGATAATAATATGCATGCAAGATTCAGCGATAACTCATTGAAACTAGATTCGATTCTGAGGAAACTGACATCTAAAATGAAGAAAGAAAATATAAAAGAATTAGCGCTAGCAAAGAATGATAAAATATTTAAGATGTATACAATGAAAGATTTAAAAGAAGCATATGCAAAGATAAGAATAAACAACAAAAGTCCTCAACTAAAAATATTAATTTACAATGCCCCAACAAGAATAACAGATGACATTCTGAAATATAAACTCATCGATGAATTCCACAATGCCACACACGCAGGCCACTTAGGAATTAGAAAAACGGTAATTAAATTAAAACAGCGGTACATTTGGAAAAACATGAATAAGATGGTAAAACAATTCGTGAAATACTGTGACAAGTGTAACATAAACAAACAAACCAAACACATTAAAGAACCACTTACATTAACAGATACCCCAAGCAACAGTTTTGAAACAATATCAATTGACACCGTAGGACCTCTACGTATTTCAAACGGATACCGATACATATTGACAATGCAATGCGAACTAACAAAATTCGTTATTGCGCACCCAATGTCAACAAAAGATGCACTTACAACTGCCAAAACATTAATAGAACAATTAATTTTAAAATACGGAAAATTTAAAGTGCTCAAATCGGACAACGGGACTGAATTTAAAAACGAACTGATGCGTAACATATGCTCGTTACTTGAAATCAAGCAGACATTTTCAACCCCTTACCATCATGAAACAATAGGTTCGGTAGAAAGAAATCATAGAGTTCTCAATGAATTCTTGCTAACAACAGCAAATGATTATGAATGGGATAAGTGGATAAATTACTTTACTTTCGCCTACAACACGGCACCACACCTAGACACTGGTTACACACCATTTGAGCTAGTATATGGTAAATTACCATGCTTACCATCAGAATTTCATAACAGTGAAGGAGATAAAATATATAACTATGAAGATTATGCAAAAGAACTTAAGCAAAAATTACAATATTCTTTAAATAGAGCTAAGGAGCTTACAACTAAGATAAAAAAAAAAGAAATTTAGAAGATAGATATAATAATAGATTAAATCTTAATATAGGAGATTTAGTTTTAATAAAAGTAGAAAATAGGAAAAAGAATCAAAGCCCGTACAAAGGCCCATACAAGATAATTAGACATAACGGTGTAAATACTATAATAGATTACCACGGAATTGAAAAAGAATTCCATAACAATCAATTAAAACCATACATAGCATTAAGAATTGATGAATAAATATAGATAAGAAAAATTTATGTAATTAGACCTTAAGCATTAATATATAAAACAAACAAAATTATATCAACTTTTATGTATGTAAATATTTAGAACTATAAAAACCTAATCATTTACTATTATTCTTAGAAATTAACAAATACTTTGTAATAGTATATAAGTACATACATGTGAAATTTTAATAATTTTTAATACTATGAGCATATCAAGAAAAATCAATCCCCTAATTTTTCTCTTAACGGTGAGGGTGTAGTGTACCTGCTAAGCGTCCACTGCTTACCCAATAGCCAACCTAAAATGTATATATGCCACCCGAATAATTGTAGGGTAAATGCCATAAACAAAAGATCAAATAACGGCATTTACCCAATGACTCAATGTGTTTGTTCGAACACATGAGTCAATACAATGGTAAAGCAGATCAATCAGAATGTGAGTGACATAATTTTTTATGTAAATGAGTACATTCCTCACTCATGCATTCTGATTGGTCACTGCATTATGCAAAGGGTAAAACCATGATATTTCCATGCTACTGAGTAAGAGACATAGATATTAAGAATTAATACTATAAGTTAGAATAAGTAGGCAATAGGATAGAATTAGTATAAAAAGGGCAGTAGCCCACAAATAAAACAGACTTTGCATTTGAAAACTTAAAGCGGCACTTGTTGCCTTGTTTGATTCTCTTAGTCTCTAATTTGGCTGTCGCAAGACGCCTGATCATTGAGCTGAACCCCTACAGCTGCATAAAATTATATTGGGCTATAGGAAAATAAAAATATAACTTACACTAACTGACAAGCTCCAAACATTACACAACAATAGTGGAGAGGGTATTATGCATTTGTGCTGATGTGTGTAACACCTTAAAATATTGGTCCTAGACCCATCTTAAAGTATACCGATCGACTCAGAATCACTTTCTGAGTCGAACTAACGATGTCCGTCCGGCTGGCTGGCAGGCTAGCTGGCTGTCCATGTAACCTTGTGCGCAAAGTACAGGTTGCAATTTTGCAAATAATTTGATAAAATTTGGCACAAGGACCAAACCTATTAAAAAAGGGTCGAATTGAAAGACCACGAGGGAAGATAGGGGGAAATTTCTGCCTCTCAGAAACTATCAAACCGATTTTAATGAAGTTTATAAACATAGATAATTATATATTAATATGGACACATAAGCATGAAGTTTTTTTAAATATTGTGCTGTAGGGTATGATATGGTCGGGCTGGACCGACTATACTTTCTTGCTTGTTTTTTCTATGTTCCAATCATTATCAATTTTAATTCAAATGTTTAAACCAAACAATTGAAAAAGGTTTAAGAATTTTGGTGGATTGGTGTTCATTATGTAATCCTCTGGACTATAAAAGAATTTAATTCTTAATGTCCTTATGCTGAAATAAATAAATAAAATAAATAAATAAAATGTCAAATGATAAATTCATTCACTTCGTGTTTGTTGGAAAGCCAACATGTCAACGTCACCATGTAGATAAAAGCACGATAAACACCAAATACACCCTACTGTTCAAACAGTTTTTAAATGTGAAACAAATAGTTTCATAATCAAGGCAAAACATTTGTAAAAAAGCGAGAAAAGTGAGCGTGAAGGCACCCATACAATGACAATATACATTTTTAAATATCTGGGGAAGTACCTAAATTTCGTACAAATGGATGTTTATCAATACATTTGATGTTTTAAATAAATTTTACTAAATTCTTTTTAAATGGGGTAAGCAAAGCGCACCGGGTTAAGCTGTTGCCGTATAAAGTTAACTTTCAAAAAATTTTATATTTTGAGGAAGGGTATCAAAGATTCGGCGCTGTCGAAAATGAAAATTTTATTTGTTTTATTTTATCATTTTTTTTTTAATAAAATTAAAAATTGTTTTAGTTTTTATTTTTCATAGTTGAAATTACCGTTTTTATTCAATTAAATATGACTTTCTTGCTATTTGCGGAAATTTCTGTTTTATTTAATTTTCCGTTGAAAGTCAACAATTTTGTTCAATGGAAAGTCATACAAAAGTTTGTGGCTACATATGAAAATGACTTTTTGTTTAAAAGTTGAAATAATATTTTTAAGAAAAGTATTATGTTTGTACAACTTTTGAAATAAACCCCTTAATTTAGTTTAACAAAAGGCTTGTTTAACAAGTTTCTATGGAAAATTCATTTCATAAACGTGAATATTTTGTACTAATAAGGCAGGTAAAAATGTAATTTAAATTAATTAAAATGTAAACATCAATTTCAAGGTGTTTTCGAACTAAGCCGAGAAAAGGTTTTATTGTTTTTCTTTTAATTATACTAAGTTTTTGTAAATTTAAGGCCAGCTGTAAAAATTAATGCTGTGATAAGAATTTGGGTACATTTGTTTGTGAAAAACACTCATTTCTGATAAAAGAAAGAAGTGAAAAATATGGTCAGTCTTGTTAGATTGGATCATAGGATGCCCTACACTTCTTTAGATATGTAAAATATACATGATTGTAGCTTAATAAAATACTAGTCATACGTACAGGTGAACAGATTAATAGCGCTAGATTCCTTAAATTTATATATTTCTAAAAAAAATTTCCAACTTACTGTTTTCATTGCGTTTAATAATTTTACCTCATTTTTTTATGCTAATACTGGTTGGCATCATAGATTCGGCACTGACGAATATACCCTTTCCACTTGTTATTTCATTCTACATGTTTTTTTTTCATTTCTACATTTAATTCTACAAAATGAAACTACCTCTTCATCTTAAATATTACAAGAGTATGTATAATATAACAACCATAAAGACTTGCATGAGATTATGTTTGTGTAAGTGGAAGTATGTGTAACTATAAAAAACGTGTCCTTGGGTTAAATCACATTTGTTTTTTATTTTTTTGTTTAACAAAGTGGTTTCGTTATAGTTCTATAAGCTTTTTGTGTAATTTTATAGGCAGTTGTTATGTTTGTTACGGTTGTTGTTGTTGTTGTTTTGCTGCTACCAGTGTTACAAAGACATTCAAAGTTTATGAGTCGGGAATAATGGAAGTCTAGAGAAACGTTGTTGTAAGTCGACAGGGAAGGAGTTAAATGTTAAAGTCCTGTTAAGAGTCTATAAAAAATAATTGTGTATAGTAATTGTGTATAGTTTTGTTTTAATGCTAACGAGAACCTTAAACGGTTGAATGCTGCTAGAAAAAAAGTGCGAAAGGATTTTATTACCCAGCTTTTTATAATTGGTGGATTTAACAGGTATCAAAGACAAAAATGTTTTTCATTAAAGCTTAAGTTCCTCTTCTCTTCTTAAGGTTTAATATTTTCAATAAACTAGAGAATTTTTAAGAAAGTTTCCAATGAAAAAGAATATTATTAAAATATGTTTGAAAAAAAATTTCCTATAAAATGTGATTTTTTTTTTTAAGAGAAAGAAAATTTTTCTGCAAATGACCTACAAAATAAAAAATATTCTTAAAAATTTCCAAAAGGTTAAAGCCTGTATTCATAGAAAATTTTTAAATTTAATAAAGGTTAAAAAAAAAAATTTATATAAAAAAAATTTAGTAATGGTTTATGATACGGGGGTAAATATTTTCTGTAAAATATAAAATTTTTGAAAATAATATTCAGTATAATTTTTAATAAAAATTTCATAGAAAATAAAAATTCCCTAGAGGGAAGCGAACTGACACCAAAGTAGTCCTGTGATAGGTATTTGGTGGTAGAGACCGGTTCTAGTTTTAACACCACAATTCCATTGCCAACGCACTTTGTTTTCTTTTAAAAAAATTATTAAAAAATTCCAAATTATTTTCAATTGTTGCTTATTTTTTTCCTTCATTTATTTTTTGTTTTCAAACAAAGTATACTTTTCAAATACATATTCAATTTAAAAACACTTACATTTCTTAATTTTATATTTTTGATTTTAATTTCTGCATTATTTACAAGGCGAATTCATACAAGGTGGTCTTATTTTGAAAACGTTTTACAACAACTGTAAAATATTTTAACGTTGTGTAAAAAATTCAAGCAAATATTTGATTTTGTTTTCTATTTTAAATTGTGTGTTTTGAAATGTAATAACTTTAAAAAGTTTTAAATTTCATAATTTTAACCGAAAATTATAGAATTTAGTAAAGATTCCCCAGAATCACTAGAACGGTATACCATTTTGACACAAGGTTAGTTATCAGCTGTTGCTTACGTAGCAAGATAAGTTCACCTGGTGTAAATTCGCCTTGATTATTTATTTGTTTGGAAATTCACACATTTTTTGACAATCTGTCAGGTTTTTCTACCAACAAAATGCATGTTTTTTGTTTTTGCCTCTTTGTTTAACTCGGGTCACCTTAATAATTGTATCATGACAACTACTTTTAAACGGTGCAGTTGTGTTCGTACGGTTCATTAAACTTTTTTATTTGATTCAAAAAAGCTAATTGCTTCAAAATATTTTTAAATATTAAAAACAAATTTAACCAATTATCTCAATTGTTTGTGCGAAAAAATCAAAATTTTTTTCGATAAACTAATTACAAAGGAAATTGTTTAAATATGCTAATTGGTTAGTTTTCAATAAAAACTGTTTTATTGAATTCTAAAATGTTTTTGTTTAAATTGGAAAAATAATTTTTTCTAAGTATCTCAAATTCCAATTAAATAAAACGGATGACTGATTATGATTCCGTAAATGGCAAATATTACTCATACGCACAGATAAATGTCAATACTTTACAAAATATGGGCATTTCCACAGAAATGTCAACCGCAGCCAAATAGTTCAAAGTCTATAAATGTATATTGTTTTAACATATTTTTATAGGGAATCTATCAACTCTCAATGATTTAAAAAAATTTTACATTTATTCATAATAGACTTTGAAATATTCAAATGCAAAGTCGAACAAGTGAATAAGTTCTGTTTTGAACATTTCTATTGCACGTTTTGTTTTGCTAAATGATCTTAATGAGAAACATTATGCATTGACAATTGCTTTCTTAATCTCAGTTTATATTCAAACAATTAAGAAAAAATGTAAAAGGAAGGATGCGATTGCCAGTTACGGCAAATTTTTTCTTTGCTTTACCGTATATTTAGATGTAGCGTGCGACATTGAAAATGAACATTTGTTATCAGTGCGTCGAGGGTATTTCCACAACGCGTTTCAAATATTAGTAACAAACAGATATTTTTATTGCAAATTTATTTAAAAAAATTTTGCTGGAAAATAATCAGTGCTATTTTCTTAATACTTATTTGAAGTTTGTAGCGTGCGACATCGTAAGTGTAAAATGCATAAATTCAAAAAATTTTTTTCCCTTAAATATCTTTATTTGCGATGGCCAACAACTACAAGCATCAAGGACAGCTCATTCCATTAAAAAAAACTTTATTTGAGACTAGCAATACTATTTTCAGTTAAGATAGTTTTTGTTCTATATTTGTATTTTTCAATAATTAGTATTGTGGTTATTTTGTTGAACTATTTATGGTTTTTAACCCCAACTTTTAATATTTTTAATTAGGCTTAAGTTCATCAAATTTAAGTTTCATTAAATTATTTTTATGAAGAAAGGAATTTTACAACATGAAAATTAATTAAAATGTCAGTGTAACCTCCCGGCCTCGTTTCGAGCCCCGGCCACGGTCAAAAATTAAAGATTATCAATAACAATTTTAATTAATTTTCATGTTGTAAAATTTCTTTCTTCATAAAAAAATTTAATGAAAATTAAATTTGATGAACTTAAGCCTAATTAAAAATATTAAAAATTTGGATTTGTATTTTTCTTTATAATTTTATAACTTTTGTTGAGAAAATGAATATATTGAATGAATTTAAAATAATGTAGAATCATCTTACGCATGTCTAATTACATAAAAAGTAAAAACATAAACATAAAAGTATGATGGAACAATATGTCGCAAGCAACATGTAGCGTGCGACAGTGATTAAAATTAAATAAAAAATAAACTCCACAATATTTTTGAATTAAATAAAAACCATTATTAAGATACATCAATGCATAATATTTTAAAATTGGTCGCATTAAAATATTTTATCAGGTTTCGCTGAAATCAGTGTTTGAACTGTTTGCCGTAAAAAAAACTTCTGTTTTTGTCGCATGCAAATGACTTGGGTTTTTTTAATTTTCTTGAAAACGAACAATTGCTCAAAATCAACCTTAGCACAAATTATAGTGCTAATCAAGAGCTTTAAGTTTCGCCTTTTGTCAAAATAAAATGATTGTTTTGGTATATGTTTTTTTCACTTTTAAGGCGTACGAATGTCGCATTCGACATTGGAGAAATGCCCATATGTATATTATTAAGTTTTCATCTCCAAATATCTGAATTGACTTTTTATGTCTTTTCTTTTAAGTTTTATCATTTATTTTTATAGTTGGCCCACTGCATAATGTGTTTTTAAAATCTCATAAAAGTTTTAAACAAATTTAAATGCAAACAAAGAACGGATAATGAAGACTTTAAAGTTTAACAGAAAATAAAAAACAAAATGAAAATAAAAATAAATGATAATATAAAAAGCAGAAAATACAAAAAAAAAAAGAAAAACATACAAAGATGCATCATGTAGACTAACAAAATCCAGTAAATTTATTAAGCACGTGTTAGAATGTTTGCCTGATAAAAACAAGTAAATCATTCCCCCCAATTCGCCCAGTGAAACACTTCTGATTTACAACAATACAAACAGCATTTAAATTACAATATTTTTTTATTTTTTTTTTGCATCTATTAAACACTTCAGTAAATCCTCTATTGAAATTTTGATCTCAATGACTGTTGTGTCTGTGGAATACCAGAAAAGTCATGTTACGAGCATCTATCATCATCTAACTGAACAGACACAAGTACCTCTAATGTGGATTTAATGCCCTTGGTGTTTTAAAGGTGAGCACAATGTGTTCAGAACTATCTGAATGCCAAGGACAAATGTAATAAAAACGAACGAGTAAAAAAAAAAACAAACCAGATTTTCTGTTACTTTGCTGTACTTGCTGTACCAATTTTCTCGTTTTCTACTTTGATTCCTACCTTAACCCAGGAGTTCATTATATAAATTGATCATTCTCAACGTCATTGTTTCTGACGGTTTAATAAAATGCATTCTAGAAACTTTGATTTTAGAAATACCAACACAAGCTTGTGGTAGTGTTTGCGTGCGACTTGTATTTAAAAATGCAGCAATCAAAAGAGTTAGAGAATCTGGTCAAGATTCAACGTTAAGAGAACAATGTGTACATGGCACCAATATTGTATTTCCAGATAAGGTCTTTGTCAATTTATTGCACACAGTTTTCTTACTAAGAATCAAATAATTAAATAAAATTTAAATCTGTGGCATTTTAACAAAACACCTCAAGTCGAGATAAGATAGCAAAAAAGTTTTTAAGAAAAAACTCGGTGAAAAAATCATTTTTATCAAATAATTAAATAAACCAAAATTAAAGAAAAATTTCGTTTATAATACAAAATTTTAAAAACGAAAACAAAAATGTCTTTTGAATAAAATTTCGTAAGATTAACAACATTTTTTTCAACTTTTTTAAGTCGAGTTAAGATGTTTTGTCAAAATGCCACAGAAATAATCTGGTACCTCGGATTGCAAAGGAAGTTTGTTTTAAATAAAAAAAAGATATATAATAATAAAAATAGGAAGGGGTTGCCTATGGGATCACCAGCGTGGCCGATATCGTGATGGAGGATCTTTTGGAGACTTGCATTCAAAGATTGGACTGTAAACCGAAAATTCTAACTAAATATGTGGATGACCTTTTTGGTATTGTAAAAACCTACGCCATAAATGAGATGCTAGAGGAATTGAACCGCTTCCATACACAAATAAAATTCACTTTGGAACAAGAAAAAAATGGACAATTACCATACCTTGATACCCTGGTAATTAGATCGGGTAACAAACTGAAAATAGACTGGTATCAAAAACCTACATCGTCAGGTAGAATAATAAACTTTTATTCGTGCCAGCCAAAAAACATTATTAGGAACACCGCTAACAACTTAACAAAAAGAGTTTTAACTATAAGTGATGAACTTTTTCATCAGGATAATATAAAGAAAATAAAAGACATATTGAGGAAAAATGCATTCCCAGACAATATTACTAAAAGACTCTTACAAGTAGAAAACAAACAAACCAAAGAAATAGATGGAAACCAAAAATGGTATAAATCAATGACATATGTGCCAAGAATATCCGAGAGGATTGAAAAATCTGACATTTATGATAAGGAAAACTATAAAATAGCACCTAGATCGGAAAACACTTTACGACAACTTTTTTCAAACACCAAAAGTAAGCTAGATAAAATGGAAAAATCTAATTTGATTTACAAAATAATTTGTAATGGTGACGAAACCAATGTATGTAAAAAGGTATATGTTGGTACAACAAAAAACAAACTTAAGACAAGATTAGCAGGACATAAGTCTGACCTAAAAAATATAAATAAAACTTCAACACAAAAAACCGCACTTCTAGCCCATTGTGCAGAAAAAGGGCACACACCAAACTTTGATAATGTGGAGATATTACAAAGAGAGGAAAAATACCATAGACGCTATACACTAGAAATGTTAAATATAATAAATACAAGCAAAGAGTACCGAATGAACTTTAAGAGCGATTTAGAGACGAGCTCAGCAAAACAATATAGACATATAATAAACAAAAATAGAATAAAGAATTAGTACAGTTTTAAATGTAAAACCGTGTGAGACGTGTTTTTTATTATTGTTCCTCTTGTAAGTTTTCATTTTTGTGTGCTTATTTCTGTTTATATGTTGTTATGACACAGTGGGACAATATGTATTCATTTAATGTTAAAATTATGTTTGTATTTTTTATATTTGTTGTTAACTATAATTGTAGTACCCTGAAGATGAGATCCAGTGGATCTCGAAATATTGGAAATTTTTAAATAAATAAAAAAAATAAAAAAAAAACTGACCTTGAGCTCCACTAATTATTCACATTAAAATTACAACAAAAGGTCGAACAACACACATATTGAATAAAAATAGGTACAGTTTTTACGAAAATAAACAAAATAAATAACAAATAAATTAACCAAACTTTGAAAAAACTGAATAGGCATATTCAAGACTAACGTCCTATTAGTTTTGCAGTATAGCTGGGAAACGGGGTTTTGTTTACAGAGGCTCAAAGCTCTCTGTCTGCTATCCACTTGGGGATAGCAAGAAGCAGCTCCTCTGTTTGAAATTCCCAAGAAGCTCACGACTTCCGGTCTCTGACCAAGTGTTCCTTGGAAATGTATTTTAAGAAACCAATGTGAGAAGGCGTGCAGTATTAAGTAACCTGAATGGCATGCTAGCATAGATGCGTCTCAGGAAGTAGGTGACAACTGATGACAACTAGTCACTGAAGCTCATCTGTATTACGCCGTGGAACGGCTCATCGGCCTAGAGGTGTGCTGGCAGCCCCAACACTAGGATCGGAGGCTTAGGCCAAATCAGTCAATCCCCTAAACACGAAAGGATTGCAGAAACGTTAACAAATTTGAATAACAATTTCCCCACGCTGACGACTTTTGGATTTAAACAACGGCTTATAATTTGGTACCTGGAGTGTGAGAACTCCCTCTGGAACGTTAGACTCGAGCAAGCTCGTAGGGAGATGGTCTCTTACAACCTTGATATCTTAAGGCTTGGTGAAGTTCGATGGCTTAATAGCGGAATGACTTAACTACCATCTGGTCACTGCTTTAAAAACGCAGTTGGCTTGATCATGTCACCTAAGGCTAGAAATAACAGAATACTAACAGAACTGTCACGAGACGGAAGATTTTGCGTTTTTTGTCTCTTTCTAAGAAAGCTGCCATTTTTGCATTTCTCTTTGCATCATCTTTTATGCCGCAATAGTTGAGATTTATTTGCAAAGCTAAATACTACTCTGAAAAATTTATGAATTCGGTTAGTACTAAAAATAATTGGAAGACTATAAGGGAAATTGGAATCGTAAAAAATAAGAATAAGCAGGATAATAGTATATCGGATCCTTATGAATTCAATTCAAACTTTGTTAATATACCCATGCCTCAAGCAGATCATACCCATTACATCAATTTTCATGCAACCAATCTCCCATCTAACCCTTTCAATTTTGAGTATGTTAGCCAGTTGGATGGTCTCAAAAGCTGCCTTTCCATTAAATCTAAAGCTACAGGAATTGATAGTATACACCCCGCTTTCCTTAAAATTATTCTTCCGTCACTACTACCATTTATCACTCATATTTTCAATAAAATAATTATGGCAGGCACTTATCCACTAAGATGGACAAGCACCTTCTTGTTGGAACATAAAAAAACCAACTTAAAAAAAGATATTTCTACAATTTTAAAGCTAGAAAACGCTTGAGCTAGATGTTTTAAATTACCAGGCTGACTCTTATGCCTTTTTTGCTAAATTGCCAAAATGTTCTATTTATTGTTATATTTCGACAATGTTAACCAGCCATAAAAACAAACACAACAATTACTGAGACAAAGTATTTTCCACAGCAAAAAAGCATTGACCACAAACAACACAAAAGTAATATATCTAAAGTTGCATTGCACTGCTTGTTTAAAAAGTAAAAACTTTTTAAGGCAAAACTTTATTTTTTACCTCTCAACCCATTTACCACTTAAAGTGCAAGTAATTAAGAGAAAAATTTTAAAAAAGTTTAAGTACTTTACAAATGTCTGTGGAAAACTGGAAAAAGGTATAAGTCGACTTAAGTTGAATTTAAGTTAATGTGGCGCCTTTGAGGTCTTTATCTTCAAACGTAGCCATGACGAAAGATTCAAATATTTTGTACGATTTTTCAGAAAGTTATAGCAAAAATGACTTCTTGCTTCATGAATCAAAAAAACAAGATTACGCACTCAGTCGTCCAAAAAATGTCTACTGCGCGTCTACGTCATCATAGACTAAGTATGAGTGTTTGTTGTAAAAAATGTAAGACACACACAAATGCACATACACAAAGTCTTTGATTCATGTTCATGCTTATCTTTTTTTGACTATACACTATCATTTTGTATTAAAACTGAAGTTTACTTTCGATCTATGACATTAAGGCCCGTTTTCACACTTTCACCGGCCTTATAAAAATTGTTCTGTTATTAAAACTTTACTTTAACCTAAAGTGAGTGATAAAGTAAATTAAGATTCATCCTACCTGGGAGGTTAAAGTAAAGTTGTAATAATGGGACACTTTTTATACGGCCGATAAAATCCTACCTTTAGCTATCGGTAAGTTGTGAAAACGGGCCTAAGAATTTTAAGGAATAAAAACTTAAAAACTAGTTATATGTAATTGAAGAGAAGTGATCATAATATTAGAATTGGAATACATTTTCAAAAATCTTCTTTAAAGTTTTAAATTTTCTCTCTTACAAAATTTAAAAAAATTGACTTAAGCACTTTTTCCTTTTTGCCACAGATAAATTATTACACATTTTTATTAAAGATTTGTAATGTTCTTCTACAAATCCTTTTAAAATAAAATTTTAAAACTTTCTCGGGCACAGAACTCGTACATTGAAATGCATTTGGAACAAACCAAACTTTTTTGTGAGTCTTGTTCCCTGCCCACACAAACAAATGTTGGAAATGTTACTAAAGTATTTATAAATTTATACATGCATACATATACTTATTTATACGAATGTGTGTGTATGTTAAAAGGGTATAACAAAGAGTAAATTTGCAAGAAGTACTTTTACGAAGTACATATTAAGTTCGAAACTTCTGGCTTGTGTTAAAAACAAGGATAATCGATAAGCTCCTTGTAAAAATTCATTCAAAAATCATGCAGACTATTTCTTTTATTATTTCTATTATTTGTATTCCGTCCACAACTATTTAGTTAAGAATGAGGGTATAGTTAGTTTGTCGTTTTGTGTGAAACTTTATAAATATTCATTTAAAACCCCATAAAGTATATATATATATATATATACATTCTGGGTCCCTGAGTAATTTGAAGTCGATTTAACCATGACCGTCTGTCTGTATATTCGCCTGTTGAAAACACGCTCACTTCCAAAAGACGGTAAAATGTCTCTAGCTATCCGAAGCAATTGGGTAATTCAGCACAATCGGCTTGGTAGGAAATAAGTTATAGACCCAAATGTGGAACAACACCCTAAGAAATTTAAAAAAAAACCAACATAGTTTGGGTTCACACTATGCAAATTTTCTTGCAGAAAGTCTAAGTTTATTGATGAGAGGAGAAGAGACTATGCTTTTATTATCTCCGCTCTTACGAAATAACTCAGATTTTCAGAAAGAAAACTTTTATAGTCTGAACCCAGACACATATTGAGGACGTTTCTAAAGCTAAGATCCCACTATCGGCTCAAATAGCACAATCTGTGACGATTTGTATCGTGCTATATCGGCGCACATTTAAAAACGTTGAATAATTGATTCTTGGGTGGTCCCATTATCGTCGCACAGTGTGACAATTTTTTTCGGTTCATATCGGCCAAAACTCAATTGCGACAATAATCGGTACAATGCGGTCACACTATCGTGCAATTTAGGCAAATTAAATCATATGTTTTTGTTTATTTGCTTATTGGCAGACATCATTTTACTTTAGAAATTCGCAAAATTCCCCGTCTGAATATTCCATTATGTTTCCTAACAATTTTAAATAATATCTATATATATAAAAATGAAAAATGTTTGTATGTGTGTTTGTTTGTTTGTTTGTTTGTTTGTTTGTTTGTTTGTTTGTTTGTTGGCTTATAGACTCCTAAACTACTAAACCGATTTTCCTGAAATTTTTACAGATACATCACGTGAGCCCTGAAAATAAAATAGGCTACTTATTTTTTCGATAGGGGCAGGGGAATTGGTATCCCCCATAGGATGCCAATATTAATTATCGCATATATTAAGATCCGCTGCACGCATTATGCAGAATTTTTACAGATACATCACGTGAGCCCTAAAAATAAAATAGGCTACTTATTTTTTCGATAGGGGCAGGGGAATTGGTATCCCCCATAGGATGCCAATATTAATTATCGCATATATTAAGATCCGCTGCACGCATTATGCAGAACTTTTGGTAGTAAGATCTTCTGAGCCCCAAAATTAAAATAAAATAGCAGCGGGGGAAGTGGAATCCCCCATAGGACGCCAATGTTTAACATCGCATATCTAAAGAACTGTAATAGTGAGAATGTTCAAACTTTCTAGAAGTCACTCTTATGGTATACAACACTTTTGAAAATAACAATAAAGCGGGTAGGCGCAGGGGGGGAAATACCTCCCATAGGATGCATATATTAAATATCGCTCAACTGAAGAATTATTAAAGGGAGAGTCTTCAAAAGTGGTTAAAGCTATTATTATAGTAAACTATAAATTTCAATATACAAATGGGCGGGGTAGACGGGGGAGGAGCAGTACCCCTCATATATAGAAATATTAATAAGAGCCACTGCACGCATTTTGTTGAACTTTTGGTAGTAGGATCTTCTGAGCCCCAAAAATAAAACAAAATAGCGGCGGGGGTAGTGGTACCCACCATAGGACGCCAATGTTTAATATCGCATATCTTAAGAACTGTTATAGTGAGAATGTTCAAACTTTGCAGAAGTCTCTCTTATGGTATACAACACTTTTGAAAATAAAAATAAAGCGGAAAGGCGCAGGGGGGAAATACCTTCCATAGGATGCATAAATTAAATATCGCTAAACAGAAGAACTATTAAAGGGAGAGTCTTCAAACATGGTTACAGCTACGACTATGGTAAACTATAAATTTCAATATAAAAATGGGCGGGGTAGACAGAGGAGGAGCAGTACCCCTCATAGATAGCAATATTAATAAGAGCCGCTGCAAGCAATTTGATGAACTTTTGGTAGTAGGATGTTCTGAGCCCCAAAATTTAAACACAATAGCAGCGGGGGAAGTGTTACCCCCCATAGGACGCCAATGTTTAATATCGGATATCTTAAAAACTATTTAAGTTAGAATGTTCAAACTTTGTAGAAGTCACACCTATGGTATACTACACTTTTGAAAATAAAAATAAAGCGGGAAGGCGCAGGGGGGAAATACCTTCCATAGGATGCATATATTAAATATCTCTCAACTCAAGAACTATTAAAGGGAGAGTCTTCAAACGTGGTTAAAGCTACTATTATGGCAAACTTTAAATTTTAATATAGAAATGGACAGAGGAGGAGCAGTACCCCTCATAGATAGAAATATAATTTAGAGCCGCTGCACTCTTTTTATTAAACTTTTTGTAGTATGATCTTCTGAACCCCAAACTTGAAATAAAATAGCAGCGGGGAAATGTTACCCCCCATAGGACGCCAATGTTTAATATCACATATCTTAAGAACTGTTATAGTAAGAATGTTCAAACTTAGTAGAAGTCACTCCTATGGTATACTACACTTTTGAAAATAAAAATAAAGCGGGAAGGCGCAGGGGGGAAAACCTTCCATAGGATGCATATATTAAATATCTCTCAACTGAAGAAGTGGTTTAAGCAGTGTAGCGAAGCGCACCGGGTTAAGCTAGTATTAATATAAAATAAAAAATGTATTCAATTTTATTCAAACTTACTGCACTTTTTCTTTTTCTTTGTAATTGTTGTTTTGTAAATAGATGTTTACAAACCAGGGATGGCAACATTGATACAACAGCAATGTTTTGGGTAAAGCGAATTGTTTTCTTTCATTTAACAGTACAAATGTGCTTTTTAAAGTTTTAATACATAAATTATAGATAAAACAAATGTAATGTTGATACAACTAAGCTCAAAAAAGTAAAATTTTAGTAGCCAGTTGGTGCAATTTAAAAATTTCGTTTTGCCATCCCTTGTATCGGTGCTGATTGGCGACTGTGATCGGCGCACAAGTGGCCGATAAAAATCGGTACATATTAAACTGTTTGATTGCTCCACATTGTGCAAAAGAGTGTTCACATTATCGGCGCATCAAGCTTAATTATGAGTGTCCACAGTCAGCACAATTTCGGCGCAGATTGTCGCATATTAAAAAATTCTTACCGTTCACACTATCGGCACATGAACTACGACAAAAATTGGTACATTGCGCCGATAGTGGGATCTAAGCTTAAGCCTTAAGCCGTTATGAATTAATATATTGTATTAAAATTTGTTACGTCATAGATATAGAAAACTTTAAAACATGCGACCAAACTTCCCACTTTTGAAATATTCTTACTTTCGGTAGAGGGTATATTAAATTTTCGGCACAGCCGAATATACTACTTTAACTAGTTTTTTTTTATGTTTCACAGAATCTTTGTGCATATATAGTAGACATTGTGTACCTTTTTTTTTTGTTGTGTTATGTTGTCTGTTAATAAAATTGTTAAAATGATTTTTTTACAGACAAATCGAATGTACATTTTAAGCTTAACTGTTTTTTTTTTGTAGACTGTTTTGTTATTCATATATTTGGTTGTATGTCTGTTTTTAACGAACTAAATTGAGGGTGTTCCTTATAAAAAATTTGATATTTATATCATAGAAAAATTTACTTTTTGTATTTAAAGAAAAATTTCTTTTAAAACAAGAGGTGGTAAGATTTGTTATTTATAGCGAAGGTGTAAAGAATTTGCTATTTTTAGCGATTTAAGCGCAAATTTCTATTTATATGAATTTGACAAAAAATTTTCTTTGTTTAGCATATTAGGTGCAAATTTGCTATTTATATCGAAATTGAATATATATTACTTTTATGGAGCAAATGAAGTAAAAGTTTGCTATTTTAAGCAAATTTAGTGAACATTTTTTTAGATTTTCAAAAATTTGCTATTTATAGTAAATTTCGCAGAATTTCTATTTATAACAGATTCGACAAAAGTTGGCTATTAATAGCAAGTTTGGCCAAAATTGCTTTTTATAGTGAACTCAAAAAAAAATTTGCCAAATATAGCGAATTTTCCAAAGCTATTTATAACAAATTTGCTATTTATGTATAACGAATTTGCCAAGTAACTATTTTTAACAAATTTTACGACAAATTTGATATTTATTGCGCAAATTCATATATAAATGAAAAATATTCCTTGTTTAGAATATTAAGTGAAAATTTGCTATTTATATCGAATTTGAAGATATATAACTTTTGTGAGCAAATTATGTAAAAATTTACTTTTTTAAGCAAGTTTAGTAAAAATTTGTTTGGATTTGTCAAAAATTTGCTATTTATAGCATATTTCGCTAAATTTATATTTATATCGGATTCGACGAAATTTGGCTATTTATAGCAAATTTGGCAAAAATTCCTTTTTAAAGCGAAATCAACAAACTATTTGAGAATTAGGCGAATTTGCCAAACCTTGCTATTTATAATAAATTTGCTATTTACAACGAATTTGCAAAAGTTAAAATGAATTTTTTAGGAATTTGCGTAAATAGCGAATTTTGCTAAAATTGCTATTAATAACAAATTTCAGTATACAACGAGTTTGCAAAAGTTAAAATTAATTTTTCAGAAATTTGCGTTAAAAGCGAATTTTGCCGAAATTGCTATTTATAACAAATTTGCTAATTATAACAGTTTACTGAAAAATTTGCTATTTATAGAGGATTAAACAAAAATTTCACATTTATATGGAATTCACTATTAATAGCGAATTTTAAGATATTTTACTTTTTAAAGCAAATTAAGTAAACATTTTCTATATAAAATAAATTAACTGAATATTTATTCTTGTTTAATATTTGTTATTTATAAATACAAATTTTCTATTTATAACCAATTGGCAGCATTTACGCCATTTATAGCAAACTTTAAAAAAGTGAATTTTCGAAAATTTCCATTTGTAACAAATTTGCTATTTGTTTTACGAAAAATTTTCCGTTAGAGCAAATTCACCGAAAGTTTTTATTTATTGCTTAATATTTTTCATTTATAACAGATTTGTAAAAAAATTGCTACTTGTACCAAATTTAGCAAAAATAACTGAAAAATTTTCTGTTGTAAATTTGGCAAAAATTGCTATATATAATAAATTTTGAAAAAATAAAAATATAGTGAATTTACTGAAATTTGGCTTTTTATAGCCAAATTTTGTGAACATATGATATAAAAAGCGAATTAGACAAAAATTAGCTATTTATTGGAAAAAGAAAACCGTTTTATAGAAAATTTATTAAAAATTAGCTATTTGTAACAATTTAGTAAAAATTTTTTATTTATAGCGAACTTAAATATTGCTGCTTATTGTAGCTTTGGTAAATATGAAATATGTCTAGAATTGAAATTTATTGCGAATTTAAAAAAAATTGCATTTAATAGCAAATTTAGTGAAAATTTGAAAAAATTTTTTTTAACAGCCAATTTAATGAATAAATGAATAAAATAAATGCGAATATAAAGAAATTTTACCTTTTATAGCAAATAAATTGAATATTTGCTAATTTAACCAAATTTAGAAAACATTTGCTTTTATTAGCGACTTTTGCGAAAGATTGCTATTTATCGCTAAAATAGCAAAATGTTTCGAATTGGATGAAAATTTGATCTTCGCTTATCAATTTCGCTATTTATATCGAATTTGAAGGTACACATTTAAATTTTAATAGCAAATTTGCCATTTATATCGAGTTTGAAAAAATATTACTTTTAAGAGCAAATTAAGTGAAAATTTACTTTTTAAGGAAAATTTTAATGAATTTAATGAAATGGCAAAATTGCCATTCATAACGGATTCGACGACAGCAGTTGGCTTTTTATAGCAAATTTGGCCAAAATTTCTTTTCATAGCGAATTTAAAAAAAATTTTGCCAATTATAGCGAATTTAAAAAATAAATGTTATTTATAGCGATTTTTCATAAAATTGCTATTTATAGCGACTTTGGCAAAAATTTGCGATAAGTAGTCGTTTTGGTTAAAATTTAGTATTGGTTGCGAATTTTTTATATACCAAAATGCTTTCAACAATTTCGCTTTTCTGTTCTTCATTTATGGTTCGGTTCGGCTTTTCTGGCTATTCGAATAGTTATGGAAAATATTTCTTAACGATTCGAATATTTGGAAACTTCTGGCACTCCCTAATAATTTACTGCATACCACAACAAATACAACTACATACTTGCAAGTAAAAATAGATGTGCTGACAATTCACTGCATCGTATGCATGTGCAACTGTGTAAATTGTACATGGGATTGACATTAAATAGAATGGGATTTTACTGGCATGAACAAATAGTTTTTCATATGTGCGAGTGAGTGTATTAATGTAACAAATATTCCAACTTTAAAATATTCCAACTGCAATGGAATTATTTTCGGTTGACGCCACTCTTTTTTTTACTATTTGCCAATGACACTCAGGACGAAAAAAAAAATAAAATAAAAGAAAAAAGTCCAGACGTCGTCATCGTTGTCTAAAATAATGATTATTTTTGTTGTTTAAATTTTGCAATGAATAAAAAGGACTTGTGTTTTTCTTTGCTTAAAGTTATTTAACTTTTACAAAATAAGTATTAAGAATTTAGAACGACTTTCTTTTATTGAATATTTTTACAAAAAAAAAAAAAAGATTATTAATTTTTAGCAATAACTTTTGAACTTTTTTTGTTTTCTTTGTTGCTCACTTATTTTAATCTTTTTCTTCAATTGCATTCATCTTTGGAAATCTTCTTTTGTGGTTTCTGTTTTTATACCCTTCACCATAAATGGAAAGGGCATATAAAATTTTGTCATTTCGCTTGTAATTTCTACAATATTGATCTAAGATCCTTTAAAGTATATATATTCTGGGTCCTTGCAAAGTTAATTAACCCATGTCTATCTGTCCGTCAGTGCGTCTGTTGAAATGGGTTTCCCGAAGACCTCAGATGTGATGGGGATATATTTATATCTCATATGCTACGTTAAATTTTGGTTTTGAAAGACAGTCTAATCGGTCAACAAAAGGCTGAGATTTGAGCACAAAAAACTACGACTGCCTCTCATTTTGCCCATAAATGCCTTGATGTTTTTTATGTATATCTGAAGAACGGAAAGAGCCAAATTTTCAAAATTAAACACAAGCATCTTGCTTATTAATATACATATAACATCCGACAAAATCTGGGCGGGATTAGAGAAGTGGGTGTGGCACTTCCCATACAAAGACATTATAGATTTCAGTATATCTGGAAAAAGGCAAGGTCAAAGCTTCGGAACAAGGTACAAGCATCTTGGTAGTCAGTAGACAATATCCGACAAAATGTGGGCGGGAGTGCAAAAGTAGGCGTGGTGCAAAATTGTTGTTTATGCCTAAAAAACGGTCCAAATATGGTTTGTTTAGCTGGGTTATCAATACACAAGCTCTCTAAAAAGATGGGCGGTAGTGGAGAAGTGGGCGTGGCACCTCCTGTAAAATGACATTAAAGATATCTGTATATCTGGAGAATGGCGAGAGCTAAGGTTAGGCACAAGCATATTGGCTATAAATACAAGACTTCCAACAAAATGTGGGTGGGATTGAAGAAGTGGGCGTGGCACAAAAAAGATTTATATCTTAAAAACGATTTTCAAATTACTTTCTGTTCTAATCGCACCATGGTGAAGGGTATATAAGAATCGACATAGCTGAATATAAAACTTTTACTTGTTTCTTTGTAAGTCCTGGCAGCATGTTGCCATGGCTGGACTTCTTGTTCTCAGTATTTCAACAATTTATGAATTTTTATAATTTAAGTTCATGGTTTTATGCATTTTAAACACAATATTGCAAATAAAATAAGTTGCACGAACATGTCTGAATGTGGTCATTTAAGCGCTTTTGGATGCTTTAATTGTTTGTTTAACTTTGAGTCAAGGATTTTGTTTTTGTTATTTGTCTTTCTGTGGTTATTAGTTTTTGTAGTTGAACTAGTATTTATTTAGCTGGCTATTTGCCAGGCATGGCTAAAATATAACTTTTATCTTTAGTTCATTTTAAAGTTGTCTGTTTCTCTGTCTGTCCGTTTGTTTTGTTTGCTTTGTATTTTCAGTTACTTTATACTGCACTTGTCAAAAATGTTTTGCTTGATTTTAAGTATTGAATACACTGGAAAAATATCGAAAATATGCAGGTTATAAAATGTTTGTAAAAATTTTGAAATAATTTTGAAAATTTAAAGCAAGTTTGTAAATAGGCTTTAGTTTTAAATTTTTGTGCCAATATGGAAAAGTAGCTTATGTCGAATATTGTAGTTTGTGGATATCCTTAGTGTTTTTCAACTTTTATTCGAGGAGTTTTTTTGCATAAAGTCTGTATTTTATCGTATTAGTTACAGCTTCAATAGAGGCTTAATGTAAATTTTAAAGAACAAATTTGTTAATATCTTACTCATTTTCTTCTTGAAATAACTAAATTTTGTCTTATATCGACATAAGGTACTCTTCTATATGACTTTTTATAGAAAACTTAGAAAAAATTAATACAAGATTTTTTAAAAATTTGCTACTAAAAAAATTTTATATTTATACTGAATTTGGTGAAAATTTGCTATTTAAAGCCAATATGACAAAACTTCTCCGTCGAAACCGTCTATTTATTTGGATTAGACGATCACTATTATTCTAAAATCAAAAATTAGATTTGGAGGCTGCTCCGATTTAAGTTTCGTTATGTGATTGCAAATACTAGACCAATTTAGGTCAAAAATAGCAAATATTAATTTTCAAAATCCAATATTTACCAAACTATAAGAGATAAAGCTGTAAGATAAGATAAACAAATTGTAAAATCGGTCTTAAGTTAGGAATTCTGGATAGTTAACATGTCTATAGATCCCAAATCAAAACTTAAGCTTAAAAACACACTATTCATTGACACCTGATATTTTATTCCAATCGGACAAATCGTTAACAAAACCCCACACAATTTTTCCGAAATCTCCCACTGTGCAACGTAACAATGAATTCTATATGACGAAGTTCCAAGGCATTTTGGCAGATTTTAAAAAATTTTCTGTGGGGCAATTTTATAAAAAAATAAATCAGTTTCTAAGGGCACTGCTACACGTTCAATAAATATCGTGATATTTCTAGTATCACGATATTTATTGAACGTGTAGCACGCAATATTGATGGATCGCGATCCATATCGCAGAATGGCCTAAAATATGAAATCCAGAAATACAGATCGCTGATCGTGGATCACGTGATAAATATTGAACGTGTAGCATTTTCATGATATTAAATAATATTAATAAAAATTAATACGTCAGTAAAAAGTATCAAAATAAATGAAATAAAATACGCAGTAAAAAAAATTAAAGAAATAAAAAGTAAAAAGTGTCAAAATAAAAGAAATAAAATACGCAGTGGAAAAAATTAAATTAAGCAAAATAGCTAAACAGGCTTTCTTTTGGTTTTCTCGCGACATTGATAAACGACCCGCACAGCACAAAATAACATAAATACTGACGCGATAAATATTGAACATGTAGCATACGCTCGTGATCCATCAATATTTTAAAATGGATCCAAATATCACGATATTTATTGTGTAGCAGTGCCCTAACAAATATTAAAAGTTTGTTTTTGCTGGTACTCCAACAGCAGAAAGCAAAAAATTAAGTTAAATTCAAATAGTTATTGTTGAACTCCGATAAACTGTTATGCGGCACAGTTATGCGACTCCATACCATAAACCAATGCGGAGGAAACGTAAAATGCGCGAAGGCAAACAAGAGCAGTTTTACGCATGTAATTATCTTTATTAACTAAGAATACAGGGGTTTAATCAAAGCATTCGATATCGAGTAAACTATCGAATTTTTCTACTTTGATTACTCGAACTTACGATACATTTCATTCGATTTCTAGTGTCATGATACCAAAATAAAAAATTTCGATCAATTTTGCTCGATATCGTATGCAGTGATTAGACCCCTGGCGAGAGAGTGTTATTGACTAAAAGACTTCACGACCTAAAATATTTTCATGTAATTTTTGTTACCATTCAAAATCTACATAAACGGTTTTTCAACAAGAATTTTGTTTTCTAAAACAAAATAAAAAATTAAGATGAAGGTGATTCAAATTTTTATTGTACTACGAACAGAAAAGTTCGGCAGTTATGAATGAAAAATTATATCTTGCAACGAGCACACTGACAGATGTCGATTCTTTAATTATACCCTTCACCACAGGTGGAAAAGGGTATATATAAGTTTTTCATTCCGTTTGTAATTTCTACAATATTGATCTTAGACCCTATAAAGTATATATATTCTGGGTCCTTATGAGGAGAGAAGTTAATTTAACGATACCCGTCCGTCTGTCCGTCTTACGTTTGATATGTGTTTTCCGGAGACTCCAGACATGATAGCGGCTAGGTTGTTTTACATTTGTGTCACATATAGTCCACCATTTCTTGCTATTGAAATTCAGCCAGATCGGTCTAACAATGGCTGAGATATGACCAAAAAACCACGACTGCCTCTAAGTTTTCCAAAAAAATCCCTTGTGGTTGTTGTATTTTTATTACTTTTTTCTGTATATCTGGAGAACGGCAAGAGCCAAAGTTTTCAAATTAGGTACAAACATTTAGGTTATAAATACACACCATCCCACAAAATTTGGGCGGGATTGGAGAAGTGGGCGTGGTACCTCCCATACAAAAAGTATTAAAAATTGTATAAAAACCCGAATTTTTTGACTGTAATATGACCTATGGTTACGCCTTATATATCAAAAGATCGGAAATTTAATTAATAAAAAATATTTTCTGAAAAACTCGGGAAAATCGGTTCAGATACGAAAAAGTTATGACCAAAAAATTAATTTTTTTTTTTTAAATACCCATTGTCGGGAACCATAGATCTTCCCGAGTCCAAGATTTATAACCAAAATCACTGGCAAATTTCTTCTTTAACACGTCGGTATATAAATCTGTCAAATCGGTTAAGAAATAGCAGAGTTATGACCAAAATACTGAAATCCAAAAAATTACTCTTTTTATACCCTTCACCGAAGGTAAGAGGGTATATATAACTTTGTCATTCCGTTTGTATGTTCCAAAGTATTGATCCTACACCCTATAAAGTATATATATTCTGGGTCCTTATGAAAAGCGAAGTTGATTTAACGATGTCCGTCTGTCCGTCTGTCCGTCTGACCGTCTGTCCGTCTGTCCGTGTGTATGTTGAAATGGGTTTTCCGAAAACCCCAGAAATTATGTGGACTAGGTTGATGCATATTTATGTCACATATACTCCGTTTAAGTTTGCTATTGAAATTCAGCCAGATCGGTCCAAAAATGACGGAGATATGAGCAAAAAACCACAACTGCCTCTGATTTTGCACAAAAATCCCTTGTTGTTGTTGTAGTTTTTTATTTCTGTATATCTTGAGAACGGCAAGAGCCAAAGTTTCCAAATTAAGTACACACATTAACGTTATCAATACACAGCATCCTACAAAATGTGGGCGGGATTGAACAAGTGGGCGTGGTACCTCCCGTACAAAAAATATCAAAAATTGTATAAAAACCGGATTTTTTGGACTGTCGTATGACCTATGGTTACGCCTTATATATCAAAAGATCGGAAATTTTTAATAGAAAATATTTTCTGAAAAACTCGGGAAAATCGCATTTGTTTATATATACTACCATAATGCTCAATATGATTTTCGTTGTCAGCCTTCTTTATTATTTCATCTATTTAACGAAATTATTTTAACAAATAGAAACTAGGAATTTTTGTGTCGGTTTGCTTCTTAAAAACTCGCCAAAAAAGATAAATCTACGGTATGACAACAGTGCCTATACAAAAAGAAACCAAACAAACACACGTACATGGTACATACTATTTTGGTGATTATAGGCCACCTTTGCTTTATTGTGGTGAACTAAAACATAAAAAATAATTACAACTCAACTGTGTTGAGTTGTGAACTGTAAACTGACCATATTTACTTTTAATGATATTCATAAAACGTTCCTTCATGGTCCAGTTATCTAGGGGGTTTGCTTAGGTTAGAAACTGTGAGTCCCTGGTTCGAATCGTGTTTTTTCAAAAAGAAAATTTTTTTTTAATTTTTTTATGTTCTGAAACGATTTAAAAAAATATCTACCATTTTTAACTTTTTAAATTTAATTTATAATGAAGTTTTATGTATTGTATATATGTATGTTTATGTAGAAATTATTTAGGTTTTGTCTAGTTGCTCTGTATTCTGCTCGCACAATGGTGAAGGGTATATAAGATTCGGCACAGCCGAATATAGCACTCTTACTTGTTTATAATTACGTTTGTTTTTTATACCCTTCACCGAAGGTCCTACACCCTATAAAATATATATATTATCTGGGTCCTTAAGAAAAGCGAAGTTCAAATCCGGTTGTCGTCTCTTCTCTAGTTGTAAACAGTTAACGGTCCATATTTCATTTTAATTATATTTAAACAGCGTTCCTTCATGGTTCAGTTGTCTAGGGGGTGTGTTAAGTTAGAAACTGTGAGTTCCCTGGTCCGAATCTTGGTTTTTTAAAAAGAATTTTTTTTTTAATATTTTTATGTTCTAAAAACGATTTAAAAAAAATATTTACCAGTTTTCGCTTTTTAAATTTCATTTATAATGAAGTTTTAAGTATTGTAAATATGTATGTATATGTAAAAATTATTTAGTTGCTCTGTATTCTGCTCGCACAATGGTGAAGGGTATATAAGATTCGGCACAGCCGAATATACCACTCTTACTTGTTTTTTAATCACTTTTTGGCAAAATGGCGGGTGTTTTTCGTCAAACACAACACGGATTTTGATTTTTAAGGCTGCAATCGATTCGATTGGTTCCGTATAGATTCTGTCCTTAACATAGCCCCACAAAAATAAACCAGAGGTGCTAAATCACACGATCAGGCTGGCCATTTAACAGCTGTTGTACAATCGGGAAATTTGGTTGGCAACAAATTGATCGTTTCATTGGCTGTGTGAGATGTGGCACCGTCCGGACGGTACTTAGTTCCATATACAAAAATAAGGGGATGCAATGTTGTTCCAATGTTTAAAAAAATTACTGTACTGTATTCGTATCGAAATAAATTACATGTAGGAAGAACCATTTTTTATGTTAAATGCGTTTCGCCGCTGCTAGAGGTCGCTAAACTTGTCGTAATTTTTAATAAAATTTTACAAGAAAATTTTAACTTAATTCATATGCTAGGAAAAAAATTATTAAAAATTAATTTTAAAGAAGTACCACACTTTTTAAGTTAGTATTTGGTAAAAAAGACATTCTTCTTTGATATGAGCCCACACTTTATTTAAAGTATGTATTAGTAATGCTCTGGATGAATCTTAAAAAAGTGTTACCGTAGCTAAAAAAAAGTAAAAAAAAATTTTGATGGACAAATAACTGAGTGAATACTTTTTTCAGTTTTCTCTGCCGTTTAAAAAACCAAGTATCCGCCATTAAGAATCAAAAGAGAAACTAACCACATTTTAGTTCTAACTTAAAGATATATGATCTTATTTAGAGGCCCAAAACGCATTTATTATTTTTTTATAATTTAGTACTTTAGACTTAAAGCTATAAGTATTTTTCTATACGATAAAATTATCCTATTTTTTTTGTACTGTGTTTAAAAATTAACGTTCTCAAGAAATTAACTTCAAGAAACTCTCTACCGTTATTAGACATTATTTTATAGCCGTACAAAAATGCAGGTTGTTTTTGCAAAAACTATGAAAATAGTCCGTTTTTCAGTTTTTTTAAAGAATATTTGCTCCGTTGCCCTTACTATTGATGTAAAAAAAAATTTACAACATTTTGAGTTTAAGTGTCATTTTTGTGCTTTTTCCGAAACACCAAATTATACTTGTTTTTTATATTTTTGTATGAACTATTTTAATTATGGAATACTAGCTGTTTGTTCCCGGCGCTGCTCGGGATTTTCTAAATAAAAATAAAAAATGAAAAACTGGAGAATTTTGTTAATAACTTGACCCCAGCGCATCTACTATCAATAAAAAAAAATTTTAATATCACGACAACAGCGCCACCTATCGGTACTTTTTTTTGTAAACCATCAGTGAAAGTAGACCTTTCCAACGCATGTACTCGTTTGAAAATCGGTTGAGTGGTTCTCGAGTTATAAAATGACGAACATAGGACAACTTATTTTTATACACTCAAAATGTTATGTAGTTAAATTCAAACGAAAATTCATTTAAAAAACGGATCATTTACATTTCATTTAAAGGTAAATGAATTTTTCATTAAATTTAAAAGCTTTTATTTGTTAAACCTCATATTCCGTAGAATTGAATAGTTTGTACTTTAAAAAAATAAATTTTAATCGACAAAAAATAAAACTACATAACAAAATAAGGAAAAACATTATTTTTTGGTAGTTTGTTTTTTTAATAACAAACATACGTAAATGTTAAAAAAAAAGTTATTCGTAAAATAACAATATTTTTATTCAATTTTAACATTTCGGAAAACGAATTTTATAACCCACAATCAGTTACTGTAATAATTTTATGAGTGTATATATAGATTTAAATTGTTTTTATAGTTGAAAAATCCTCTCAAGAATTTATAAAAAATTAAGTACATCAATTTTAACATTATATTTAGATAGATTTGGTAATTTTCAACAATTCAACATAAAAAGTGTTGCCGAATTAAATTTTTTTAAAAAAAAGTATAAATGTACCCCCCATGAATCCTTTGACGAAATTTTTTCAAAACTTAAAATTTTCTTTATTATAATCATATATACCTCCCTGCAAAATATTATTAGTCTGAATTAACTCCTTCTATTTTTGCACAATTTTGTTCTACATCAAAGTATTGTGCGTCCTGTTGGTGTTGGGACATTTTGTATCAATCCTTTCGACTCAAATTTTTAATGGCGGTCTCAGAGGGACGATTATTTTGTCCGAAAACATCACGAATTTTACGAAATATAACTTTAACAGAACCACCATTTTCAGAGTGGATTTAAATTATTTTGACGAGATTTTCGAGAGAAATTGAATTCATTGTAACAATTGCCAGTGTATCTACTACGAATACGTCAAAAAACTTAATGTCGAAGCTATCATGTTGTTGGTGTTGCCACAATTAAAAAACAAAGTTCTTGTTGCAAAACCCGATATATAAAAATTAATGTGTGTTTGAGTATGTATGTTTCTATGTTTGTTGGTAGTCTATAGACGGCTTAACGGCTGCACCGATTTTCTTGATTTTTTTTCACAGCATCTTCCTGTATGTCTGGAAGAAAACATAGGCTATACTTTGTTTTGAAATTGCAAGTGGGTGAGGTGCCACGCCCAATTAAAGAATAAGTATTAAAATGTTTTAATCTCGGAAACTTATATAGCTTAAGTCTAAGTACGGCAAACTTTGACATCCGCCGAAAGTTTGAGTAAAAAATGGCATTTCTCATATGAATTAAATGCTGAAACTCGAACTAAATTTTGCAAAAGCAATATTGACATACATATATATAAATATTTGAATAAGAAATGGATGCATTGGTAATAGTGGGCGTGGCACTTCCCAAATGAATTAAATACTAAAATTCCTATACATGCGAAACTATAAGAGCTAAAGTCAGCATAGGCAACTTTGTCGTCCATATGAACATTTAGGGAAGAAAAAGGTGCACTCACAAAAGTGGGCGTGACACTTCCCTTATGAATTAAATACTACAATGGGTATATTTGCAAAAACTATAGCAGCTAGAATCTCGAATTTTTGTTGGAGTTACTCTAGTATCAATATAAATACTTTGGAAAAAAGGGCGGACTGCTAATAGTGGGCGTGGCACTTTCTATATGAAGTAAATCTGTAAACTAGAGCCACCAAATTTTGTACGAGTAACTTTAATATCAATATGAATATTTAATACAAAAATGGGCAAATTACTAATTGTGGGCGTGGCACCTCCTGTATGACGTAAAAAAATGCTTATATCTGGGAAACTATAACAGCTTCAAAATTAGGAAATAGATGACGTTGTACCTGCCATATGAATTAAATACTAAAATTCGTGTATCTGGACAAGTACCAACAAATTTAGCTAGACAATTTTGATATTCCTATAAATATTTGGAGAATAAATTGGGGACAATGCCAATAGTGGGTCCAACGTAAGAGCAACTTCGACGTCCATACAATAGGAAAAATTAAAAAAAAAAAAAAAATTGTATGAGTAACTTTTTATATACAAATATTTTTTAACTATTAAATTTGTATTTTATTACGATGGGAGTGGCGAAGCACCCCGGGTACAAGCTAGTACTTTATATTAAACAATCTCTTAAGTATTATTAATTACTAAAAATCATTAAGATTTAAATTAGAAGTTTTCCAACAAAATATTAAATTAAAGGGTGTTTTTTTATGCTTAATAGAACTTAAGAAAGAGTTATCTGTGAAACGAACTGTCATAGTGTGCTCAATTTCCGACATTTGTGATCATGCTTGAAAGAATTCTGCCAAATTATTCAAATCTTTTTTGAAAATCAGTATTTTATTAGCACCACGGTATTAAACCTCACGATTATTTCCTGTGAAGTCACTGATTTATGTTGCTAAACCAGCCGCAATTGACACCTTAAAACCCAATTTTGTTCATGATATTCTTGAATTACGGCCAGCAATTTATAAACAAGTGGCCCACAATTAGACGACCAGAATGAGCTACGCCAAAAACTGCCACGGTGCCCACGTGCCCAAACTAATATTCAAATAATAAATTTATATTTTGATCCTTTGAATAAAGAAAATTTTTTGATTAAAATTAATGCCCCAATTATACAAAACGCAACGCCAGAGAATTACATTGAAAGCAAAAATAACGTTATATACATATATTTTGTAATTTTGTTGTTGCTTTCTACTAGAGTTTTTTTTCCCGGCCTTTTTCGATTCCCGGGAAAGCGGGATTTTTTTTTAATTTCCCGGGATCCCGGGATCCCGCTCCATATAAATAATACAAAGTAAATTTTGGTATTAATTAATGAAAAAAAACTTTTATAAAAAAACGTAAGGGAACTTGTTTACAAAAAAAGTAAATGAAATGGTTCAATACTAAAAATTGAAGATTGAAATAGGAACTTGAATTACTAATACCTCACGCCTTTATTCCCTATTATTATGCTTTTATTCAGTATTATTATGCTCTGGATAATTCATAAAACAATTATAAAAACAAAATAAAAATTGAGTTACTCAAGATATGCAATCAAAAAGTTAATTAATAAAATAGATAAAATACTTTAAAGAAATATATAACATTTTTTAATGGCTTAGGAAATAACTTTCTGACACACTCAAAGCGCTTTGTAAGTCGTCAAAAAGTATATTCCTGATTTAATTTACTAATTATCATGTTTCCAAAAAATTTCGTTCATTTTTTACCGAGGTTGGACAAATAGTTAAAAGTGCACCGTTGTAGCATGCTTCGGATTCACAATCAGAAGCAATTGTTTCTTTTTTATAAACAACGTCTATATCAGTCAAATGTATGTCAAGGTTGATGCAAAAATAGCATAAACCGGACTGCTTCTTCCAAACCTTTTCATTTCAATAGGTCCATTTGTAATCTTTAGGACAATATGTTTTTCAAGTTGTATGTTGTAGTATCTTACACGAGTTTCCAAAATGTTATTTTATTTCGGTTTCCCCGCTCTTCACGGGTATATCAACCAACACAAATTGAAATTGAAAATTTGTGTTTATCACCTAATAAACATATCGCTCCTTCATTGCATTATACTCATATCTCAAAATTTTAAATAACTTTAGCAAAGTTTTCCTTCATACTTTCTCGTATTATATCTGACCCGAAGTTATAGCAAAATATATCTTTAAATCGGTACATTTTGAAAACTTTAATCGCATTTTGCCAAGATCGTTTGTTTTTGTAGATATGACTATGTTGCAATAAAGGAGCGATATGGTTAGGTATCTCCTATTTTTAAGACTTGTTCATGGACAATGAAACTTTACTGCCTGCATCTTATTTTGAATAAATGTACTTTATTAACTCTTCACTTCACTAAATGTAATAATTATTAACTGTTGCACTGCCCATTCTGCTTTTAGTAGATTTATTGCATCAGGAGACATTGATTTAAATACATGTTCTCACTTATTGTAATTGATCTAATCCACAACCCATTCACAGATGCTAATTTTTAGAGAATATAAAACTAAATTTCAAAGTATAAATAGCAATTTTCTGAAATTATGAGGAATTTTTTATTTCCCGGGATCCCGCAAGAAAAATCCCGGGAAAACGGGAAATAAAATAATGGAAATTCCCGGGATGGGAAATCCCGGGAAAAAACCCTACTTTCTACAGAAATTTATGTACCGTTTTAAATTTTTAACGCCACAAGGTTGTGAGGCGTTTGAAATAATAAGGGCCTAAATTTTAAGTATTAAGTTTAAATATATAAAATTCCATCGGACTTAAAAGAACACCTTTTATCTTAATGTTGATATACACGCAAGTGAATCAGTATAGATTAACAGATTTGTTCAATGGGATATATATTAAATATTGTTTACGACGTGTCAATCAAGTTGATAAAAATAAATTAATTAATTGTTTTTTTTTTTCATTTTATTTATCATTGTAGAGATAAAAAGCCAAACTCATGGTTTCAGCTCAACATTTAACCACAACCACAATTACACACAAAAACAATTCACTTATTGCTTAAATTAACTGAGAGCAAAGCTGAGAGTTAAACGATTATGTTTATGTATTGTGTGTGTGTGTGTGTGTTTATAAAACTGAGTCATTTTCATATTAATTTTACTATACGTTCAATCACTTGTATTGTGAAAACCGCACATTAATCATATAAACAGTTAAGTCAAGTGAAGAATGTTGTTCAATAAATTCTTTTACGCACCAATTAATACAGACTCTATATTATAGAGACAATCCATAACACTCACTGGGGGTGACACAGGAGAAAGCGTATGTGTAAGAGAGCATTAGGTAGGAAAATGGCCATTTTCTCATTAGGCGATTATCTTTTTTCCCAACGAAAAACTGCACATTAAAGAAATTTGGTTTTCTCAATGTCTCATTTGCTTCTATTTTGTAGCAATGCTAACCGGCACTCATCTGCCAATTATTTATTTTCCTTTTATTTGACGTACAGATAAATTCAATCAGCTGACTCCCAACTTTTAAATGTATTTTAAGTGGTGTTGCCATCTCAAACCAATGTTTTTTATCGGTATATTGAGAAACCCAAAATCGTTAACGGAAAGTTAATCGGTATAATAAATTTATGTTGACATTACATAGGGTCTCCACCTGAGATAAGATACAAGATTTTTATATCAGCAAACGTCAAATTCAATCGCAGAGAGTATTATCTTACGTGTAGACTCTCAAATAGTGTTAATATTAATATTATAATAAATCTTATAAGACAGTTGTTATGAGAAATCTTATAACAACTATATAAGATATCTTATAAGATGAGCTGTCAAAAATACACATACATGCATACATAAAAAACAAAAATAAGACGCATTCATTAAAATGTTAAATTTTTTTGTACAAATAGTGAAAATCTTGTGATAAGTGTTTAAAAAAACAATATTTTTAACAAAAAACAAGAAAAAACTCAAAAAAGAATAAAAACGACAAGTTTACTGTGCGAGAATCATTCGATTATGAAATCTTATAAGATACGTGTTCTCCTTGTTTAAGATTTAGATTAATATGAAGAAATTTTTTCTCTCATTCTGCCGACGTTCTCTCACATATTATATCAGATATTATCTCAGGTGAAGTCTCTGTGTTAAGTAACAGACAGTTTGTCGATACATTGAGAAAATGGCCAGAAGAAACACACACTAATACTTTTATACCATGTTCACACTCGGGTTTTAAAATGCGTTTAAGCAAAATCTTGATTTAGCTAATCAAAAAATTAAGAAAAAAAAAAAAAAATAAAACACAACAAACAAATTTATATATCGTTAAAGTATAAAGCATAGATAAAAATACTTTAATAAAGTTATCAGAAGATTATTTTAAACATATTAATGATGAAATTATGAAAATAAATGGATAATTTAAAGGCGAAATAAAAACATTAATAAGAAATCGTGGTCGATTGTACACGTAAGAGGTACGTTCATTAATAAAATAAAATGATTTATACAATGTTCACACGGACAGCAATAATCGTGTTTCGCTCTCCCATTCCTGTTTCGCGCCCCAAACATGATTTAAGCAACATGTTTTGCCATACAAAATTTTGAGAGCGAAACAGGTTGTTTTATTTTGAAACATGCTGCGAAACCGGAAAAATGTACTATCATTTCCAATTTTGGGACCAATTTTCGTTAGTTTATCGGAACTAGCTCTCAAAAAAAAAAAATCAAAATAAAGAAATTAACAATATAAAAAGTTATGTTAAATAAAATAAATTGATATTTATAATATAAATATCTATATATAAATCGGCAAAGGCAAAACAGTTAAGAACACTTTCCTCTTCTGTATGTCAACCGATGAACAAAATATACACCATTTGAAAGGTATTTACTCACAGAAGAGCACAATATATGATTTATTAATTAATTTATTAATGAATTCTATAATTTCAGAGTTATAAGCGTTTAAATTTGCTACTAACACATATGCAATATACATAAATAAAAAATTTGTCTTTTTCAATTATCCAATAATAAAAAATAGGTTGGTCGATTATTCGACATTTTTCAGAAACCGGTTTTCGAATATTTCGACAATATAAATCTTATGTATAAATCGGCACAGGCAAAACAGTTAAGAACGCTTTCTTTCTTTGTTTGTCAACCGAACCTCTATGGGGTTATAATTTTTAAATTTTCTATAATAGTGAAACATAATACTATAGGTAAGTAACAGAGTGAATAAGAACTTTTGTTTTTCATTTGGTACTTTTTAAATTTTTGTTAAAATTCGACCTACAAAATTAAAAATAAACATGCATGGCCCTGGGTGAATAAGAATATATAAGAAGGTAGTTTTTGTTCTACATCTGGTGCTTTGATTTTTTTCCACAATATTAGACATAGAAACATAAATAAAAAAAACATGCAATATCCTGAGGGGATGACAATCTATAAAGGAGACTTTTTGATACTTTTTTTGTTTTTCAATTGATACTTTTTATATTGAACTTAAAAAATTAAATTAACTCACGTAGAAGATATAATATGACCCGGGCTGGTCCTTCGCAAAACAGATCCACTAAGACGGAAAAATAAATGCTCGAAACATGTAAATTCATATCTGTGGCATTTTGAAAAAATCATATTTGTCAAATAATAAAATAAACCAATGTTAAAGAAAAAAAGAAACAAATTCTAAGAACGTAATAGGGTATTCATTCGGTTAACCATTAATCGGTTAACCGATTAATTACTACCCGATTAACTGATCGGTTAATTTAAAATTGGCAATTTTCGATTAACGATTAAACCGGTTAATTTCAGTCGATTAACCGATTAACCGATGTAATAAAATTTTTTAGTTTATATAGTTTCCTATATGCAGGCTTTCAAGGTCATTAATTTAATGTAAATAAAAGATTATTTATTTCATTCTCAATTAAATCCGACGTTTCGTTGGTATTCTTTCCAACTTCTTCAGGGATTGAGTTTTTATTTAAATCTGGCAACATTGTAAAAACACAAATTAAAAAGTAGTCAATAATAACAATAATTATAATCTTAATTTTTGACAAATTAACTTACAATAATCTTTTTCGTCAGTTTACATCATTTATAAATTATATCACAGTATTTTGTATAGGTGGACAACACAACACAAAACTTAAAATATTAAAATAAATGTATGTAAATTTAAAAAATTATCACAGAAAATTTGTCCTTTTTGATCACAGTTGTTATTATTACTAAAGTATTGCAATGGTGTAGTTTGCATTTGTATTGTCTTTGTCTTCTTTTGTGTTTATTGCACTTGTCGATTTTTGTTGTATTCTTAAGCTCTCCAACGTGTATCTCTTATTTACCCTTTTCTCTTTATCTAAAATTCTTACTTTTTCAAAGTTTGGCTTGTGTCCGTTTTCAATGCAGTGTTGTGCAAGTGCAGTTGATTGTTTTCCTCTTTTTATATCAGCTTTATGTTCGTCTATTCTCACGCCTAAATTTCTCTTTGTTGTACCAATGTAGATTTTTCCACACTCCTCATTATCACCGCCGTCACATTCAATTTGATAAACAACATAACTTTGATCCCTACACTCAAACTTTGTTTTTGTTTGTGTAAATAAATTATGTATTGTCTTTTTTGATTTATGCGCGAATATTATTTGTTGGTCCTTTATTATCTCTCTTAGTTTGTTGTTCTCAGTTAGTCTTGGAATAAACGGTAGACTATAGTATTTGGCGTTGCCAGATGTGTCATTTTTGTTTTTTTCCCCTGATGAAATATTATTTTTGACTTTAGTCAGTAATGAATTGATCAACCCCTTTGGAAAATTATCAAAGTTATTTACGGGAATACAAAATTTATCATTAATACGATTTCTGTATGACGTGCTAAGTTCCCAATTTATCATATTTGATAAATACACTGAAATTTATTGTTGAGGGAAAGCTAGCTTCTATGCGCATTTCACTGGTTGCTTAGGCCAGCTCATCAGGAAACCTTTTCCTAAGATTTTAGAAAAGCTAAAAATATTATACGAATAAAATCCTAAAGCGAATAAAAGTTTTAAACACTCAAAGTCTTACTCGTAACAATATCAAAGCTTAAACAAAACAACAACAATAAACAGTGAGTTTATCTTTTCTTACATCCCCCTACAATTGGTTGGGTTCTTTCCGACTCGAATTGTAGTTATAAGTGGGTAAAAAGAAAAAACAAAATTAAAAAACAAATTGTTTCATTCTATTGTCTTCGTAAGAAAACAACAAAAAAACCAATTTGCCAATTCAGTTTTCTGCACGGGCACATGCGAGTATATTATCAAAGTTATTTACGGGAATACAAAATTTATCATTAATACGATTTCTGTATGACGTGCTAAGTTCCCAATTTATCATATTTGATAAATACACTGAAATTTATTGTTGAGGGAAAGCTAGCTTCTATGCGCATTTCACTGGTTGCTTAGGCCAGCTCATCAGGAAACCTTTTCCTAAGATTTTAGAAAAGCTAAAAATATTATACGAATAAAATCCTAAAGCGAATAAAAGTTTTAAACACTCAAAGTCTTACTCGTAACAATATCAAAGCTTAAACAAAACAACAACAATAAACAGTGAGTTTATCTTTTCTTACATCCCCCTACAATTGGTTGGGTTCTTTCCGACTCGAATTGTAGTTATAAGTGGGTAAAAAGAAAAAACAAAATTAAAAAACAAATTGTTTCATTCTATTGTCTTCGTAAGAAAACAACAAAAAAACCAATTTGCCAATTCAGTTTTCTGCACGGGCACATGCGAGTATATTATCAAAGTTATTTACGGGAATACAAAATTTATCATTAATACGATTTCTGTATGACGTGCTAAGTTCCCAATTTATCATATTTGATAAATACACTGAAATTTATTGTTGAGGGAAAGCTAGCTTCTATGCGCATTTCACTGGTTGCTTAGGCCAGCTCATCAGGAAACCTTTTCCTAAGATTTTAGAAAAGCTAAAAATATTATACGAATAAAATCCTAAAGCGAATAAAAGTTTTAAACACTCAAAGTCTTACTCGTAACAATATCAAAGCTTAAACAAAACAACAACAATAAACAGTGAGTTTATCTTTTCTTACATCCCCCTACAATTGGTTGGGTTCTTTCCGACTCGAATTGTAGTTATAAGTGGGTAAAAAGAAAAAACAAAATTAAAAAACAAATTGTTTCATTCTATTGTCTTCGTAAGAAAACAACAAAAAAACCAATTTGCCAATTCAGTTTTCTGCACGGGCACATGCGAGTATATTATCAAAGTTATTTACGGGAATACAAAATTTATCATTAATACGATTTCTGTATGACGTGCTAAGTTCCCAATTTATCATATTTGATAAATACACTGAAATTTATTGTTGAGGGAAAGCTAGCTTCTATGCGCATTTCACTGGTTGCTTAGGCCAGCTCATCAGGAAACCTTTTCCTAAGATTTTAGAAAAGCTAAAAATATTATACGAATAAAATCCTAAAGCGAATAAAAGTTTTAAACACTCAAAGTCTTACTCGTAACAATATCAAAGCTTAAACAAAACAACAACAATAAACAGTGAGTTTATCTTTTCTTACATCCCCCTACAATTGGTTGGGTTCTTTCCGACTCGAATTGTAGTTATAAGTGGGTAAAAAGAAAAAACAAAATTAAAAAACAAATTGTTTCATTCTATTGTCTTCGTAAGAAAACAACAAAAAAACCAATTTGCCAATTCAGTTTTCTGCACGGGCACATGCGAGTATATTATCAAAGTTATTTACGGGAATACAAAATTTATCATTAATACGATTTCTGTATGACGTGCTAAGTTCCCAATTTATCATATTTGATAAATACACTGAAATTTATTGTTGAGGGAAAGCTAGCTTCTATGCGCATTTCACTGGTTGCTTAGGCCAGCTCATCAGGAAACCTTTTCCTAAGATTTTAGAAAAGCTAAAAATATTATACGAATAAAATCCTAAAGCGAATAAAAGTTTTAAACACTCAAAGTCTTACTCGTAACAATATCAAAGCTTAAACAAAACAACAACAATAAACAGTGAGTTTATCTTTTCTTACATCCCCCTACAATTGGTTGGGTTCTTTCCGACTCGAATTGTAGTTATAAGTGGGTAAAAAGAAAAAACAAAATTAAAAAACAAATTGTTTCATTCTATTGTCTTTGGAAAATTGTTTTTCATTAAAATATCCTTTATTCTTGTCATATTCTTAAATTGAAATTTTACGTTGCTTATTTTTATAACTTTGTCAATTAGATTCATTGCTGTATTTATCTTCTGTTTCATGGGTTGTGTTGAGTGGAAATTCATCAAGCGTCCAGAAGCAATTGGTTTCATATACCAATCTGTTATTATTTTGCCATTTTGTCGGAATATCTTCATATCCAGATATGGTATTGCATTGTCCTTCTCCCTCTCTAGAGTAAATTTCAGTTTGTTATGATATGAGTTAAATGTTTTCAATATTATGTCTTCGTCTTTATATTTTATTATGGCAAACAAATCATCCACATACTTTGTGATCAGTCTTATTCGTATATTGTTCATTTGTAGTTCTTCGATGCATTGTTCCATTAAGTGGTCCAATATAATGTCGGCTACAGTCGGTGATAATGGGTTGCCCATTGGCATCCCGTATGTCTGTTGGTATAATTTGCCATCATGCATAAAATAATTATTATCATTTAAGCAGAATTTAAGTATTTTTAGAAATTGTGTCCTTGGTATTTTAGTGTGATTTTGTAGCACATTCCATTTTGTCATGATATTACTTATCGCTAGGTGTATAGGTATGTTTGTAAATAACGATACCACGTCCAATGATACAAGAATCTCATCTTCGTCCAATGTAAGTATATCCAGTTTTGTCTTTAGTTCTAACGAGTTTTTTATGTTAAATTTGTCGAGTATAATGTTTTTTAATATATTCCCAATATATTTTGATAACCCATAGCAGGGTACTCCTACCGATGATGATATTGGACGAAGTGGGTTACTAGGTTTATGGATTTTCGGAAGTCCATACAGTCGGGGCGCCGTTGCGGCATTTGATGTCAATATTTTCTTATCATATCCACTTATATATTCTTTTTTATATAAGTCTATAATAATTTTGTTGTTTGTCCTTTGTAATTTTTGTGTTGGATCAATTAACATACGTTTGTAAGTGTGTTTATCCTCCAGCAATTTGTTCATTCCATCGTTATAATCCTTTTTGTACATTAAAACTGTTTTGTTTCCCTTGTCTGCCTTTGTTATGACTATTTCATTCTTATATTGTCCTAAAAATCTTTTTGTATCTTCATAGATGCCTAGTATGAATTTTTCCCTACCATCATTTTTTATTGTCCTTTTGTGGGTCATAATTCGGTTTGCTATCCTTGATCGAGTAATATCTTTTTCTCTATCATCCGTGAGAGTTTGTACCCACTGTTCTAAATCTGCTATTAATCCGATCGTACAAAAGTTTTTATTGTTGATTGGTAAAGCAAACTTTGAACCGAGAGAAAGAAGCCATTTACTATCATCAGGAATATTTATTGCTGTATTATTGACAAACCAATCGGAATTGAATGTAAGGTTATATTTCGCCAATTTTTCTTTCTTCAAATTTTCAATTTTGAACAAATGTGATTTTTTATTCTCCATTGTGATCTTCATATATCTAGATTTTTGTCTCGTCATAAATTCTTCAAATTCCCTCTTACCTATGGACTGTGCAATCAGATTTCTCATTTTCCCTATCTCGCTCTTCAAATCATTTAAATTATAATTTGTCTCTTTTATCTCCAAATTCAGTATCTTCATATGAAATTTACGTTCAACCTTATCTAGTTCCCGTGATATCTTAGTGGATGTAAATAACTGTCTCGTGATCTTCGTCGTGTTTTCCAAATGTTTTGGTATGAGACTCCTCTTTCTGCAGGTTAAGAGATATTTAAGTCTCTCAGTCTGCTTCCCCATCTTCTTCATAGTCCTACAGTATCTTTTAAGTAATGTACAGGTGTCCACGTTGTATTTTCGCTTAATATGTGTAAAAAAACTCATCTTATTGTTCTGTTGAACAATGCAATTCGGCGGGCCCTCCGATTATTTTATAATTATAAGTGTTGATCGACCTTTTTTGATTACTCTCAATAGTTTATATAGTTTCCTATATGCAGGCTTTCAAGGTCATTAATTTTTTTTTTTTTTTTTTTTTTTTTTTTTTTTCAATATTTATTTATTGAATCTTCATATATTTAATATGAACTAACAATAATTAATCAAATCTTATCCTAATACTTTATTTATGTCCTGCCATTGCCAGACAAAAATGTTCTTCATCACGGGTTCTGTTCACATATATAAGTGTTTATCGCTCATCTAACTGGGTAAGTGCTGCAGTGTCTCTTCTTCTTAAGCGAGTGTGGCCGCCATGATTTAAGATATTTCGAGCTAGTGGATTTGGGTGTTGTTCAAGCCTTTTTAAATATTTTACCGCATATTTTGTAATCATAGTTTTGACTAATGGAACATTGAGATCTTTGTGAATATTTGAGTTTTTAACATACCAAGGGGCAGCTGTGATTATTCGAAGAATTTTATTTTGGCGCCTTTGAATTTTTTCTATATTAGAGGCCGAGGCAGTGCCCCATAACTGAATACCATAGCACCAGATTGGCTTTAAGATGGAGTTGTAAAGAAGAAGTTTGCAGTCGAGACTAAGGACAGAGTTTCTACCAATAAGCCAATGAATTTGAATGGCTTTTAGTTTCATTTGAGTTAATTTTGCCTCTATATGGCATTTCCACGTTAATCGCCGATCCAGATGTATACCGAGATATTTTACATGCGAATGTTGAGGAATTATTTGATTGTTGATTGTAATATGGGGGCAAGATTCCCGGCGCAAGGTGAATGTTATATGCACGCATTTTTGCTCATTGACCGTTATTCTCCACTGTCTTAACCATATTTCTAGTTGAAATATATGATGCTGTAAGTAACGAGATGCTTCATAACGGTTTTCGTGGATGCTTAGAAAAGCTGTATCGTCTGCAAATGTTGAAGTTTGTGTATAGTTGCTGGTTGGCATGTCCGAAGTATAAATTAAGTATAATAAGGGGCCCAAGATGCTGCCTTGTGGGACTCCAGCGTCAATGGGCTGAGGTGAGCTTAAGAAATTTCCTTCTTTAATAATAAATTGACGACCGACTAAATAGCTTTCTAGCAGCTTGTGTGTGTTTGCTGGTAAATTTTGCTTCAATTTATGTAATAAGCCTTCATGCCAGACTTTATCAAAAGCTTGCGAAACATCGATGAAGAGTGCTGAGCAATATTTCTTTTCTTCAAATGCTTTTCTTATGACATTTACTATTCGATGAGTCTGTTCGATTGTGCTGTGTTTTCTTCTAAATCCGAACTGATGGTTTGGAATACATCTATTTTCACTTAAAATCGGTGTTAATTTTGAAACTAATAATTTCTCAAACAGCTTTGACATATTTGATAATAAGCTAATAGGCCTATAAGACTCAACTTTTGTATGATCTTTACCTGGCTTTGGTATCATGGTAACTAAGGAAACCTTCCATTTTTGAGGATAGTATTCAAGGCGTAAAATAGCATTAAAAATAAAAAGAATAATTTTCTTTGCTATGCGAGGTAGCTCTAAAAGCATTTTATTACTGATCTTATCAATACCAGGTGCCTTCTTAGTGTTTAAGTCACAAATAGCCTTTTCGATTTCTCTTATCTCAAATCTGAAGGGTATAGCTGCTCTAGCAGCAACAGGTGGTAACTCGACCGCAATATTGTGAGATATATTTGGTGTAAATACGTTTTTTAAATGATCGACAAACAGGTTTCCTTTTTCAACATCATTTCTTGCCCAACTTCCATTTAAGTTTCTTAATGGTGGCTTAGATATAACTGGCCTTTTTAGATTTCTAGCTGCACGCCATAATGAGTAGTCTGATTGTGGAGTTGCATCAAGTTCCTTGAGATATTTTTCCAGTGAAGCCGTTTTCTGAGTCTGCAGTAACATTCTCAACCTTTTTGTACAGTCTTTTAGTAAGTTCTTAAGTTGAGGGGATCTGTGCAATTGCCACTCTCTACGAGCTCTCCTTTTTTCAGACAAAAGACGCTCGACATCTGAGGAATATATTTTATTATTTTTGGTTTTTTTAGGGGCAATACTGGAATGTTGAACAGCTAGTTTTAGAAAACTGTCAAAATTGACAATAGAGCGATCTATAAACTCCGGTGTGCTAAGCGGAATATTTTCTGTGCAATGGGTACTGAGATATTTTTTATATTTTAACCAATTTATATGTGTAGCTGACGTCGCTATGTATCCAGAGGGAGATTCAATTCTATTGGTGTTTATTATAGTAACTATTGTAGGTGTGTGATCAGAGGATAATTCTAAGGAAGCTTCAACGTGAATCATTTTTGTGGGGATGTTTTTAACAACGCCAAAATCGATGACATCTGGAATTTTTTGCGCATCAGCAGGCCAATATGTTGGTTGGCCACTTGCGACAACATTTAAATTCATTTTAGAAATTGTATTAAATAAAACACGACCCTTTGGTGTTATTAGTCGTGACCCCCAGAAGGTATGTTTAGCGTTATAATCGCCAGCAGCCAGGAAACAGGGCCCCAATGACTTATAATATTTGTAATATTGGCTTTCTGTTATTGCAAATCTAGGTGGTGAATATAGAGATGAAATTACTATGCTTCGATTTAGCTCTTCGACACAAATGTTCGTAGCTTGGAGATAATCTTCACGATGATCACACATTGGGTAGTGTTTAATTCGGTTTTTTATTAATATAGCAGAACCTCCACAAGCTCTATCTCGAGGGTCCTTGGTATCATATAGAGTATAACCATTAATTTTAAACGTATTTCTTGAGGTCAAATGAGTTTCAGAAACCATCATGACATCTATTTGTTTATTTTTAAGAAAGTATTCTAATTCATTTTTATGTTGGCGGATGCCGTTTGCGTTCCAAAAACAAATTTTTAAACAGTTCATGGCTTGTTAATAATAGCTTGCAATAACATCGATTGCATTCTAAGAATTTCCTGCATCATATTACCCATTGTGTTTGTAAAATTATTTACTGTTTGCACTAATGTTTCCATGGTTTTTTCTAGACGACTTATATTAGAAACTGGAGTTTCGTCATTACTTGACGAAGCGCCTTGCATTGGTACATTGTTTGATTTTAAGACGTTAGCATAAGAGGTTCTGTTACTACTAGGCTGCGGAGCCTGAAGGTTATTACTGTTTACTTGATTTGTTACCTGCATTTGAGGGGGATTAGTTTTCGGTCCAACCGACTGCTTGACGATAGTATATACAGGGCATCCTCTATAATTGGCAGTGTGATTACCACCACAGTTGCTGCATTTTTTTACGTTGGGGTCGGTTTTAGACTTATCGCAAAGAACTGTACCGTGTAGCTCACCACATACTACGCAAACAGGGGGTAAATAGCAGTATGCCTTAGTATGGCCAAATTCTTGGCAGTTCAAACATTGAACGGGACCACCTCTCTTGTGCGGCTCCTCTATAGTTACTTTTCTGTACAGAATGTATTTTAAATCATAGATGGGATGCGTTTCATTTTTTTTAAGCTTAACGTCGCCGGGTTCAAACTCCACTCGAAAAAGTGGTTGGGGAATTTTTTCTCTATTTTTAATGTTTACTACATGCTTTACTTTGAAGCCTTTTTCTTCTAGAAATGTTTTTACCTCTTCTGGGTCCACACATGAGTCAATACCCTTAATCACAACCTGAAGACCTTTACTGCTTTTCAGTTGGTATGTATAAAAGTTTTTTTTAAGTGCCTCAAAGTTGCTTATAATTTTGCGAAAATCAGTCTCATGATTGACTTGTATTTTTGTTTCGTTTATACTACCACGCTTGATAGCAGCTACGTAAAACGAATTTTCACCTATAACCGCTATCAAACTCTTTATGAGCTCAGTAGAATTTTGCTCCCTCAGATATATGGGGGGAGGCTTGGACGATTTTATGACGTTTTGTGCTTCAGAGGATTCATCCTCCAGAATTGCAAAACGATTTTGGGAATTTATTTTATCAAAAGATGGTACTTTTGAGGCCGAAGCAACTGCTGCAGAGGTGGGGCTGCGCCCCCGTTTAAGCACTGTTATGTACCTGTCCAAACCAACTTGTACTGTAGGCTTTTGAGAAGTTTTTACTTGTGTTATTGAGTTGTCCATAGCGGCTGTTTTGGGGTTAACCGTTTCATCACTTATTAAAGTTTTTTTTTGCTCTGTGGCAACACTTGCAGTTAATAAATTTGTTATTGTATTACGATCGACCGTATTTGTAAACAAAGAGGGCGAGAGGGAACGAGTTCGAGTAATAGGTTTAGCCGTTAAATAATTGCTATCATCGATTCTTTTTTCTACGTTTGTTTCGTCAACACTCAATGTAACATATGCATTTCTTTCGTTTTGTTTTATTGTTTTTGCATTATATGCATTCATAAGAGTTTTTTTTTATATATTACTGTTTGTTTAATTGTGCTCTTCTTTTTATTTGTTGTTTAAAAAACCCCGAGAATAAAAAAAAAAGAATAAAGAAAACAAGAAATGTTTTTGCTTAAAATGTATGTATATGTATGTATGTGTGTACATACATATATTTTTGTTAATTGTAATTTTTAATATTTGTATTAAAAATTTTATGTTCACTTATTAAAAATTATTTTAAAGCGTCTATGCATTCGCTGATCTTATATTATTTAATAAAAATAATAATATTATTAAATCATAAATATACACTTATTTATGTTAAAAAAAAACCGTAAGGTCATTAATTTAATGTAAATAAAAGATTATTTATTTCATTCTCAATTAAATCCGACGTTTCGTTGGTATTCTTTCCAACTTCTTCAGGGATTGAGTTTTTATTTAAATCTGGCAACATTGTAAAAACACAAATTAAAAAGTAGTCAATAATAACAATAATTATAATCTTAATTTTTGACAAATTAACTTACAATAATCTTTTTCGTCAGTTTACATCATTTATAAATTATATCACAGTATTTTGTATAGGTGGACAACACAACACAAAACTTAAAATATTAAAATAAATGTATGTAAATTTAAAAAATTATCACAGAAAATTTGTCCTTTTTGATCACAGTTGTTATTATTACTAAAGTATTGCAATGGTGTAGTTTGCATTTGTATTGTCTTTGTCTTCTTTTGTGTTTATTGCACTTGTCGATTTTTGTTGTATTCTTAAGCTCTCCAACGTGTATCTCTTATTTACCCTTTTCTCTTTATCTAAAATTCTTACTTTTTCAAAGTTTGGCTTGTGTCCGTTTTCAATGCAGTGTTGTGCAAGTGCAGTTGATTGTTTTCCTCTTTTTATATCAGCTTTATGTTCGTCTATTCTCACGCCTTAATTTCTCTTTGTTGTACCAATGTAGATTTTTCCACACTCCTCATTATCACCGCCGTCACATTCAATTTGATAAACAACATCACTTTGATCCCTACACTCAATCTTTGTTTTTGTTTGTGTAAATAAATTCTGTATTGTCTTGTTTGATTTATGCGCGAATATTATTTGTTGGTCCTTTATTATCTCTCTCAGTTTGTTGTTCTCAGTTAATCTTGGAATAACTGGCGTTGCCAGATGTGTCATTTTTGTTTTTTTCCCCTGATGAAATATTATTTTTGACTTTAGTCAGTAAAGAATTGATCAACCCCTTTGGAAAATTGTTTTTCATTAAAATATCCTTTATTCTTGTCATATTCTTAAATTGAAATTTTACGTTGCTTATTTTTATAACTTTGTCAATTAGATTCATTGCTGTATTTATCTTCTGTTTCATGGGTTGTGTTGAGTGGAAATTCATCAAGCGTCCAGAAGCAATTGGTTTCATATACCAATCTGTTATTATTTTGCCATTTTGTCGGAATATCTTCATATCCAGATATGGTATTGCATTGTCCTTCTCCCTCTCTAGAGTAAATTTCAGTTTGCTATGATATGAGTTAAATGTTTTCAATATTATGTCTTCGTCTTTATATTTTATTATGGCAAACAAATCATCCACATACTTTGTGATCAGTCTTATTCGTATATTGTTCATTTGTAGTTCTTCGATGCATTGTTCCATTAAGTGGTCCAATATAATGTCGGCTACAGTCGGTGATAATGGGTTGCCCATTGGCATCCCGTATGTCTGTTGGTATAATTTGCCATCATGCATAAAATAATTATTATCATTTAAGCAGAATTTAAGTATTTTTAGAAATTGTGTCCTTGGTATTTTAGTGTGATTTTGTAGCACATTCCATTTTGTCATGATATTACTTATCGCTAGGTGTATAGGTATGTTTGTAAATAACGATACCACGTCCAATGATACAAGAATCTCATCTTCGTCCAATGTAAGTATATCCAGTTTTGTCTTTAGTTCTAACGAGTTTTTTATGTTAAATTTGTCGAGTATAATGTTGAGAGTAATCAAAAAAGGTCGATCAACACTTATAATTATAAAATTTTTTAGTTTTTTGTAGTATTATAACATATTTTTGGTGTTTTTAATTACTTGTTCCGTCTCATATAAAAAAGGTATATGTTTAGAAAATATTTTTTCATACAGTATATTTCCTTCGAGCAAAACATTCTTAAAATACAGTACAAACACAGAAACAAGAGGTTCGGAAATACATTTTTTGCAGAATGTTCGGTGCTAAACTTTGCCAAGATGAGTCAAATGATGACCTGACAATAGAAGTAACTCTTGATTCTAACACAAACCATCTTTAACAAAATTAGCCGAAATAATGGCATAATGGAAGATTTTATATGTTGAGAGAATCTTGGAAAAGGATAATCTGTGAAATTAATAAGATAATCTGTATCATGATACAAAGAAACCAAGATAACGCATACAGCTTTTAAAAATTAAATGATTTTGCGCATCTACGTCACATCAGCGTATAAGTACAGCTAAAATATAGAAATACAAGCAAACAAACATGTGTATAATATGCAAACACAACGTCATATTAAACAGTTGAATTTTGTTAACATGTGCAATGCATTATCTTGGTTTTATCATTCATGAATCTGTATTATGGGTTGTTTCTGATTTTTTCAACATCTTCGATAACTGAAAGAATGTTTTCCAAGTCAAATTTTATCAAAACTAAGGAAAAGAATCGCTTAAATCATAAAAATTTAAACCAAATTATTTTTCCAAAAGATTATCTTATAATATCTTAAACTATTGAAATAATTAATAAAAAAATCTCACAGTTTTTTTTTTAATAAATACATAAAAGTATTATGTTTAAATTATAAAATATGTTTTTCATATTTATGAATTACTTTTTTGTTTGCTTGTTTTAGTTCAAGAATTGTTGTGTTCGTTATGTTATCGTTTTTTTTTACTAAAAAATTCCTATAATAAATAATTTTTGCATTTTTATGAAATTACTTAATTTATAACAAAACTTTATTAATCGGTTAACCGATCAATAACAAAATTAACCGATTATTAACCGATTAAACCAAAACCTCGGTTAATTAATTGAGCGATTAACCGATTAAAGCAAAAGCTCGATTAAATGAATACCCTAGAACGTAAACAAAAATGGTTTTTTAATGAAAATTCGTATTATTTTTTTCAACTTTTTAAATTTGTTTTGTCAAAATGTCACAGATATATTCTTATAAGAACTATGTTGTCTTCATATTTACATAAAAATTAATGGTCGAATTTTGACCATAAGGCGAACACTAGTAATAATAAAAAAAAAAATATTGGAACTAATAAATAAATGTTATTTAATTTTTATATAAAACAAAAAAACCTCAAGCTTAATAAATTATATTGCAATTTGTTAAATAATATATTTTTAATTTTTTTTTTAAATCTATTTTTAATTAAATAAACACAGAAAAAAATTACGGCAAACCAATTGTCATATACAATTAACTTTTTAATTCAAAAGGCACCAGCAACCGAATTTGTAAATATAAACAATAATTTTGGTAATTTAAATTGTTAAAACTCAACAAATATTTGTAACAATGAATTTGTTGTATTGAATAAAATATTTGTTAATAATTAAACATCATATTAACAAAATATTTTATTGCTTATTAATGTTAATAAGAAATTTCATTTGAAGGGTTGTTTTTATTAATTATTTAGGAAAATATATTTAAAGTCACATTAAAAATAACATTATAACCTATTTCAGCAACCTGGGTGCACAAGAAAGTTCCGATATCACCGCAAAACAAATTTTTGACTCCATTGTTGGAAGTATTTGAAATACTAGAATATATAAAAGATGTCTTTATAATTCATTATATTGTTACTTTACTTACCCTATAGATTGATTCAGCTCCTCAGTTATCGCATATGCCTTATTCTTTTATAGATTTTGAACGAAAGATAGGTATTTATTTTTATTTTGTATTTTAAATTTTTTGACACAAAATAATTTTTAACTATGATATACAAATTAATTTTCAACAAAAAAAAAAAAAAATCAAATTGTTAATATGACAATTTACAAACATATTAATTACGAAAATTGTTAAAAATATTAGAAAAGTTTCAAAAAATATTTTTTAATTACTTAATAAGTTTTGTTATTTTTTTCTGTGAAACTAACAACACAAAAAAAAGTCAAAATGAAACCAGAATAAATCGTTTGAACAGCATGTTTGGCAATCTAGATTCAGAGAGCGAAACGAGTGGTTTATATCGTCGTATGAATATAACATTAGTTGTTATCATATCAATGTGAAGTGATTAACAAATCACTTCAATGTACGGTTAAAAGTCTCGATTTTGATGTGATTAGAGCTTAATTAAGTTCTAGGGGGTTAAACACGTTTAAAACCCCAAGTGTGAACATAGTATTATGTGTGTATTTGCATATGTTTTTATATTGTTAGTCCTCGCACATATTTTGAAATATTTGCTGCGAAAGTTTTGAGTTTGATGGCGAAAGGGGCAGATAAATGGAAACGTGCACTTTTTTTTCGTGTACATGCAGTTTTTGTGATTTTTTTTTTAAGAAGAAGAAGAAAAATGAAAAACAAAAGTTTCATTATTACGACACAAATGCAGTTTCAATTAAAAGAGGTTTGTGCAGCAAGTGTTTTTTAATATAGACGAAAACTTTACAATTACCTCTTGAACGAAAATAATCAAGAAGTCATTTTGCTATATATATTGTTACGTTTTTACTTTATAAAACGCGTTTCGGTTTATTCTCTTGAAAATAAACCTTTGAGTTCTTTTAATTGCAAATCAAAAAAAAAAAAATCGAAAAAAAATACACACACTTATTCAACTTAAAAAACTTTTTTGAAAATAATTATAACCCAGCGGTAACTAGAATGAGTAAAGATGCCTAAAAGAAGGCCTTATTTAGCAGTCACAAGCCCTCCTCGCCGCATTCCATACTTATTTATTTTTTACACAGGTTGTCATTGGGATAGGGTTTTTTCCCGGGATTTCCCGTCCCGGGAATTCCCGGGAATTTCCATTATTTTATTTCCCGTTTTCCCGGGATTTTTCTTGCGGGATCCCGGGAAATAAAAAATTCCTCATAATTTCAGAAAATAGCTATTTATACTTTGAAATTTAGTTTTCTATTCTCTAAAAATTAGCATCTGTGGATGGGTTGTGGATTCGATCAATTACTAGAAGTAAGTACATGTATTTAAATTAATGTCTCCTGATCAATAAATCTACTAAAAGCAGAATGGGCAGTGCAACAGTTGATAATTATTACATTTAGTGAAGTGAAGAATTAATAAAGTACATTAATTCAAAATAAGATGCAGGCAGTAAAGTTTCATTGTCCATGAACAAGTCTTAAAAACTGGAGATACCTAAACATATCGCTCCTTTATTGCAACATAGTCATATCTACAAAAACAAACGATCTTGGCAAAATGCGATTAAAGTTTTCAAAATGTACCGATTTAAAGATATATTTTGCTATAATTTCGGTTCAGTTTGAGATATAATACGAGAAGGTATGAAGGAAAACTTTGCTAAAGTTACTTCAAATTTTGAGATATTACTATGATGCAATGATGGAGCAATATGTTTATTAGGTGATAAACACAAATTTTCAATTTCAATTTGAGTTGGTTTATATACCCGTGAAGTGCGTTGAAACCGAAATAAAATAACATTTTGGAAACTTGTGTAAGATACTACAACATACAACTTGAAAAACACATTGTCCTAAAGATTACAAGTGGACCTATTAAAATGAAAATGTTTGTAAGAAGCAGTCCAGTTGATGCTATTTTTGCATCAACCTTGACATACATTTGACTGATATAGACGTTGTTTATAAAAAAGAAAAAAATGCTTTTGATTGTGAATCCGAAGCATGCTACAACGGTGCACTTTTAACTATTTGTCCAACCTCGGTAAAAAATGAACGAAATTTTTCGGAAACATGATAATTAGTAAATAAAACCAGGAATATACTTTTTGGCGACTTACAAAGCGCTTTGAGTGTGTCAGAAAGTTATTTCCTAAACCATTAAAAAATGTCATATATTTCTTTAAAGTATTTCATCTATTTTATTAATTACACTGGTTTACACTGAAAATGTACATTTGATGAGATGTGATTTTTCTTATGTATTTTCTTCCGCTGAATTCAAAAATCAAGGTTAAATTTTTTTTTATGGAACAGTTTATGAGATATGGTCATTTTCTCATTTTTTCAACTTTTTTCCACTTGACAAATTATATCTCGAGCTAGATATGTCCTATTGGGTCGTGAGATGTGATTTTTCTTATGTATTTTCTTCCGCTGAATTCAAAAATCAAGGTTAAATTTTTTTTTATGGAACAGTTTTTGAGATATGGTCATTTTCTCATTTTTTCGACCTTTTTCCACTTGACAAATTATATCTCGAGCTAGATATGTCCTATTGGGTCGTTATTGGTACCAAATGGAAGGTATTGAGATGACGAACAAATATGTATAACTGGATCTTTGATTGGTAAAGCGGTTCAAAATATATTGATGAAAATATGGCACATTTTCAAAAAAATCATATTTTATTTTTTATATATTATATATATCCATTTGAGAAGATCGAGTGGTTGCGATCGAAACATGTCATGGTAATCTGCCGGCTGCGGTTCGAATCCCAGCCACGGTCAAAAAATGAAAGATTATCAATAACAATTTTAATTAATTTTCATGTTGTAAAACACCTTTCTTCATAAAAATAATTTAATGAAAATTTAATGAACTTAAGCCTAATTAAAAATATTAAAAATTTGGATTAAAAACCATAAATAGTTCAACAAAATAACCACAATACTAATTATTATATTTATATTTTTTATTTTTTTTGAAAATGTGCCATATTTTATCAATATGTTTTGAACCGCTTTACCAATCAAAGATCCAGTTATACACATTTGTTCGTCATCTCAATACCTTCCATTTGGTACCAATAACGACCCAATAGGACATATCTAGCTCGAGATATAATTTGTCAAGTGGAAAAAGGTCGAAAAAATGAGAAAATGACCATATCTCAAAAACTGTTCCATAAAAAAAAATTTAACCTTGATTTTTGAATTCAGCGGAAGAAAATACATAAGAAAAATCACATCTCATCAAATGTACATGAAAAAAATTTCATTTTGTAAACTAGTGTTAACTTTATGATTTCATATCTTGAGTATCTCAATTTTTATTTTGTTTTTATTATTGTTTTATGAATTATCCAGAGCATAATAATACTGAATAAAAGCATAATAATAGGGAATAAAGGCGTGAGGTAATAATAATTCAAGTTCCTATTTCAATCTTCAATTAATTTTTTAGTATTGAACCATTTCATTTACTTTCTTTGTAAACAAGTTCCCTTACGATTTTTTTTTAAAAAGTTTTTTTTTCATTAATTAATACCAAAATTTACTTTGTATTATTTATATGGAGCGGGATCCCGGGAAATTTAAAAAAATTTCCCGCTTTCCCGGGAATCGAAAAAGTCCGGGAAAAAAAAAACTCTACATTGGGAGCAAGCCCTTCCACACTGCATTCAATATCAACTTCGGTCCCTTCCCAAAGAAGGGAGTAAGGAAGGCCACTAAGAATAAAAGTGAATAAAACTTAACAACTTCCTTTCAACCTTCTTAAAGAAGGGAGTAGCGAATGTTTACTGAATATTTTAGAAGGTCTTTTCAAAAGAAGTTTATACCTTCTAGAATGCATACTTCTGAAGGCAGGATATCATGCGAAGCGAATCTTTTAGAAAGAAGTAGAGAGGCCTTCAAAAAGGCCTGCCACTTGCGGTCCTTTCAATATTTACCGCTAGGAATGTTCAAAAATATGTCCTCTATTGGTAGTAACGAACTAAACCGTTTAATGTCTCAAATAAAAGTGCTGGTTTATATTCTTCAAGTTTCAGCCGTCAAGTCTTGAGCTTTTAGGAGAGAAGGGAAAGGAGAATTTCATTTCAAACATTTATGAGTAAGCCTGTGTTTGCCCAGCGGTAAATATTGAAAGCACCGAAAGTGGAAGGCCTGCTTGAATGCCTCTGTACTCCTTTCTAAAAGCTTCGCTTCGTATAATATCATGCCTTCAGAAATATGCCTTCTAGAAGGTATACTTTTAAAAACCCCTTCCAAAACATTCATTACACATTCGCTACTCCCTTCTTTAAGAAGGGAAAAACTAAGTTTTTCAATTTTGATTTTTTTGTTTCTGTACTCACTTCTTTTGGAAGGGAAAAAAGTTGTTAAATCTTTATATAGTTTTATTTGTTGGTCTCCAAAATTCTTTAAAACATTTTTATAGATTTCTTTTTGCGCACGATCTTCACACAGAAAAAAATACCAATGTAAAATTAACATGGACAAATTTTGATTGAGAATCATAGTAAATTTCTGCAGAAGTATGCCATTTATTTAAATTTATCATTATTTCATATTAATTTTAAATAAAATAACCTTAAATCACGTTTATTTAATTTTATTCACTGTTAAAATAAAAAAAAAAAAAAAAATATTACAATATAAATAAATATGGATTCAATATTGAATCCATAAAAACCTGTTTGATATTTAAATCAAAAGTTTTTCTTGTTAAATTAACATGCATACATACTTAAGTATGTACATTTTTTATTTTCATTTTTAAAATATGTTATAAAAAGAAGACAATTCCCGTATTCTTTTAATTAAAATTAGTTAGTTAAATAGTACATCAAATTTTCAAAGTAGAATGATGACGAAAACCATATCGGGCGATTCTGCTGATGCTTCTGTTAACAAAGGAGAATACAACAAAAGGTGAAACATGTGTTACAGGGGTAAGTGTTTTGAATTATTCTTAAATAAAGGCATATGTTGTCTCTGAAGCTTCTTCACACTGTTATAACACACTCAAACCAATTTGATTCTACATGAAATTCACGTCGTTTCAACTTGAAATAACTTTCATTCAACGTGATTCGGACTGTTATTTCAATATAAATTACATTTTGCTCTCACTTTACTGCAATGTTAAATTAACATGAATTATAGTTATCTTAAAAGAAAATAATGTTGTTCGCAATCTATTGTAAAATCAGGTTGAAGTAACATGAAAAACGTATGAAGCAAAATCACCGCCGAAATATTTTAAATCAGCCTTGTTTTCTACGTTTTTAACTTGATTTTTTTCTGTGTGTTGTTTTTACAACAGTTTTTTAATTTTTTTGTTGTCTTAAAACGCCTCGTTTTTTTATGAAAACGAATACGTTGCGGGTCAGCTGATACGTTAACTTTCCAAGTTTATGTATAAATAGGTACTCTAACGTAAACATGACGTTGCGTTGCGAATGAACCTAATAAAACAAAATTTTTTCTCCGTATTAACGTATCAGCTATGAAAGAATTCATTGTTTATTGATAAAGCGAATATTCCATCGACGAACATGACCTAAATCCACTGGCTCGATATATTTTGAATGATGATATGGTATGCCATATGGCTTATTTGGTTAGAAAAGGACTTAACACCTTTGTGGACAAGATCCTTGATTAAGAGAATTTACGCCCAACATTGGCAGTCGAAAACTTAAGAATTAAATTAAGATTTGATTAATTTTTGTTATTTCATATACAGGGTGGCCCAGAAAGACCGAAGTGGTGTGAATTCCTTATAACTTTTTATTTAAGACATATTTTTTTAATTTTTTGTTTTTTAAATACAGTAAATTTATAGGAAATATTTTAAGATTAGTTTTTAAAAATGATATCCCGCAAGTGGTGGCCATTTTCTGCTTCGCACAAATGTGCTCTTTCCAACACATTTTCCATGACCTTTCGCAAAACTTCCGGTGTAATGTTGTTAATTTCGTCTCGAATATATATATAATATATACAGATATATATAAAATATATACAGATTCAATAAAATCGGTTCAGTTTGAGATAAAACACTGATTTTTGTTTTACTTATATTGAAGGTATGAAGAAGCAGTTTTGCTTAAATAGCTTAAACTTTTTGATTTTTTGAGATATGACTATGTTGATATAAAGGAGCGATATATGATGTCTATTGGTTCCGTTTACTCCTGTAAATAGCATACGGTCGCAACAAAATTTTTCTAGCACACTTGATCTAATGCGAGATTCATTCCCGGCTTGCCGCTTTCATGTTTGTGAAGGTCATTCTATTCTTCGGCTTATTTCGCAATATCGTTGAGTGGTTTAAAGCCACTAACTTCAACTTACGTTTTCGGATTGCATGTGTGATTGTTGTAGTTTCAGCACAAATATCCGGACTTAAAAATGTTCTTGGCCAGTACATCCAAAGAATCTCTCTTAAATATTTGTTTACAAATCTTGTATGTTTGATGATGTGTTCCAGGCAGTGTTGCCAAAAGTAGGGAAAAATCCCTACATGTAGGATTTTTTGATACTAAAGTAGGAGCGTAGGGAAAATCACACGGATTTTTTATATTCCCCAAAATGTAGGTATTTTTTTCACATATTGCTAAAAAATGCTAAACAACTTTAATTAATAATATTTTAAAAAATGGAATTCTTAAGTCTAGAAAATATTTTTGAACAAAAAAAGAAGAGTACAAATTTTAACTATTGTCTTAACAATCTAACTTATGCCTAAATGATTTCAGGCATGAGTAGAGAACAATCGCATACAATTAATTTTTCTGAATTTGTGTAATTAATTTATTTGGAAAGTTTTGGATAAAATTAGTAAAAATGAAATGAAATAATGACGAGGTGGTATTTCCAAATTAATCGAAACTGAGAAAAAAATTAGAAATGAGAAAAAAAATAGTCTTTTATAACTATTGTTCTTTTGATATTTATGACTAAAACGCGTAGGGATTTTTGTAGGGAAAATTTTTCAACGTGTAGGGATAAATCGGATTTTTTTTAGTATGCGTAGGCCTTTTTTAAAAAAAGCTTCTGGCAACACTGGTTCCAGGTCTCACATGCATGTAACATTGTAGATTTTATGTTTGTATTGAACGTTTTTAACTTCGTTCGTCTTGACATATCCATAAGATGAGTTTAATTTATGTGGCTGGAGAAATCTGATTCGGAACCGCCAGAGTCAACTTCCTCAAGCGATTTTCAACATGAAGATTAAGGAACTTTAGCTTTGCTTAAATCGACTTAAGCGCTTTGTCCTGTTTTAAACGAATTTAAACGAATTTTTTTTTGTGTTTTTTTTTTTTAATTAAAAATATAAAACCAATATAAAGTTAACTTAATTAAGAGAAAGAAAAAAAATTTGTTTCTAAACTTATATACAAATATTAACATGCATACATGCACACAAAGTAGCCAACATACACGTATTCATACACACATACATACACACACACACACACACACACATTTACAAATGTTTAAGCACTCCCTTGAAAACTAAATTCTAAACGTTTTTTTTTTTTTTTTTTACTTTTAGCCATTTTATCAAGTCAAAGACTATATGCGACAACTTTATGGGTTTCTCTACACTTTTGAGGGTGTCCATAAAGCAGCACACCCCTCTCAAAAATTTTATATACTGCCTATACAAACAAGTATATTAATGTGCGTTCGTGTGTACAACACGTGTAATATTCGACTCTCATTTTGTTCTTAAATCAACATGTGTCGACAAATTCAGCTCGAAAAGAAATCAATCAAATTTTAGTAAACCGAAAAACCCAACACAAAAATACCTTTTCAACATTAAATTGATATAATTTCTGAATTCAGGCGCGTAACGTTAATGAAAAATGTGCGCGTACGTGTGTCGTCTGCTATAATGACACACTAAACAACACAATTCAATAGTAAATCATTTGTAAAGACAAAGTTTCTGTTTCAATTGGATTTAAATTGTGGTTTATAAAATAAAAAACTTTTATATTGTTCATGTCATGAATCGCCATGTGGACATATATGATGGCAGCAGCCCGCGGAGATCGGGCAAACTCTATGATGTCCAGAAGGCGTAATGAAGTTGAATCACCTAAATATGGTTATAAGTAAGTAAAATTTATCAGTATGTTTGTAACAGTTAATATGACTTATTTAGTTCTAAGATTTAAAATTCATTCAAATGTAGGGACATAAAAAATTTTCCCTGTGGGCACTAGAGTTTTACAAGGATATCTTTTTCTTTTAATTTTTTAAGACTTTTACCATAAAAAAATATTTCTGGGAATTTTATAAAATTGTTTTGGAATTCTGAGACTTATTATTTCTCTGCTATCATTTCAAAAACATCTTCTGCTCAAAAATCCGATTTAAAATACAAACCCTTGATAAAGAATTATTAAGACGCAGGATAAGTTGTTGTATGCATAAGAAATTTTAAAACATGCAAGCACAATTGTTAAAAAAAGATATGCCGTTTCATATGCAATTGCATGTTTTTCCTTGTGCGAACTATGAAGGCAGAAACAATAGGGAAGTTCAATGTTTGATGCAGATAGTCTTGCAAAGATGAAAATGCAAAATATTGCGGGATTTGTTTGCAGTCCATCAACAAAAATACACAGAATTGATATTGTCACATCCTTGCTTTTCCCCAATACTAAAACTGTATTGCGTTTGCATTCCTAATACACGAACAGCTGACATTTGTATATGTAATTTAAAATTGTCAAACGAAATTTCAACTATAGTAATAAATACGAAAGTAAAAAAGGTAAAAACCCAACAAAAAGGAGACGCCAGATAAAATCAAAATTACATGGATTACTTGGAGGCATTTTTAAACAATTTCACAAAATAATCAAATAACTTTTTGTTTACTTTGACGACCTATAATAATGTATATCAGCTGTTACCTAATTTGCATCTAGAATTGCAATATAAATACATACAAAAGGTTGCGAATTTAAACGCACCGTCCCGGGAATTCCCGGGAATTTCAATTATTTTATTTCCCGTTTTCCCGGGATTTTTCTTGCGGGATCCCGGGAAATAAAAAATTCCTCATAATTTCAAAAAATAGCTATTTATACTGTGAAATTTAGTTTTCTATTCTCTAAAAATTAGCATCTGTGGATGGGTTGTGGATTAGATCAATTACAAGAAGTGAGTACATGTATTTAAATCAATGTCTCCTGATGCAATAAATCTACTAAAAGCAGAATGGGCAGTGCAACAGTTGATAATTATTACATTTAGTGAAGTGAAGAGTTAATAAAGTACATTAATTCAAAATAAGATGCAGGCAGTAAAGTTTCATTGTCCATGAACAAGTCTTAAAAATAGGAGATACCTAAACATACATAGTCATATCTACAAAAACAAACGATCTTGGCAAAATGCGATTAAAATTTTCAAAATGTACCGACTTAAAGATATATCTTGCTATAACTTCGGTTCAGTTTGAGATATGACTAAGATGCAATGAAGGAGCGATATGTTTATTAGGTGATAAACACAAATTTTCAATTTGTGTTGGTTTTTATACCCGTGAAGTGCGGGGAAACCGAAATAAAATATCCTTTTGGAAACTCGTGTAAGATACTACAACATACAACTTAAAAAACACATTGTCCTAAAGATAACAAATGGACCTATTGAAATGAAAAGGTTTGGAAGAAGCAGTCCGGTTGATGCTTTTTTTTGCATAAACCTTGACATACATTTGACTGATACGTTGTTTATAAAAAAGAAAAAAATGCTTCTGATTGTGAATCCGAAGCATGTTACAACGGTGCACTTTTAACTATTTGTCCAACCTAAAAAATGAACGAAATTTTTCGGAAACATGATAATTAGTAAATAAAATCAGGAAAATCATTTTTGAAGACTTACTAAGCGCTTTGAGTGTGTCAGAAAGTTATTTCCTAAGCCGTTAAAAAATGTTATATATTTCTTTAAAATATTTTATCTATTTTATTAATAAACTTTTTGATCTCATATCCCCAGTAAAAACTTCGCCTACAAAATAATGTGTTGAGTAATCAGAAAAACATAAGAGCACTACTTACAATTCTACTGAAAGAACCAATGAATTTTACAAGGGATGTCCCAAAATGAACGCATTCAAAAGCAAGTCATTATTTTTTTACTTTAATACATTCAGAAAAAAGTAGTTATAGAAGCTGTTATAGATGTATTTATAGAAGAAAGCTGCTAAATAGTGAGTTAAAGGAGCTATTCATTTTGAAAAAGTAAGCGAATTTTTTTCTGGGTTTTTAGTATTGAACCACTTATTTTAGTTTCTTTGTAAACAAGTTCCCTTACGTTTTTTTATAAAAGTTTTTTCATTTATTAATAACAAAATTTACTTTGTATTATTTATATGGAGCGGGATCCCGGGATCCCGGGAAATTTAAAAAAATTTCCCGCTTTCCCGGGAAACGAAAAAGTCCGGGGAAAAAAAAACTCTATTTGCAATATATTTATATCACATCCTCTTAATTTTGCGGTCAACAAATGGCTGAGATACTCTAATTTTGCCCATAAATCCATTGTTGTTGTTTTTTGTATATGGGAACTTCCAGGGCAAAGTCTACCTTTTGTAAGGTAACGCTAGCAAGCAAAAAAGCTTGTATTTTGGGCCAATGTTGTTCAAATGTTATCCTTTTTGTTACTAAATGTAGAGTTGGTAACGCTTAACACCAAAATATAAAAAAGTAAATTATACATATGTATAATTTATATGTATATATATACAACTTTTTGAGAAACAATTTCAATTTCTTAAGTTACAAAAAGTAGACTTTTCGCTGGATACGCTCATATCTGAAGAACGGAAGCGCAAAAGTTTCCACAAATTAGTTACAGGGGTCTTGTTTATCAATACACAACCTCAGACAAAATGTGGGCGGTTTGAAGAAGTGGGCGTGGCACTTCCTATACAAACCTATTATAGTTTTCTGCATATCTGGACAACGACAAGAGCCAAAGTTTCCGAACTAGCTACAAGCATCTTGGTTGCCAGTGGAGAACATCCGACAAAATGTGGGCGGAAGGGAAAAAGTGGGCGTGGTAAAAAAAATAATTTTTTATATTTGAAGAATGGTAAGAGAAAAATTTTCCAAATTTGGTAACACATAGCTGGGTTAGCAATACACATCTCTCTAAAAAGATGAGCGGTAGTGAAAAAGTGGGCATGGCACTTTCCATACAAAGACAGTCTAGATTTCTATATATCTGGAGAACGGCAAAAGCTATAGGTTCCAAATAAGGTACAAGCATCTTGGTTATCAGTACACAACATCCAACAAAATGTGGGAGGAATTGGACAAGTGGGCGTGGCACAAAGGTTTATTATTTCTATTTAAAGAAAGGTACTTATATAACTTTCTGTTATTTTCCCACCATGGTGAAGGGGATATAAGATTCGGCATAGCCGAATACAGCACACTCACTTGTTTTGAATTTAGATTAGCTTATTCCAAACTGCAACATGTTATACATATTGGGCAAATGCATATTTTTCATGCAAAAATTATTAACAACTTGCCCTGTCCTAATAACATATTCGAGTTCATACATTACAGTTTAGTCCTCTTAACTTTATAAATGTTTATTTAACTTCTACTTTTAAGTTTATTATTTTACATAATTTTATTGTTATTTTTGAAAATAAATGCAAATTAGAAACTTATCTTAAGGCTCTTGATATGATTTGAAATAGATATTATAGGTATCCATGTTTTGTTAAGTACGCACACACAACAACACGTTTTTTTTTTAATTTGTTGACCAAATATTATTCATTTTTGTTTACTTTTGATCTCTTTCCAATAGTCTTTCCCGTCCCATGTACCGTTCCATCCATCACAATAATGTACCATCGTCACAACAAAGTTGTAAGGCTTCAGCATTGGGTAGCTCATATCCTTATACCACTTCAACGACTCATCATTATAGCAGTGCCATCGGCACAAACCCATCAACAACTTCTGTGTGTTCTCAACAGCATCACCAACCACAACAACACCAACAACAACATAGTCATCGTCAACAGCATCAACATCATGTTATTGGTATCGATGATGGCTACACAAATCCGGTTACAAGTGAATCTTATGAAATGGAAGATGGCACCAGTCTCTTCTCACCCCTCGCCCCCACTTCTACGACAATGACAGCAGATACAGCTGTCCTTATAGCCAGAAAACACATGCTATCAAGTCAACAGCAAAAACATGCCTCGCATGCGAAAGGAAATAGTGGTATTGGCTGCAGTAGTAGTAGTGGCAGTTGTGGAGACTTTGTCACTGCGGCCGATGGTGATGAACAAAGTTGCTTTGTTGGTAGCCAGGCGTCAGTTGTTCGATTGCCATCACGTAGAACAACAATAGCCTCAACAACTTCGGCCTATTACAATGAAAGTGATGAAGATGATGACAATGCTAATGTTCACAATTATGGACGAATTGTTAGATGTCCTGATAGACTCACAAAGCCTACAACATTGGTAATGGATCACGAGAGACGCAGAAGACAGCAGCAACAGTATCAGAAGCATCAACAGCATCGAGAGAACATAAATGAAGACTTCAATGTGAGCGATAGCCGTAACGACGAAAATGACGATGATGAGTTAGATGACGACAACGATGATGATGATGATGCTGATGGGATTAGGGAGCAAGACCAGGCCAATTATAATGAAAATATTACAGAGAATAGCAAAAAGTTGTCACAGGTATGTTTGTTATGTAGTTATGTTAAGTTGTGATAAGAATCCGGGTACAAGCTCTCAGCTTAAAAAAATGTTTTTTGCTTGATTATAAATTGAACAGTTTCATTGGTCGATTAAAAGCGTTTTCCAAACATTTTAATTTTTGTTTATATAGAGCAAACAATAGCTCTGTTTTTTTTTTTTTGGTTATGTTCTTCAAAATCGGCGTAAGAATATATTGCCTCATAAACACATAATAAAACATAAATAAACTAAACTCTTAACACAAAGTAGAACATTATGGTGTTTTTATTTATTTCATTTAATATTATTGTTTACAGCACGTTTTTCAAAATATCTCTTAATGAACACCACCATTTTGTTTGCCTCTTTTATTTTTGTTGTGCTGTTTAATTATTTACACACAAAAAAGTGTAGGCTGTTTCGTGCAAATCGAAGAAGAATAATTTTTTCCTCTCAAAACTGCTCTCATTTACACAAAGTTAAATTATGGGAACCAGGGATGGCATTGATAGTTTAAAAACTGTACCAACAAATTTTAAAAATTGTACATTTTAGACCTTTTTTGTACTAAATGACTTTTTTTAATTCGAATTATATACAATAATATAACAAAAAACAAGTAAGAAAGTATAGTCGGTCAAGCCCGACCATATGATACCCTTCACCACAGTATTTAAAAACACATCATGCTTATGTGTCCATATTGATATGGATCTATTTATGTTTTAAATTTCATTAAAATCGGTTTGAGAGGCAAACATTGCTCCTGTCTCCCCTTGTGGTCCTATTTTTTAAAAAAATGCATACTTTCTGTGTCCATACAGATTTGGTTCTATCTATGTTTTAAATTCCATTAAAAGCGGTTTGATAGTTTCTGAGAGGAAGAAATTTTCCCCTATCTTCCCTCGTGCTCCTACGATTCGGCCCATTTTCAATGGGCTTGGTCCTAAGAACCTATGTCCCAAATTTTATCAAATTATCTCTAAAATTGCGACCTGTACTTTTCGCTCAAGGTTACATGGACAGCCAGCTAGCCAGCCGGCCTACCAGCCAGCCGGACGGACATCGTTAGTTCGACTCAGAAAGTGATTCTGAGTCGATCGGTGTACTTTAAGGTGGGTCTAGGACCAATATTTTAAGGCGTTACTCACATCAGCACAAATGCATAATACCCTCTCCACTATCGTGGTGTGGGTATAACAAATTAGTTTGGTATATAAACTATCAAGATAAAGAAGGTAATTAATTATTTGGTATATTAACATCATAACAATTGCAATTTTGTAAGTACAATAAGTCCTTTGTTTGGATTAAGCCGCAAAGAGTTGCCGTTTTTAGTCTGTTTCTCTCTTTGGTTTTGCTAATATTTGGGTAAGAAAATATCATTTCCCCATTTGCAGACGAATGTGGAACTCATAATATTCCTCTCACAATTTTCGAGAGTTCTGCAAACAGTAATTCATTTTCCAAATTTTTTGTTTCCGATACTGTTGGTCAGAAATCACTTAAATCTTTGTTAGATTTTAATATTTCAATGCCAGCAAAATCTCTAGATCTCGAATTTATATTCAGCGCTTACAAAAAGAGTCAAATAGAAAAACTGCAATTTCTTCCACTTCCTCATTTTTCATTGGCCAAAAAAACTGTTGCTTTTACTTCTGAACAGTCGCTGTCATTCCAACTTAAAGCCTGGTACTCTGTTTCACGTAAAATGCTGTCAAAACTCATATGAAAAAAACTTGTGCGAAATATCTATGAATTTTGTGAAAAAGTTCCGAAATGTTTCTTCCCAACTGCGAAACTGCATTTTTGCATTTATTTCACGTAGAATTTTAAGGAAAAGCTTAAAAGTATGAACTCTATTTAAATAAGAAATGAAAAATTAAAACAACACAACCGGTAACAGTTTTTATCCTTATTTACTTTCTATTTTATTAAATTTTTTATTAAAAAAAATTATTTTTAGTAAAATACCTGTGGGGTTTGTTTACATACGCAAAACAATGTCGCATACTTTGCAGGAATAGAAACGTTAAATTGTACAAACTCGCAAGATAGGTAACATTGATGCATGTCAAAATTTTCGTGTGAAATGATCAATGTTGCTCAACTTTTTTCACAAATTTGAACAGAGTACTAGGCTTTAAAAGCGAAAAGTTGTACACAAATTTTCGTTTATTTTTCGACATTTTTTGATTTCGACTACAGTTTTTTAAACCCTGTTTATATCTTTTATCCATATATTGGAATTCTATTGGAACAATTTGTACAAATAGTGGTAATATTCTATTAGTTTTTTCATTGATTACATTTTCTGAACTAAGCTTATTAAACCATTTCAAAGATTAATTTTCAAAATCGAATTTTGTATTAAAATTTTGAGTTGCCATATAAAATTACTAAAATTGGGAAAATCCCTAATTGTACTAAATTATGCATTGGTGTACCATTGTACTATTCAAGTTTAAAAAGTACCACAATAAGCTACGTTTGGACCAATTTCGTCAACCCTGATGGGAACGCTTTTCGTGCAAATTGGGATTTCGAGGGATTCCAATCTAGAGTAAAGAATTAGGTCTATAATATGAGACTTTACAAAAAATATCGAAAGTTAGAATTTTTTATTCGACTATTTCATCAAGGCGAATTCATGTAAGCGGTGGTGGCGTCACGATACTACGTGACGATACTACAACACCAAAAACACAAACTTTTTTTTTATTTATTGCTTTCCTTGGTCGACATGTCAAAAACACAAGCAACTTTGGCATTCCTTTCTCTAAGTAAGAAAAAGAAGTAGCACAGCTATGCTTTCAACGCAACCTGAAAAATGAACTCGCCTTGACTATTTAATAGACTATCAGTATTTAAATTATTTGTTTATGTAGTGTAAAGTAAACATTACTATGGGACAACAATAAAATAATTCTGAAAGACATCAAAGGGCATCAAAGGGACATCAAAGGGACAGACTCAGTCAAAATATGTTTTGCCAAGAAAAACTGATGATGAATGATACCATAATATTTTTGGATTTTCTGCAATCATGCTAAATGAGTTGTCTGCAACCATATTGATTTAAATTTTTCACTCAGTGCATCAAAGTTTCCTATAAAAAGAAGTACCCTTGTAAAGGAACAATTGCAAATTCTTGGGCAATTGTTAGAAAATTTTCTTTACTCCAACATTTTAAAGCAGCCAATTCTCGATTTCACATGTTTGCACATTATAAAACCCTTTTTGCAATATTCGTTACGGTCTTATGCTCGATATAGTGTTGTTAAAAGTGGGTATTTTTGGTAATCATATTATAGTTATGTGGTAATTTATAGACCAATCCCCAATAAAGTCTCTATTATAATTTTAAGTCACTTTAAACTTATTTAGAATCGAATTTCATATGGACCAATTACGGACAGATTCTCATACACTATAGGCCTTATTCATCAAAAATATTTCAGGTTAATAACAGGTCTATTAAACGAATTTCCTATGGAAATCTGTTTAATAAACTTCTAATAAATCAAAAATATTTTTTATGAATATGGGGGTACATATTTGTAATCAGTGTTGCCAAACTGTGGGTAATTACACGTATTGTGTGTAATTTTTACTTGCATGTGTAAATGTGTTTTTAGTGTGTAATTTTACTTTGAGTTCTATTTTATTATAACACTGTGCTAGCTAAAAAAAAACAGACAAGCCGGGCAGATGGCGTTTTAACATAATTCGGGTACGCTTAATAAAATGGTGCTAACCGTTTTTTTAGGTTAGCTCTTGTTCTCGAGATATACCGTTATTTCGAAAATAGAGGAGGTTGCGTAACTCAAAAACGGTTTAGTTTATTAAAAATACTAAAAAAACCGAAATTCCGCAAGAAAAGTAAAACTTTTTTGTAATATGAGCAGTCGTTTTTGAAACATAATTTTTTATTTGAAAAAAAAAAAATATTTTTTTTATCAAAATTTCTAAATTTTTGTGTTTTAAAAATTCATAAAAAATTACAAAATGCAGCTAGACTTCTAATTTGCAAACAAAACAAGCCATAAATGATTAATGATTAAAATCTGTAAGCAACTTTTGATTTTATTCACAAAAGTCGAAAATTTTTAATTAATTTAAGAATTTCATAAAACGCAATATTTGTATGGGAGCCCCCTAAGAAGTGGTGATAGGGGGCAAGTATGTCTCGAGAAAATGTAAAGGACGAAAAACAAATTGAGGTCGGTCATACATTTTATCCCACTAGGGGTGACTCCTGGGAATTTATGGGCCTGTTTCTTCAATATATTTCTAGTCTGCTTTGAACATTTTGTATGGGAGCCCCCTTAAGGAATGGAGATAGCGGGTAGGTATGTTAGAAATAAATGATTGAGATGAAAAATAAAGTGCGGTTGGTTACACATTTGACCCATCTAGGGGCATCCAAGGAACTGCAGGCGTCAAATTTAAGAATTTCATTAACCCGCAATATTTGTATGGGAGCCTCCTTAAGGAGTGGAGATAAAGGGCAAGTATGTTTTAAGAAAATGTAAAGGACGAAAAACAAATTGAGGTCGGTCATACATTTTATTCCACTAGGGGCGACTCCTGGGCATTTATGGCCCTTTTTCTTCAATATATTTCTAGTCTGCTTTGAACATTTTGTATGGGAGCCCCCTTAAGGAATGGAGATAGCGGGTACGTATGTTAGAAAAAAATTATTGAGATGAAAAATAAAGTGCGGTTGGTCACACATTTGACCCATCTAGGGGCATCCTAGGCACTGCAGGCGTCAAATTTAAGAATTTCATAAACCCGCAATATTTGATGGGAGCCTCCTTAAGAAGTGGAGATAAAGGGCAAGTATGTTTTAAGAAAATGTTAGGGACAATAAACTAATTGCGGTCGGTCAGATATTTTATTCCCCTAGGGGCTTTTATGGGACTTTTTCTTCAATATCTTCTTCTAGACTGCATTGAACATTTTGTATGGGAATGGAGATAGCGGTGCAAAGCTAACCTAAAATAACGGCTAGCACCACTAGATTCAGCTGACCCGAATAAGGTTAAAACGACAAGCACCCAGCTTGTCTAAAAGAGTGTCAATTTCTAGCACAGTCATGTGTCATTCTATAAATTTAAATAATTATTAACAGGCAAGTATTTATTTTCAAACATTGCTTTTTTTTGTCATATTTTCCAGTATCCATCACAGTCAAATTTCTTTTTTAAACCTTGACCTTTTTTAATTTTTTTAACTGTAAAATTTCATTGCCAACACCATTTGCCTATGTGTAGATTACAAAAAAATATTTATGTAAATACATATCGAAATAATTGTTTAAATTTTTTTTTTAAATAATGTTTAGCATAAACTGTCAAATGTGATTGTGATTGCATTGACATTAACTACTTGCACGAATTAAAAAAAAAAAAGAAAATGTGTCATTCTATAAATTTTTAAACTAAAGAGATAAGTTCCTTAAGTTTTTTTTTTTAAAGAAACACAGAATATATAACGATATACTAATTATAAAAAGACCAACAAGTTTAAAGGTTAGGTATAATAATATGTTTTACAAGCAGATCGAAAACATATGGCACTTGCTCATAAAGTGGGTATTAATTCGAAATTAAAAAATTTCCATAGGTTCAAAACTATTTTTAGTTTAATATAAAAGGCATATGAAAAAGAATTTTTAAACCAACCGTTTGTTTCATTATCAAAAAGTTTCGTATTCATCCAAAAAGTGAAAACATAAAAATTTTGAGTTAAAACACTCTTAAGGATCAAAAGCGATATGTATGATTTTTCTTTATCTCAATTAAAACAAACGGAAATTATCTAAAAATTTTTAAAATTCTAACAAAACTTAGTGTTTTAAATATTTTACAATAAAGATTTTTTACGATTTTGACGATTTTTTTTTATTTGCTAAATTTACCCATTTTCGACACAATTTATCTGGCAGCTTTGCTTTCTACGGCAAATTTTATGTCAAATTGTATGGAAAATTTGGTGTCGGCGCAGTTCTATTCGGATGTACAGAAAAAAGAATGTATTTATAAAACATAAGAGATATAATATCGGAAAGTGGTCTGGAACCAGAGTTCGGAAAAAACGGAACATTATTTAGCGTACGGCTCACACACCTAAAAATGATATCTTTGTTTAGTGTTTGTTTATTAACACACAACCCTTAATAGCAAGGCTGTGGACTTGCAACTCCGACTAAAATGTTTTCCAAAATCAAAAATTGTCGAAATTGGCGATGCAATATTTAAAATTTCGATTTGAAATTTTTACAAAATAATTTTCTTGCTATATTCAACCATTTAAAAGGTCATGCATTAAAATAGTGTTTAAAGTCAAGTAATAAACAGTGTCATATATATTAAGCATCAATGTAAAGATAGGAGTCGGAGTTGGAGTCGCAGTCAGACTTAAAAAATTTAAGCGGTTTGAGTCGGTGCTATAACTTTATTTTGACGACTCCACAGCCCTGCTTTATACCGTTTACAACTATCTTCAAGAAAGTAACGAGCATAATATAGTGTTTTGTTCTTCGTTACACTCAAAAAAAAAAAAAAAAATTAATCCATCCGTACTCAAATCAATCCGAAGCGGTCAAGTACAGAAAGATTGATTCAAGTACGGATTTTCAATCGCAAGATACTAAAATTATCGATATTCAATCCCGATTTCGTACTTGAAAGAATCCGAAAATGAGATTGATTTAAGTAAAACTAAGATTGAATCAATCTCAAAATGAGCTTGATTCAAGAATTATAAAATTGTTTTAATCCGAAGTCGTATTTAAAATAATCCGAAAATGAGATTGATTTAATTGATTGATTCAAGTATTATAAAGTTGATTCTGTCCCGAATTCGTAATGGAAATTAATAAAAATTAGTTATATATTGGGCGTCAGTATAAATTTTGTAAAGCATGCCTTGAGGCACTCTTAGGCATTAGAGGGTTAATGGCATTATATTAAAAAAATGTTTCAACTTTTTATATTTTCAGTATTGTGGTTATTTTGTTGAACTGTTTATGGTTTTTAATCAAAATTTTGATATTTTAATCAGGCTTAAGTTCATCAAATTTAATTTTCATTAAATTATTTTTATGAAGAAAGGAATTTTACAACATGAAATCAATTAAAATTTATTGATAATTTTTCCTTTTGAAGAGATTAAGTAGTGGTTGCAATTGGAGCAATTGATACCCGCGGCAGTCAAGAATGAAAAATTATCAATAACAATAATGCTGTAAAATTCCTTTCTTCATAAAAATAATTTAATTAACAAGATTTTGTTTGTCGTGCTTAATTCTTGATGAAAACACTGAAATTTATTGTTGATGGGATAAGCTATTCCTGTGCGCATTTCACTGGTTGCTTAGGCCAGATCATCAGGAAACTTAAGCCAAGGATTTAAAAAAAATTAGGATATTAAACAAATAAAACTGTTTATTAAGAATAAAAAAAATTAAACACGACATACAAAATCTTGTTAATTGAAAATATTGTATTCCCAAAATTTACTTTGATTTAATTCTCTTTTAAAACTGCATTCGTGTGCATTCAATGCAATTTTGTTTTTCCGTATTTCTTTATGCATTGTAACTTACTTTTTCCTCCTTTGATTAACATATTAAAAAAAACTGCGTGTACTTAAAACAAAGTCCACTTTCCATTCCTTTTTCCCATTTGACCTTCAAACTCATATACATATTTCGCCGCCAATTATTCATAATATGAACGGGGACTAACGTATTATAAATTTGCCTTATTATCATATTTCTGCCGAATATTTAGAACTTTTATATTGCTGTATATACATATGTAGATGTATGTGCATACTTTTTCCCAAAACCTGAAGAAGCATTACATTTCACAGCTGTCAATGGATTCGTATTCAATGTATCCAGTGTCCACACAGAAGCTTGCATTTGTTGTAGTATTTATTACTGTATAAATCTACCTTTTTTACGCCATGGGTTTTTTTTTTTTGCATTAAAATGTCAGTGTGTGACACAATTAAAATTCAAAAAAAGGCAATATTTTATGAGTTCCCTTTTCAGGTTTAATGCCAAATAAAGTCAAACGAAATTTGTAATTGAAATTGTCAGAAATTACAAATAATTTTTTGAGTGCCACTTGAACATAGAAACATATATGTCATATGCATATTTGTCCTTTTGCATCAAATGATTTGTTAGGTGCTGTCCTAGTCAAAGTCATTAACTAAAATTTCTAACATATGATTATCATGTTATGTTGAGGATAGATGGACAGTGGAATGACTGAAATATTTTAAGAAATTATAGCTAAAGTGAAAAGATACATATCGGCATATAAAATGCAAAAGGGCTTATCATAATTTTCAAAACATCAGGAGATATAGATATATGTATAAATATAAAAAATAATATAACCCTCTAATGCCAAGTTTCAGAATAAATGGGAATATATTATGAAAATAATTTTTTAAGGTATTTTTGGGCCCCTGTAAAAAAAAAAAAAAAAAAAACAATTTTATTATTTGAGCAGCATAACTGAAGTTTGCATTTTGAACAAAAGCATTGTGTTCGAGATTGTTTACAATGCTTTTAGAGCTTTTAAGAGCTTTCGAAGCTTTTACAAATGTTTTTCTAGATTTTTAAGCAATTGTAAAAAAATGGAAATTTATATAAATTATTTACATATGGAAACTGGGAATTATCTCCTTTCGTAGGTTACTTTATATTATATTCAACATTTTTTTATTTTTCGAATTTATTCTATGAGTTACATTTCAGTTATGTATTTTATAAACCTTTTTTGTAATAGTTCTATTCCCTAAATTTTTAGGAATGACTTTTATACACCACCAGACTATTATATTGTATTTTCTTGTTACATTTTACCTTAGCTATCCTTTGGATAGCAATGAAGTATATTGTATGTACAGAAAAATTTACAATTATTAGACACCAGCAGAATGTAATGCATTTTCTGGCCCGCTACGGCCTTCGTCAGCATTCTTTGTGTCACACTGGATAGTGATACTTTATAAATTGAATGTATTTAACTCAACTATTTTTAACAAATAGAACTATTACAAAAACGCTTTATAAAATACATAACTGAAATGTAACTCATAGAATAAATTCGAAAAATAAAAAAATGTTGAATATTATTTACATATGTATACACTCAGGTCTCGTTTTATGCGGATTTTTTTTATGCGAATTCAAATTTATGCGATTTTTAAATTAACGATTTTTTTTAAAATTTTTACGGTTTTTGAAACTTTAGATGTTTTTTTAAGCTTTTTTACCTTTTTTAAATTAAACCAAGTTTGCATCACTGATATAATCGTTATATTTTGTGTTTTTTTTTATATGCATAGCCGATATGTTTGTATGAGTGTTTTTAAACTAATGGAGAGCACATATTATTAGTTTTACAACGGAGGTTAATAAAAGTTAGAAAAATTTCAATTTAAACTCGTTCTTTCCCGTCTTTAACGGTACAACATTGTAATAACTACATGTACGAGTGTAAAGCAATTTGCATACCTTTTAAACTAAAAGAGGTCCCTCATTAAAACTTTTACAATATGATAAGGACACTAAAGGCCAATTTAGATTAAAAAAATAAAAAAATATTAGAACTAAGTTAGAAAAATTTTGATTTAAATTGGTCATTTCCGGTTTTGCAGATGAAAAAAAATTTTTTTTCCAATAAAATTTTTTTATTTAAAGATCAATCGATTTTCTATAAGAATTACCTAAAATTTTTTTTCGTTTGATTAGTTTCTAGTTTGAAATAATAATTTAAAAAAACATTTTTTTGAAAACAACAACACTTTAACACCCCGTAACTCGACAAATAAACAGCATAGAAAAAAATATTTCGCACACTTATTCATACTTACTAGGGTTTTTTTCAATTTCAATTATTTTATTTCCCGTTTTCCCGGGATTTTTCTTGCGGGATCCTGGGAAACAAGAAGTGAGTACATGTATTTAAATCAATGTCTCCTGATGCAATAAATCTACTAAAAGCAGAATAGGCAGTGCAACAGTTGATAATTATTACATTTAGTAAAGTGAAGAGTTAATAAAGTACATTAGTTCAAAATAAGATGCAGGCAGTAAAGTTTCATTGTCCATTAACAAGTCTTAAAAATAGGAGATACCTAAACATACATAGTCATATCTACAAAAACAAACGATCTTGGCAAAATGCGATTTAAGTTTTAAAAATGTACCGATTTAAAGATATATTTGTCTATAACTTCGGTTCAGTTTGAGATATAATACGAGAAGGTTGAAGGAAAACTTTGCTAAAGTTACTTCAAATTTTGAGATATGACTATGATGCAATGAAGAAGCGATGTGGGCTAATCCTGCGTGACGACCGCTACATTCGTACGCGTTCTCTGATTGATATATAAACATTTTTTGGTCTTTCAAAAGAGATAGATTCAACTTATGTATAGTATTTAGTGGCATTAATATGTACTTACGAATAGCATATATCATAATTTCTTAGCAAGTATTTGTTGCGAAATAATCTATCACAAAGTTTTGTGACGCACGCTACAAAAAGTGGAAGTAACTTCAAAGTTTGAAGTGTGTTTTCCTAATTTTTGGCGAATTTTGCATAATAAGGAATACAAAATCTAATTCCTAAAACAAAGATGACTATAAGAGAATTCTAAATGCACTTATTCGCAGCCAAAAAATGTTGTGATTTTCTCACAAAAGCCGTGAACCCTTTGTGACGCACGCTACATAATGCACGCTACAGTTTTTCCAGTAGTATTTTATTGTTATATTTTATTTATTTTAACAAAACAAATTATATTTTTATGAATTGCATTTCTTAAACTAATTTCTTAACTAATGAATATCAACTTTTATTTTAACGAAATTTATATTTTGATGAGTCTGCTGTAAGTGCTATTTTAAGCACAAAAATCACCTAAAATAATGCTAAATTCACGTATAACATTAATAAATCAGGGGTGGGGTAGTATTTGGTAAAAATTATTGTATTAATGATCATCAAAATACATATTTTTTAATATAAAAATGAAATTAAACATCTAGTTTTATATTCCATAAAAAAAAATTCATTTGAAAAATTTTTGGTTGGTGGACTGTTTCTGGGATTTGCCCATATGTTTATTAGGTGATTAACACAAATTTTCAATTTCAATTTGTGTTGGCTTATATACCCGTGAAGTGCGGGGAAACCAAAATAAAATAACATTTTGGAAACTCGTGTAAGATACTACAAGATACAACTTGAAAAACATATTGTCCTAAAGATTACAAATGGACCTATTGAAATGAAAAGGTTTGTAAGAAGCAGTCCGGTTGATGCTATTTTTGCATCAACCTTGACATACATTTGACTGATATAGACGTTGTTTATAAAAAAGAAAAAATTGCTTCTGATTGTGAATCCGAAGCATGCTACAACGGTGCACTTTTCCAACCTCGGTGAAAAATTAACGAAATTTTTCGGAAACATGATAATTATTAAATAAAGTCAGGAATACACTTTTTGCCGACTTACTAAGCGCTTTGAGTGTGTAAGAAAGTTATTTCCTAAGCCGTTAAAAAATGTTATATATTTCTTTAAAGTATTTTATCTATTTTATTAATTAACTTTTTGATCTCATATCTTGAGTACCTAAATTTTTGTTTTGTTTTTATTAATGTTTTATGAATTAAATGGTTATGTTTATGTTATATTTTTATCTTGTATCCAGAGCATAATAATACTGAATAAAAGCATAATAATAGGGAATAAAAGCGTGAGTTCCCGTACGTTTTATTATAAAAGTTTTTTTCATTAATTAATAACAAAATTAACTTTGTATTATTTATATGGAGCGGGATCCCGGGATCCCGGGAAATTTGAAAAAATTTACCGCTTTCCCGGGAATCGAAAAAGTCCGGGGAAAAAAACTCTAATACTTACCAAAACTATAGTTATGCCAAATATAAAGGAATTCCAACAAAATATTTTTATTGGGACGCCGCTTCACATATACATACATGTTTGTTGATTTTTTTATGCGATTTTGTTTTGATTTTTTAATTTTTTAAATTTGAATTTAAGCGGTTTTTCAGAATTTTGGAACGAATCATTAGTTTTTATATGAAGCTGGGGTATCGTTTTATACGATTTTGTTTGGAACGCATCTATCGCATAAAACGAGACCTGAGTGTATATTGGACGTCAGTAGAAATTTCGAAAAGCATGCCTTGAGGCACTGTTAGGCAATAGAGGGATAAAACCAATTTTTGTGATTATAAAACATTTTTTTTAGTAAGTATCATGAATAGAGTATAATCTACTGATATTATCCCGAAAAACTGTTTTGGTAATGACAACAGCTTGCTTTTTTTTAAGTTTTTTATCGCTCCTGCAAAATTTTTAATAATGATGACAAGTCCTTTTGCAAATTTGAGCACCTCGAGTTCAGTTTGTGCTTTGTTGTGAAACGGACGTGTATTTTCAACCCCGCATACGATTTTAATTTATAATTAATTAAATTTGATTTTGGAATATAAATACTAAGCGAATGGACGCTAGAAAATATATGATATTTTTTATTTAAATTATTTAACATAAAAGTGAACAATTAAAACGAAAATTAAATAAAGATAAATAAAGCAAAAATATATACATATGTACGTATGAATGTTCATACATGTGTATGTATACATATTCTGTGCACAAACATTTTAGTTTAAATTTCTTATTTTTGGCGTTGTTGTAAAATACAATAAATAATAAAAACATTAAAAGCACAGTAAAACGGTGAAAAACAAAAACAATTTCTTGCATGAGTAAAAACAATGTAACAACAATAAAATTAAATGATAGAAATGCTTATGTGACAGTGCATGCCAACGAAAATAATGTTGAAATAAATAAAACAAGACAAAACAATATTAACTACCTAACGGCTAAGCTAATCTTTCGTACTCGTTCCCTCTCACCCTCTTTATTTACACAAACGGTGGATAGTGACTCATTAAAAAAACTAAAACTAGACCTTGAAACAAGTGTTGCCAGGCCAACAAGTATTGCCGCGTCGTCAAAAATAAATTTAGTGGGAAATGATACCATGAACCAAAACTCAAATGCAATGGAAAACCCCCCTGTAAAAAGTTGCCAAAAGCCTCAAGTCCAAGTTGGTATGGACAGGTATATAACAGTCCTCAAGCGGGGTCGCAGCCCTACCTCTTCAGCTGTTGCTTCGGCATCAAAAGTGCCATCTTTTGACAAAATAAATTCCCAAAATCGCTTTGCAATTCTGGAGGATGAATCGTCTGAAGCACCAAACGTCATAAGATCGTCCAAGCCTCCCCCGATATATCTTAGGGAGCATAACTCAAATGATCTAATAAAGAGTTTAATTTCGTTGATTGGTGAAAATTCGTTTTATGTAGCCGCAATAAAGCGAGGAAGCATAAATGAAACGAAAATCCAAGTGAATCATGAAAATGATTTTCGCAAAATTATTAACAAATTTGAGGCACTTAAAAAAAGTTTTTATACATACCAACTCAAGAGCAGTAAAGGTCTCCAGGTGGTGATCAAGGGAATTGATTCATGCGTAGACCCAGAGGAAATTAAAACTTTCTTAGAAGAAAAAGGCTTCAAGATTAAACACGTGGTAAATATTAGAAATAGAGACAAAAATCCACAACCACTATTTCGAGTAGAATTAGAGCCCGGCGACATTAAGTTAAAAAAAAACGAAACGCATCCCATTTATAGTTTAAAATATATTCTACACAGAAAAATCACAATTGAGGAGCCGCACAAAAAAAATGGACCTGTTCAGTGCTTAAACTGCCAAGAATTTGGCCATACAAAGGCATACTGCTACTTACCCCCTGTTTGCGTAGTATGTGGTGAGTTACACGGAACAGTTTCTTGCGATAAGTCTAAAACCGACCCCAACGTAAAAAAATGTAGCAACTGTGGCGGTAATCACACTGCCAATTATAGAGGATGCCCTGTATATAATATCGTCAAGCAGACGGTTGGACCGAAAACAAATGCCCCTCAAATGCAGGTTGCAAATCAAGTTATCACAAATGCAATTCAAGCCCCCCAGTCTAGTAATAACAGAACCTCTTATGCTAACGTCCTAAAATCAAAACATGAGCCAATGCAAGGTGCCTCGCCAAGTAATGATGAAACTCCAGTTTCTAATTTAAGTCGTTTAGAAAAAACAATGGAAACATTAGTGCAAACAGTTAATAATTTTACGAACACAATGGGTAATATGATGCAGGAAATTCTAAGAATGCAATCGATGTTATTGCAAGCTGTACTTAACAAGCCATGAACTGTTTAAAAATCTGTTTTTGGAACGCAAACGGCATCCGCCAACATAAAAATGAATTAGAATACTTTCTAAAAAATAAACAAATTGATGTCATGTTGGTTTCTGAAACTCACTTGACCTCAAGAAATACGTTTAAAATCAATGGTTATATACTATATGATACTAAGGACCCTCGAGATAGAGCTTGTGGAGGCTCTGCCATTTTGATAAAAGCCAGAATCAAACACTACTTAATGTTTGATCATTGTGAAGATTATCTGCAAGCAACGACTATTTGTGTTGAAGAGCTTAATCGAAACTTAGTAATTTCTTCTTTATACTCTCCACCTAGATTTGCCATATCAGAAAGCCAATATTATAAATATTTTAAATCATTAGGACCCTGTTTCCTCGCCGCTGGCGATTATAACGCTAAACATACCTTCTGGGGGTCACGACTTATAACACCAAAAGGTCGTGTTTTGTTTAACACAATCTCTAAAATGGGTTTAAACGTGGTCGCGAGCGGACAACCAACATATTGGCCTACTGATCAGCAAAAAATTCCAGATGTTATCGACTTTGGCGTGGTTAAAAACATCCCCACAGAAACGATTCATGTTGAAGCTTCCTTAGAATTATCATCCGACCACACACCTACAATTGTTACTATATCGAACCCAAATAGAATTGTATCTCCGTCATGTTACTTAGCGACGTCAGCCACACAAATAAATTGGTTAAAATATAAAAAATTTCTCAGTGCCCATTGCCTAGAAAATATTCCGCTTAGTACACCGGAGGATGTGGATCTCTCTATTGTTAACTTTGACAGTTATCTTAAACTAGCTGTTCAACATTCCAGCGTTACCCCCAAAAAAATTAAAAATAATAAAATATATTCTTCAGATGTCGAGCGGCTCTTGACTGAAAAAAGGAGAGTTCGAAGAGAGTGGCAACTGTACAGATCCCCGCAACTTAAGAATTTATTAAAAGAGTGCACAAAAAGGCTAAGAAAGTTACTGCAGACTCAGAAAACGGCTTCTCTAGAAAAATATCTTAAGGAACTTGATGCAACTCCACAATCTGACTACTCATTATGGCGTGCAGCTAGAAATCTAAAAAGGCCAGTTATATCTAAGCCACCATTGAGAAACTTGAATGGTAGTTGGGCAAGAAACGATATTGAAAAAGGAAATCTGTTTGTTAGTCACTTGAAAAACGTATTTACACCAAATATATCTCACAATATTGCGGTCGAGTTACCACCTGTTGCTGCTAGAGCAGCTATTCCCCTCAGATTTGAGATAAGAGAAATCGAACAGGCTATTTGTGACTTAAACACTAAGAAGGCACCTGGTATTGATAAAATCAGTAATAAAATGCTTTTAGAGCTACCTCGCACAGCAAAGAAAATTATTCTTTTTATTTTTAATGCTATTTTACGCCTTGAATACTATCCTCAAAAATGGAAGGTTTCCTTAGTTACCATGATACCAAAGCCAGGTAAAGATCAAACAAAAGTTGAGTCATATAGGCCTATTAGCTTATTATCAAATATGTCAAAGCTATTTGAGAAATTATTAGTTTCAAAATTAACACCGATTTTAAGTGAAAATAGATGTGTTCCAAACCATCAGTTCGGATTTCGAAGAAAACACAGCACAATCGAACAGACTCATCGAATAGTAAATGTCATAAGAAAAGCATTTGAAGAAAAAAAATACTGCTCAGCACTCTTCATCGATGTTTCGCAAGCTTTTGATAAAGTCTGGCATGAAGGCTTATTACATAAATTGAAGCAAAATTTACCAGCAAACACACACAAGCTGCTAGAAAGCTACTTAGTCGGTCGTCAATTTATTATTAAAGAAGGAAATTTCTTAAGTTCACCTCAGCCCATTGGCGCTGGAGTCCCACAAGGCAGCATCCTGGGCCCTCTATTATATTTAATTTATACTTCGGACATGCCAATAAGCAACTACACCCAAACTTCAACATTTGCAGACGATACAGCATTTCTAAGCGTCCACGAAAACCGTTATGAAGCATCTCGTTACTTACAGCATCATATATTTCAACTAGAAATATGGTTAAGACAATGGAGGATAATGGTCAATGAGCAAAAATGCGTGCATATAACATTCACCTTGCGCCGGGAATCTTGCCCCCATATTACAATCAACAATCAAATAATTCCTCAACATTCGCATGTAAAATATCTCGGTATACATCTGGATCGGCGATTAACGTGGAAATGCCATATAGAGGCAAAATTAACTCAAATGAAACTAAAAGCCATTCAAATTCATTGGCTTATTGGTAGAAACTCTGTCCTTAGTCTCGACTGCAAACTTCTTCTTTACAACTCCATCTTAAAGCCAATCTGGTGCTATGGTATTCAGTTATGGGGCACTGCCTCGGCCTCTAATATAGAAAAAATTCAAAGACGCCAAAATAAAATTCTTCGAATAATCACAGCTGCCCCTTGGTATGTAAAAAACTCAAATATTCACAAGGATCTCAATGTTCCATTAGTCAAAACTATGATTACGAAATATGCAGTAAAATACTTAAAAAGGCTCGAATTGCATCCAAACCCACTAGCACGAAATATTTTAAATGACAGCGGCCACACTCGCTTAAGAAGAAGAGACACTGCAGCACTTATCCAATTAGATGAGCGACAAACACCTCGATAAGTGAACAGAACCCGTGATGAAGAAAATTTTTGTCTGGCACTGGCAGGACATAAAATAAAGTATTAGGTTAAGATTTGATTAATTATTGTTAGTTCATATTTAAATGTATGAAGATTCAATAAATAATATTGAGAAAAAAAAAAAAAAAAAAGTCCTTTTGCATTTTATATGACGATATGTTAAATATTGTAGGAATTAACATAAGCTTTAAAAAATAAAAATAACACCGAATTTTCACGATAACTTTTTCCCTTTTTAAATCATATCTTTTTTCATTTGTTAGCGTGCGGTCTATAGAAGAAAGTGGGGGAAAAAGAATGTGTTGTGTTTCTTTTTTGACATTCTTCTTTGCACTTTTTTTGTGTTTCTCAATTTATGTTTTATTCTTATTTCATAAAATGGAGAAAAATAAAAAATTTTATTAACAAAGTTATTTTTGGGAATACAAAATTTATTATTTAGATTTTTGTATGACGTGCTAAATTCCCAATTTTCAATATACATATGATAAATACACGGACATTTATTGTTGAAGGAAAGCTAGCTTCTATGCGCATTTAACTGGTTGCTTAGGCCAGATCGTCAGGAAACCTTTTCCAAAGATTACAGAAAAGCTAAAAATATTATCTATGTATATATAAATCGGCTAAAGCAAAACAGTTAAGAACACTTTCCTCCTCTGTATGTCAACCGATTTGAAAAAAACACACACCATTTGAAAGATATTTACTTACAGAAGTGCACAATATATATTTTATTAAAATCTGTTCAATATTTTCGGAGTAATAAGCGTTCAAATTAGCTACTAACTCATATGTACAAAATACAAAATTTGTTTTTTTCAATTATCAAATAATAAAACATAAAATAGGGTGCCCGATTATTCGACATTTTTAAGAAACCGGTTTTCAATATATATCGGCTATATAAATACGGGAAATTAAATTTCTTTATTTAACTTTTCCGTGCTGCATGTGGTGATTTATTTAACTTAGAAACATTATATTACAGGTGCAGGGTCCTGAGTGAATTAAAACCTATAAGATGATAAATGAATAAGAACACGTATGGGAGCTTTTTGGTACTTTTTCGTTCAACATCTGGTTTTTTGATTGATTTTCACTAATATTAGACATAGAAAAAAAAAAAAATAAATAAAATGCAATGTCCTGAGGGGAATACAAAGGAGATTTTAGGATAATTTTTTGTTTTTCAATTGATATTTTCTGATATTTTTCATAGTAGAAGATAGAATATGAACCAGAGGTTGGTCCCTTGCAAAATCAGTCCACTATGATGGAAAAAATGAATGCTCAAAACATGTAAATTCATATATATTTATTTAGATGAAGTATCTTCATATGAACCTTAAAATTTATGGTCGAATTTTGCCAATTAGGTGAACACTCGTACAAATAAAACCTTAAAGCGAATAAGAATTATAAACACTCAAAGTTTTGCTTGTAACAATATCAAAACTTAAACAAAACGCCAAAAATAAATAGTGAGTTAATTTTTTTTTACATCCCCCTATAATTGGTTGGCTTTTTTCCGACTCGAATTGTAGTTGTAAGTGGGTAAAAAGAAAAAACAAAATTAAAAAACAAATTGCTTCATTCTATTGTCTTCGTAAGAAAACAACAAAAAAAACAATTTTCTAGTTCAGTTTTTTGCACGGGCACATGCAAGTATATTATCAAAGTTATTTTTGGGAATACAAAATTTATTATGTATTAAGATTTCTTTCTGTATGACGGTATGACGTGCTAAATTCCCAATTTTCCAATTTTATTGTTGGGCTTGTTCTCGAAATCGAAGTGAAGTGAAATTGAAAACGAAAGCAATTTCAAGTTATATTATTTACAAAATGACCGTGGTTTTTCCTGGTTTTAAGAGTTGTTCTTGTGAAGCTAATTGGTACTCAAAAAATAAAATTGATAAAATGGAACATTTTTATGAACTTTTAGTACAGGATCGTTTTTAAAATTTACTCAATTTCAAAATGCACTTCATTTCAATATCTAGAACATGCCCGTATAATTATAAAAAAAATTCGATACAAATCAAAATTATGTGGAACAACGAATTCTTTAATATTTTGATACGAATATGGAACTAAGGAAATTAGAAAAAATTAATTCTAACTGCAAAAAAAAAAAATTTGGTAATTATTGAAGAATTTTTTGGAATTTGCCTAAAAAGAAATGTATTTTTGAAGTTTTTTAATGCTTTGGGATATAGAAATGACTTTAGATTTTTCAGTTTCAAAGTATAAAATGGCTAATCCGCTTGCTCTTTGCCTACAAATATTTTAAGTCTTGCCTGGTACCGAAGCAAAAAGTTGTAATTAAAGTCTAGTCTAAAGTTTTGCTCACACTTTACAAATATTTGAAAAAAAAAAAATATAAAAATCCGAAAATAGCGTTATCACTTAACTGACAAACTTTTACTTTTTTGAACAATTTTTGTTAATTTAATTAACACTATTTCACTGTAAACCATAATAAATAAATTGTTAAATACACAGAAAAAATTCTCTCACATTTTTCACCAATTAAAGCATTAATCAAAAATATAATCAGTTTTAATTAAAATTTTAATCAACTGAATTAATTATTTCATCAAGTGAATTAATCGTTTACTTAATATTATTAACTGGTTTAATTGATACTATTAATGTGTTTACTGGTGCAAATTTAATTAATTTTTTAATTAATATCACAAATTTTTTAATTGAAATCAATTTTTATTTTTTTTTCTGTGAACAGTTTGATTTAGCAAACGTTGTTCATGGTCAAACAATTGGTTAATTAAAGCTGTGGTTTAGTTTGAGGCATCAAATACTTGTTAAGTGTGACCAAAGCTTAAGTAAAAAATATTCAAAAACAAACTAAAATCAATTTTGTATGGATTTTAAATAAAAAAAAATTTATTATTTTTTTTTTTTAAGAATCATTCTCTTTGTCATATTTATTTAGACTATCCCATTTCTCTCGTTCCGCTTTGGCTAAAAGATTAAAACCTGTTGCTCCCAAAAAATAGATGACAGTGGCCACTAAGAAAACATTCCGCCAATTGGCAATTGTTGGCTCATTATGCACCAAATGTCCCGACACAATGGGAGCAAATAAACCCACTAAATTAGCACTGCAATTCGTTATGGCCATTAAAAATCCAGCATAATGCGGTGCTATATCCAGGTGATTGATTTTAAAACCCGAATAAATGGCACCATTCAAACCCACACCCACACTCAATATAATTAATGTCAAAAGACGATTACAGCCGGTAAACGAGGCGGCAGCCAGTGCTATACCCGGACCATATTGACCTATAGAATTCATAATTTTTCTGGTTGCTGTAATCCGAAAACGTTTTGAAGAAATCATCCAATCGGCAACGACAGCAATCGCTAAAGAAAACAACCACATACACAAATAGGGAAGTGAAGAATATAAGCCGTTTGATTTTAAGGAAAATCTTAAGACCTGCTTCATGTAGGTGGGTAACTCGGTGAGCAGAGTTTCGTAGCCATAATTCTGAGCCATATGAGCAAATAATATACCATAAAACGGTAAAGAGTTCATAATAGCTTTTAAAGGCAATGATGAAGCGTTTAAAGTCTCCGAGCCCCAAATGGAATTATTAATGTAGTTCTTTTCATTCTCCTTTATCGAGGGATGCTGATTAGGGTCCTCATACACACACAGTAAAAATGCCAAGCACCATATCGTGCCAACTAAACCGAACACATAAAATATAGAAGGCCAACCTCCAGCAAATCCGTGTTCTGCTAAAATACCCGATAAAGGCATAGAAACAATTGTACCAAACTGAGCTCCCGAGTACACAGCCGAGCCCATGCGTGATCTCTCATTAGGCGGTATCCATTTGGCCAATAAAGCATGAGTGCAAGGCACTATGGGACCTTCTCCTAGTCCTTGTATAAAACGAGCCACACATAAACCCCAAACTCCGTACAGGCGCGTGGCTGTGGGTACTAAAAATGCCACTATAGAATTCAATAGCATGCCATAGCCCAGAAAGTTCAGTGCTCCATAGCGCTTAGCCAGCACTCCAAATGGCACTTGAGTCACGACATAGCCATAGAAAAATGATGCCAATATATAGCCCTGCAATTGGGAACTCCATACAAAAGGACCATCTTGTTTTACGGTAATTGCTGTACGATTTACATCTGGACACTCGGATTCAAATTCCTCTATTGAAGTCTCTGTAACGGCAGTATTATTGACCATGGCTACAATTGCTACAGACATGTTTGTGCGCATCACGTAGGCATTTGCCATTCCCAGAAACAGCATAAATGTTACAAAATATCGAGTTTGATAAAGATCTAGGGGTTTGATTGGGCTTTGATCCATTTATGTAAAAATATTTAATTATTGTTTCTTTACGTTACTGATATTTGTAGTTTTGACTTTATTTTAATTGCAAAACAATCGAAATGATTTGGAATTCAATATTCTAACAGGGTGTTTGATCAACATAATTTACAGAAGCAGTAGGAAGTTATGGACTTAAACGAAATTTTGATATTTCCGTTTTGATGCAAAAAAAAAGAACGATTTCTATTTTTTTAGTGATTGTGTTGACGAACACAACCCTTAATACCGTTCGTAACTATTTTAGGGAAAGAGCTGAACATTATATATTGTTCAGTTCTTCGTTAAAAAACAGAAAAATTGTGGTGATACTGTGAACAAACATTATATTTTAATGTTCTATATTTTTTACATTGATAAAAGCTGCGTTCGTTTACCCCAAAATTTGTACAAATTTGTACTGGATTTTACTGAAATGCGTTCGCGTACACATAAATATGTAAAATTTTCATATTAATCATTTACTGGATTTTACTGAGATTTTACTGGAAAAGTAAATGAACGCACATAAAGAAATAAACAAACAAAAAATTTTAGCAACGACCGCACCACGAACAGCTTGTATGTGTATTGTGTATATGTTTTATTTGTGTAAAATTATTTTGCAGGCTTTTTGTTTTTTTTTTCGTATGTGTATTTTGTTTTTGTAAAAAAATGTTTGTTTTTTTACCAGCCAAAAGGGACGAACATTAATGAGTAGAACCGAACACAATGAAGTTTGTGGATTTCAAAAAAAAAAAAAAAAAAAAAAAAAAAACCGAACGGAATTAAATGCTCTCATCTTTTGTTGAATTTGATAAAAACACTATTATTTTTTCCACAAATCTACCGAACCGAACTCTAAGGAGCGAAACTTAGTGTTTATTTTCCAACGCTGCTTAAGTTATAAAACAAGTTTAAATATTCTAAAAATACATTTTTTTTTGCTCTTCTGATGCCCTAGAAACTTTTACAAAAACTTAGAAACGTTTGCTTTACACAGTTCAAATGGATAAAAAATGTATATTAGGGGGACCATTAAAATCAAAACGTGGATTTCTTTAGGTCTCATCCGCCAATTTGGTGGGTATAGCCTAGTACTCTGTTTAAATTTGTGAATAATGTTGAGCAACATGGATTATTTCACACGAAAATTTTGACATGTATCAATGTTACCTTTATTGCCAGTTTCTACAATTTGACGTCTTTGTTCCTTCAAAGTAAACGACATTGTTTTGCGCATGTAAACAAACTTCACATGAATTTTACTAAAAATTATTTTTTTTTAATAAAAAATTTAATAAAAAAGAAACTAAATATGCAAAGCAAAATTTCGGTCAACCAAAGATTAAACACAATGTGGTTTAAAGATTAATGTTTGACTATTGACTGCCAGCAGTCGTCATATTAACGGAATTGATAGCCTGTGCCAAATTTTGATAGCAAAGGTACCACTACGCCTTCCATAGCCAGTAGGACCCAAAGGATAGTAAACTAAAGCCGAATACGTACAGGTGGCCGCATCAGGGAGAGAGAGAGAGAGTTATGCTTCCTGCCTCTTTTTTGTACGTAGTTTACAAAACTTTACAGCCAATGTAGATTCGTGCAATTTCCGAAATCTATACAATGATATATAAACTATTTTTATAGAAAATTTTAAACATATTATGTTTAATATAACCATATTATTGTCATCTACAACCATTTAATGGTTAAATAAGTCCTCCATCAAGAAGCCACAACCATATTATGGTTGCCTCTAAACATGTTATGGTTAAATATAACAATAATTTGTTTTAAAATTAATAATAGTATTTTCCTCTTTTTCAAGAGCAACATGCTATGGTTGAAAACGTACCATGATATTATAAGTGTTAAACATGTTTTAGTTATTTTTGACCATAACATGTTCGGAGGTAACCATAATATGGTTGTGGCTTCTTGATGGAGGACTAATTCAACCATAATATGGTTGTCGGTGACAAAAATATTGTTAAATGAATCATAATACATATGTTAAAAAATTTCTTTAAAAATAGTTTTGTTGGAGGTGACCATATTTAAACATGTTTTTTCTCTGGGTGTATAGACAAAAAAAAAAAAAAAAGAGAAATTGAGTGAAAAACATAACGAAATATAAGAAGTTTATAATACGCTTTATAAGAATATAAGAGATAGACCGATTACCATGATTAAGAATTCCAATGAGTTAATAAAAAAAAAATAAAAAAGATTAACAAAAGAACCCTGATAATAAAAATTAAGTTCAACACGGTTCAATAGCCAGCATAAAGGCCCCGTTAGCCGACCGTAAATGTAGAAATGTAAATGTAATGTAAACAGCTGATCGTTTCTGTTATATGGAAAGCAATGCAACTGCTTAACTGACTGTAATGTCACTTTACCGTAACGTGCCAACCTGTAGAAAATAGAATTTCATTACGAGATTACGTGACAGTTGTAGATAGTGATGGGCTGCTTGTATTTTAAATGGAATGCGGGTAAAATCACTCTTTTTCTTTGGTACATTTTAGTAATAATATCTGTGGACTTTTGACAAAATAAGTTACAATCCATACATATTTTCATTTATAAAAATATATGTTTGGATGTATAAAATAAACAATAAAAAGTCTGGTTTTTAATGGGATCAAAACCTTGTTTTGTGTATGCACATTTTGAAAATAATGTAAGAACATGTGTACGAATATGCTATGCATAATACATATTTGTTTATTGTAAATCTGTAATATTAATATCAAATATTTATTTATTTATATAAACATACAAGATATACCGTTTTAATGCTATTTAAATCACTTGGTACTTTTTCTTCAAAGCGGTCACCATTTCAACACTTTTAGTTCTCATCACTTTTCTCTTTTTTGTTAATGTTTTTAAAAAACAGCTGACACGTTCTTACATGTTCTATAAGTGCACAAACGAGCTTACAGTTCGTTACGGTACGTTACATTGCATTTAATTACATTTACGGTCGGCTAAAGCGGCCTTAACTCTCTCTGATGCGGTCACCTGTATGAATTGCGTTGAGTGAACTCTTTCGATCAGCTGTTAATTCAAATTGTCAAAAGTTGTTTTTAATTCGCATGTATGAGTAAAAAATGGGCATGTGTGAGTGGTTTTTAACTCATACCTACTCAGGTTTTTTTATTTTATCCGCAGACACTGCACTATGGTTCAGACGCCCACTTTCTTTGGGAAAAAGTACTTTTTTATGTTTTCTTTTGATTAGGGACATGCGACTAATTAATTAATCAAAGATCTCAGTTACTCAAAATTATGATTAATCGTTACATTGATTAATAAAAATCATGATTTTTTGATTTACCAAAATTTTTAATTTTTGAATAATTTGAAATTTATTATACCCACACCACAATAGTGGAGAGGGTATTGTGCATTTGTGCTGATGTAAATAAATACCGATCGACTCAGAATCACTTTCTGAGTAGATCTAACGATGTCCGTCCGGCTGGTTGGCTGGCTGGCTGACTGGCTGTCCATGTAACCTTGTGCGCAAAGTACAGGCATTTAGGTTCTTATTGGCATAAGGACCTATTAATAATGGGCCGAATCATAGGACAGCGAGGGGAGAAAGGACAATTTCTGCCTCTCAGAAACTATCAAACCGATTTTAATGAAATTTAAAACATAGATAAATCCATATTTATATGGCTAAATAAGCTATCCACAAGGGAAGGTAGGTAGAAATTTCTGCCTCTCACAAGCTTTCTAACCGATTTTAATGAAATTTAAAACATAGATAGATCCATATTTATATGGCTACGTAAGCATGATTCTTCCTGGATCCCGAATAGGGTGCACTCTCGTAAATGTGTTTTCAAATAATGTGGTGTAGGGTATCATTTAGTCGGGCTTGACCGACTGTACTTTCTTAGTTGTTTTTGTTTGTTTTATAATTTTTTTTATATTCTTCACATAGTTATCATGCTTTTATAGTGTGCAATTTTGCAGGAAGGATCTAGCATAACTTTACACTACTTTTTTAATCACTTGAAGTGTTATTACTTTATCTTCTTTACCACAATATTTAAATTTTGCTTAATTATTAATATTTTTTCTATTAAAAAAATTTTGAATAAAATTATTCAAGCTTTATAAATTTAAACTAATTTATAAATTAAAAAGATTAATCGATTAATTGATTTATTTTGTGTTGATATGCTTCGAATCAAGGTCCTTAATTTAAACTAACCTTTATAACAGAGTGTCTTAAATACAAAACTTAAACAGCCAATGACCTTAGTTACATTCAATAGTTTTTAATCTGTATGAAATTTCTTTATTTATTAGCACTTTTTTTACTTAACTCTGTAAAAGAATTTCGAACTGTGTATTTGAGTAGAGGTCATTGTACAAATTATTGTAAAGGAATTCCATTTTATAAAGGTTAACTATTTTATAAATTTAGTGTCAAATTCAATCAACAAACCTTTTTTTCTTATCACATAAATTCAGTTCTTCTTACACATTCTGTCTAATGGAAAAGGAAATTTATATATGTACATTTTTAAGACTCCTTTTCAAAACAAAGACACATAAAAAACAGAAGCACATGAAGAAACACATAAATAACCAAAATCTGTAGCACGTTTGAGTTAAACTTAACAAATCTGATGACGATCAACTTATTCACACAAGTGAATATTGATGTGAAGACGACAAAGAAAATATTAGAATAGAAAAGGTGTTAAAATGGCCAAATGCTTACTTGTATCATTTGAAACATTCTTTGGTTGTATTGTAACAAAAATAAAAATCTAAAAATTAAAAATCTATAAATACATATGAACATTTAACATTTTAAACTTTAACTTTTTCACACTTTTTGCGAGTATAAAAAACGGCATAGTATAGTCGTGTTGAGCATTAAAAGTTATTAAAAAAAATTTGATAATAAATAATTTGTCCTTCTAGTTGTACTGAAAAAGGCCAACAAGAAAAAGAAAGACAAAAATTTAAAAAAAAAAATTTACTTTGGACTTCAAGAAGAATTCTTAACAAAAGTACGGGAAAAAACAGAAGTAAGGAAAAAAACATGTAAAATCAATTTAAATGGAAAATCATTCAAAAAAGCAAATTTCGATCTACCAAAGGTTAAAATACAATTTGGTTTAAGGATTGATGTTTGACTATTGACGTCAGCAGTCGTCGATGGCTGCTAGTGTAAGACGGAAAATCCATCTGAGGAGATCGAGTGGTTGCGATCGAAATATGCCATGGTAACCTGCCGGCCATGGTTCGAGCCCCGGCCACGGTCAAGAATGAAAGATTATCAAAAACAATTTTAATTAATTTTCATGTTGTAAAATTCCTTTCTTCATAAAAATAATTTAATGAATATTAAATTAGATGAACTTAAGCTTTATTAAAAATTTTAAAAAATTTGGATTTAAAACCATAAATAGTTCAACAAAATAAACACAATACTAATTATTAAATTTGATAATATTTAATAAAAGAACGACGCACAGTACTTTGTTCCATATACAAAAACATAAGGGGAAGCAATGTTGTTCCAATGTTTAAAAAAATTACTGTACTGTATTCGTATCTAAATAAATTACATGTGGGAAGAACCTTTTTTTATGTTAAATGCGTTTCGCCGCTGCTAGAGGTCGCTTGTCCTAATTTTTAATAAAATTTTACAAGAAAAATTAAACTTAATTCATGTACTAGGAAAAAAATTATTAAAAATGTATTTTAAAGAAGTACCACAATTTTTAAGTTAGTATTTGGTAAAAAGACATTCTTCTTTGATATGAGCCCACACTTTATTTTAAGTATGTATAAGGGTGTGTGTGAAACGGTAGCAAAGTACTCATGGAAGTAAAATTTTGACACTATTGAGGTAAATAAAATTTCACTAGCCCTGGGGCAAGGCGAATTCATGTAAACGGTGGTGTCGATACTACAACAAGTAACAACACCAAAAACACAACAATGTATTTTTTTGTTGCTTTCGTTGATCCATATGTCAAAATCACAGACATTTCTCTCTCTAATTAAGAAAAAAAAGTAGCACAGCTGTGCTTTCAACGCCACCTGAAAATGAATTCGCCTTGCCCTGGGGGCTAGTATAAATTTTGACATTAGTGTAGAAATTTTTGACAACCACAAAATTATTTTTTTTCATCAAATTTGTTTAAACAAAATAAAAAATAATATGGAAGCAGGACCAGCGGTAAAAAAATTAAAGAGAATTATACAACATGTAATTATTTACATATTGTAACGAATCTCACCTATAAGGCCTTGCTTCTGAATGGTGGTTGGCTATCTTATTTTACCAGCCGTGCTCAGTCTGGGGGTGGTTCTTTCCCATCAAAAGCAAGTGATGATCTATAACACAAAAGATAAGTTTTAAAGATAGCTCTTCAGCAAACAAAAAAAAAAAAATATATATATAAAGTAAAAATAAAGCCAAAAATTTAGTATATTGGGAATCATGGAAACTTTCGACTTATGCTCGTAAACAGTCGTATTTTGACCCTCCCTCCTATGACAGCACTATAATTTCCCATTGCTATCCCTCGTATATTAGGTTATCCATTTAACATACCTTTCGTGATTGAAAGAATAGTTAGTTTAAAAATTCATTATAAAAACTAACTTAATTTATTTATTTTTATAAGTTAAACACAAAAAAAAACAAAGAAAATTAATTTAATAGTCATTAACAATCTTGTTCAGAAAAATAATATGAAAAAAACTAGCTTGAAAAAAAATAATTTATCTATTAATATTAAATTAACAAACTTATTTTCTCGAGTGTATTGTCGAAAATAAAAATTTGCATGTATAATGGTATTTTGTTTTTTTTTTAGATTTATATGTATTCAAAATGTAAAAATGTACTTACATTTTATTCAAATTCACCGTCGACAAGCGCTTGCTGACACGGATTTTGAAAAGAGAATATTTTTTCGGTATGTAGTGTGGTGAATTTTGATGATTATGTTATTTTACTATAACGTTGCGTTCAAATGAAAAATATGTTTAAGTAAATTATTTCTTTTTGGATTACAATAACAAAAGTTTAATAAAGGAAATAATAATTACTCATACGTAATGTGAAACAACAAAGTTAAATACTATTGGAGAGAATTTTCTCTTTAAAAATTAACTAAAGAACATTAAAGCATTTAGTAGAGTTCTAAATACATTAATGTTATCGTAATTAAAATGATTAAAGACGAATACAATAAAAAAAAATTAGAAACAGTTAAAGCTAAACTAATTAAGATCCATATTAATTTAAGCAAAATTCAGTATTAAATTAAGTAAAAAATGTAATTATGAAAAATGGTTTGCATTTATAATTCGTGGCGATAACAGTTAGTTTTGGGATCTTGAGTTTAAAGTTTATAGAAAGTTAAAGTATATGCCAGGGCTATTTTATCTTTCAGTACAGTAGCAGAACATTTAAATACGCGAGTACACCGTTTGAATTAAAGAAAGAATTAATTTGTATTTTTGTTCACCTTTCTGTCAACACACAGCTTGTTACGTACCCTGTTCAAGAAAAAAAGAGATTCACACACCTTGGCTATTTTTGAAACCTTATTCTTTGGAGATTAAAAAGATTGATTGGAGATTGGGAATGCTGTAGGTATAGAATACCTACAGCAGCATTAATCAATTCTCGAACGGCGCTGAATTTTAGGGAATAACGAACTTCAAATCTAGGAATTAGTAAAATTATTCCCAATCTTTTAATGCTATAAATTATATTCTGTAATCTTGCCTCTATTAGCGATAAAAGAAAAAATCCCAAATCGTTTCTTAATTTAAATTAATTTTTATACGCTTCTTAATAATTTTATTCTGCTTGAAAATTTAAATTTAAATTTAAGTTTGAATAATGAAAAATTTTTCAAATAAAATATGAAATGCAAAATATGGGAAATATAGATTTAAAAAAAAAATGATAAATACAGTATTTATAAATTGCCCTCACAATATACATAAGCTTTTTTGTCCACACTTTTTGTAAAAATTGTTAATATAATTGTTTTTCTTTATGTCAAAATTTTACGTTGTCAAAAATGTTACAATTTCACACAGCACAAATATGAAAATTTTCTACCACAAACAAATTTCATTTCACCATAGAACTTTGCCGTAACTAAGACAAAAAAAAAGTAAAACAAATTTTTGATAAACAAATAAAAAAAACTGAGTGAATAGTTTCTTCAATTTTCTCGGTCGTTTAATAAACCAAGTGTCCGCCATTAAGAATCAAAGGAGAAACTAACCACATTTTAGTTCTAACTTAGAGATATATGATATATGATTATTTTTTATAACTTAGTACTTTAGACTTAAAGCTATAAATATTTTTCTGTACGATAAAATTATCCTATTTTCTTCAAGAAGCTCTCTACCGTTATTAGACATTACTATACATATAGCCGTACAAAAATGCAGTTTGTTTTTGCAAAAAATATGAAAATCGTCCATATTTACTTTAAATTAAAAAAAAAAAACTGAGTGCACCGAGTTTTTAAGTTTTTTTTTAAAGAATATATGCTCCTATTGATGTAAAGAAAAAAAATTTACCACATTTAGGCCGAGTTTTTGAGATGTGGATAAAGTTTAAACTTAGTTTAACGTAGTCTGAAACTTGGATTTTTCCGGTGAAATGTGGTTTTTTTGTTATTATTTCATTAAAGGCCAACATTTTAAGAAAAACTTAGCTGTTCCGTCAAAATGTTGTATACAAACTTGGTAATGGCGGCACAAATCTGGTTTCAGATTAACTAAACCTAGTTTAACTGAGATCTCAAAAACCCAGCCTAAGAGTTTCAGTGTCATTTTTGTTGCTTTTTCCGAAACACCAAATTGTACTTGTTTTTTATATTTTTGTATGAAATATTTTAATTATGAACCCTGCAAACAAATGGAAGATATCCCCTAAGCAATAGTTTAGCAATATCCCCAAATTGTCATCTAAAAGAAAATAAACAAAGTTATTTTTTATTTTCTTCCTTTTATAATTTTTGAGAAAATTACGCAATATAAACAGAAAAAAAAAATAAATTATAATACATATGTACGTCATTTTCGCGATATCCTCCTTTTTTCTTATAAAAGGTTATCTGGCGATATTGCTAGCTTATTATCTAGAAGTATCGCTTTCGTATTGCTTAGGAGTATTGCCTTCGAGACACGTTTCTTCCCGAAGGAAGTATCTTCCGCAATACAAAATCGATTATTGCCGCAACAATATTTTTCATGCAGGCAATACGTTTGGCAAAACATAAGGTGTATTTCTGTGTTTGCTGGGAAATATTTAAATTGTTTGTATCATTGAAAAATCCTTGCTAGAATTTATAAAAAATTAAGTACATTAATTTTAACATTATATTTAGATAGATTTGGTAACTTTCATCAATTCAACATAAAAAGTGTTGCCGAATTATATATATATATTTTTTTAAGGATATATGGGAGGTACATAAATACTTTGACGGAATTTTTTCAAAACTTGAAATTTTATTTATTATTATCATATATACCTCCATGCAAAATATCTATCTATTTTTTTACAATTTTGTTCTACATCAAAGTATTGTGTGAAGGGAAAGAGGTGTTTTCATTACTTAAACATTGTTGGCCACTCCGTGGTACTATGCCAAAAATTTGGTTATGGCCCTAATGAGCATACTAACAGAAATTAGCCACAAATACATTTATACAAATTTAAACAATAACCCTAGAGGAAAAGGAACTAACACCAAACTTGTCACGGGACAGTTCTATAGTGGTAGGGACCGGTTCTAGTTCTAACACTTTATATGAAGGGGACTTGTCACTTTAACATGGCGATGTCCTAGGAGGGGGTTAATTTGCACCTTTTTGACACTTTGTAACAGGTCACTGAAATGGTCTAAATGAACACGTTCAATTTCGGTTAATATAGTACCTGTCGCAGATATTGTCTCGACTGAACAGGTCACTTAACAAACAAAGTGGACTAGTTCAATGTCGCTTAATAAAATACCTATCACAGGTACTGTCCCAAGCGAACTGCCGCAATGTTGATATTTAGGACCTATCCATGAATAGCTACAAATGAACTGCCCAAAAATTAACCTAAATAATACGAAAAATACCACTCATTCAAACGAACAAAATTTTTTGATCTTAAAAAATTCAGTTTTATTGTCATTTAAAAATAATTAGACATGCATATGTACATAATTATAAAATAATAAAAATATGGACAGAAAATTAAATTTGTTGTTGTTTGTAATTCATGTTAAAATTTTAATTGTACATATTTCTAGAAGTAGGTTTTGTAGAAAATACAGTTGACATTAAAGGAACTTTAATATTTTAATTCTAAAAGATATCAGTGAGATATATACATATGTAAGTATGAATATTTTTATTAGTATTCTGTTAGAATATTAATAGTACAAATTATTTCTTATAATATGTCAATAGAATTAATTACGTTAAGTCAAAAGTAAATAAAAATTCATTAATATTTTTTAATCAAAAATACTTAAAAATTAAAAAATGAAATATTATCTTAAATAATTAATGGATACAAAAGTTCAAGATTTTACTTTTTCTCTATACACTTATCTTTTAATATTTTTTTTAAATGACGTTTTTTTATGAGACTTATTGCCTTTCTAATGTTTCCCTCTATGTCTTCTATTTCTGGGTTAGCTTTTACTGCCTCTGAAAATTATAAAAGAAATAAGTAATTTATTTAAAATTCATTTATTGAATTTAATAGATATAAAAAAGAAATAAATTACTAAGTTTATTAATTAAATATCTTTTAAATAGTTTTTGAAAATTACCTTTAATTGAGTCGTATAAGTTATTAAAATCCTTCAATCTGTTTTTTCCGTGAGTTCCATCTATGTTATATGCATATAAAAACTCATCAGAAATTATTAAGCCAATATTTTTTACAATATTTTTTCTTATAAGGTTCTTAATAGTTGTCACCTGAAAAAATAGAAAATATTTTTAAAAATAGTGGAAAAATATTTTATAAAATTTCAATTAGATATTCGAAATTGTATACTTACATATAAATGTTTGTTGTCTTCATTAATTTGGTTTTCTATTTCATTTAAATTTTTTTCCGAATTTATTGGAAATAATTTTGTTAACATATTTGATGTTTCTTCTTGTCTTATCAATGTTTTTGTAAGGACATTTTGGCCTGCTAGAGCTTCCATAATTTGTTTGTTTTGCTCTTTCAATATTTCTGATAAATATATTAGTTAAAAAAAAAAATTTGTTTAAAATTTTTTATAAATCTTATAATATAAAATTTTTATATTACCTGTTTGTTGTTTGAACATGTCATCGATATGTGTTTTTAATTCAATGCAATCTTGGCAGGGGTTTTTTACAGAAACTGCGGATTCGCTGGGTATTTGACGACTTCGTTTCATCATCTGAGCTTAAAAGTAAAATCAATTAAAACGAACCATGTAATATAGTAGGTATTAATAAAAATTTATTTTGGTAGGGAAACGACAACATTTTATTTTCTATTTCCTCGAAGGGGAATTCTTCTTCTTCCGATGAAATGTCCTCTGCCAAAAAAATGTCTAAATCCATTGAATCTATTGGCTTTTTGAAAAAACTGAATTTGTTTAAAAATCTATTTCCAAATACAACATTCTTTTCTTTGTTGAAACCTTTTATTTTTAATGGAATGTCCGATTTCAGATAACATATATTGTTAGGGCTTTTAGGATTCAACACACAATCATTTTTAAGATAATTTAAATATTTATTTTCTTTCAAGCCCTTATCTTTTTCTTCTGCTATTCTATTTTCGCTCTTGATTTTATTAAATATTTGCTGTAGTATTTTATTAGGTTGCGTAACATATTTCTTTAAAATTTGTAAATAATTTTCGAAGTCATATGCAGAAAAATTGGTTAGAATACCAAACTCTTTCACACTATCACTTAAATGTAGTATATTATGAACATTATGGGAAATTGAATTTTCTCCAAATACAAATGAAAAATTTTTAACAAATTCATTTAACAGCTTTTGAGCCACTTCAATGTTTTGTTGCAAATTTTTTTGTGTAGACAACAATCTACAAGCACAATGTAGCAGAAGATACTCATAATATACTTCATTAGGCACTTTTTCTTTAAAAATAAGTACTCCAGTGTACAATAATATTTGCCGGAATTCTGTTGCTTTGAAGTTTAAAACTTCGTCCAAACTCCTAGGGTAACGAACGAATTCCTTCGGAATAAATGAATGAAGTGATTCCAAGTGGATCGATATATTATCAATTTGATTTTTTGAAATTTTAAAATTCAGTTTATTATGAATCATTCTCAATATCATTTTTCTCATTATGCCTAAGTCCACAAGATGCATACTATCTATTGGCACTTGACTTATCATGTTAACTCCTATATTTTCTAATGGGGTTTTTTGGGAAAGAAATATTTTTTTATGATGAGTGGGATATTTTCTTTCGTCAAAATCTTTATCTGATATTAATTCACTGGACTCAGTGGAATAAGTGAGTGACTTATTAATTTTTCTTGCCACTTGAATGCATTTAGTGCATCCATGGGAAGATGTATGGCCATAAATTCCACAAATAAAGGCTTTTGCCGGCGAGTCACAAACTATGGCCCGTATTTTGAGTTTAATTACCTTTTGTTCAAACTTCATGCCGTTTTCAATTATATTTTGCATTTCAGAAACAAATTCGGATAAAAACTCTGTTATATCGTTTGGTTTATTTTTGCCAACATATATACCAATCGGAATTATTAAAATGTTTTTAATATTAACAGCACGGAACAATATAGGCCATAATTGTGTTCTGGAGCTCTTAAAAAGAGGCAAACCGTCTATATTCATATCGACTATTATTTCTTCGTAATCTGACAGTACACTAGCAATTGACTCTAATTGTTTGCTAATACCGAAATGTGAATAAACACCGGGAAAGACCTGTTTTATCAAAGCCTTTTCTTTGTTTGGAATAAGGGTTTTCATGCTAACAGGTACATCTAAATGTTCTTCTTTAAGTATGGCTAATAATTCTTCAACTGCCTTTCTACTTGGTCTATTTCTAATTATCCATTCTTTCAATTTTTCTCTTAGAGGCTTTCTAACGTCTATTTCTACACTTTCAAATGATGAGGCAAATGTTTCAGAATCTGTTGCAATATTACAATTATTTGCGGCATTAATCTTAATAGTTTGTTTTTCTACATCTATTAAATTGTTTACAAATTCACTTTTTTTCTGAGCAATTAATCTTCTTATATGTCTCTTACTTATACCTCTTCGAGTCATTTTACTTACCTTTTAAAAACTTCAAATGTTTTTACAATGGGATTAAGTAAATATTTTTTTATTACAGTTTTTATTTATTTAAATTTTACACACTTGTTTTCACTATCAGAACATAAAACAGACTGCGAAAATATTTATGATCATATGTTTTTGCGTGTGTTAAAAACGGTGACTTTGCAACGTACACTAATCCCTTTTTGTGTTTTACAATATATTGGCAAATACACACTAATACTGCACATAAACACAACGTAAACATTAATTTGCTTTTCATACGCACACAAAGTATCAGGTGTAGCTTTGTGTGTACAGTTTATATTGTTCTCATTATTAAGAACAAGAGAGCAATTTACAAATAAAAAACGTTTTTATAATGAGAACAAGAGAGAAATTTACAAATAAGAAAACATTTTTTATATTTACATAGTAAAAAAAAACAAACATCAGTTTAGGAAAAAAACAATAAAAATTTATTGTTTCAATTTGAAGAAAAATAACGGCACTTATTATTTTTAAGTGCATTAAGAAATATGTATGTATGTTAGTATGTCTAATATTTTATTAGTAATCTTAACAGCATTTTGACAATAATTTTATCAGAGTCATTAATAATTTAGGTAGTTATACATATTTAAAAATAATGAAATGAAACCATTTAAATTAACAAAAATAAGCATGTGTTAAAAAAACCTAAAACAAAACTTTGGGACAGGTCCTGTGATATATCTAAAGAGAATATGTTTATGACTTAACAAGTTAAAATAAAACAAAACTTTGGGACAGGTCCTGTGATATATCTAAAGAGAATATGTTTATGACTTACAAGTTAAAATAAAACAAAACTTTGGGACAGGTCCTGTGATATATCTAAAGAGAATATGTTTATGACTTAACAAGTTAAAATAAAACAAAACTTTGGGACAGGTCCTGTGATATATCTAAAGAGAATATGTTTATGACTTACAAGTTAAAATAAAACAAAACTTTGGGACAGGTCCTGTGATATATCTAAAGAGAATATGTTTATGACTTAACAAGTTAAAATATGACACAAGTTCGAAATTTTTTATTCAATTCAATAAAAATAATGTTAATTCTATTCGTTGACTAGTCTTATAATATCCAAAACAGAATACATAGGTTCATTTGACCTCACTATGTGGCCCATCATAAAGATCCAAAAATATGTCAATTTACCAGCTTATAGGCTAACACCATATTAATAAGATCCCCTTCATATAAAATAAAAGAACCAGATAGAATCAGCCACTACCCGCACAAAATCCAATCACATAACTAGTTTTGTGTCAATTAACTTTCCTATGGAGTAACTACACTTTAAACACATTATCACCAGTAACATAGGTGATTTGTCTTTTTTCACCTATCACAATTCGTCCCTTTTTATTACAATATTGTGTTCACTGGTCACGGGATAGGTACTTTCAGAACAATCGACACAAATTTCCCGCAGGGAACCGTAAGACTCTTGGCGATTTGATATTTAGTTTACACAACACATATTCTGATTTATGATTGCCTATCTTTAGGCAGATTTAAATAGTCTTTTAAGTATGTGTGTGTTTGCAAGTAATTTTATTTATGTTTGTTGCCTTGGAATCTTTAATAGGCTTTGTAAATTTGCATACACACATGACTTTTCATAACCTATAGAGATTGATTGACATCATAAATATTTAATTCGAAAATATAAGATAAATGAAAACAGTCTGAGTGTCGGATTTAGACATGCAAAAAAATTTCAAAAAATAAAACCTTTTCAAAAGATTGTCAAACATTTGATTGAATTATATACGAAAATACAGAAACTCTTCTTGAAATAAATTTTTTATGATCAAAAAAAAAAAAAAAAAAAAAACAAATTTTTTAATAAAAATGTAAGGAAAATTTAAGTATTAAAGAAATTGTACAGTATTTATTGACATTATTATTATTATTATTATTATGTTAATATTTTTAAACAAAGAATTGTAAATTTTAATTTACAAGATTTTGTTAGTCGTGCTTAATTCCCAATTTTTATTCTTGATAAAAACACTGAAATTTATTGTTGAAGGGATAAGCTATTCCCATGCGCATTTTACTGGTTGCTTAGGCCAGATCATTAGGAAACTTCATCCAAAGATTTTAGAAAAACCACAGATACTAAACAAGTAAAACTGTTAAGCGAATAAGAATTATAAGCAAAAGTCTTACTTGTAACCATATCAAAGCTTTAACAAAAATAACAACCATTAACAGTGAGTTTATATTTTCTTACATTCTCCACTACAATTGGTGGGAATTCTTCCAACATTAATTGTAGTTGTAGGTAGGTTAAGAAAAAACAAAATAAAAACAAAAACAACTTGCTCTCGCAAAAATTAAGCATGGTGCCAGTGTTTAGTTTTTTTAAACCGTGCCCTTAACAGTTTATTATCAAAGTAATTTTTGGGAATACAACATTTTTAATTTACAAGATTTTGTTAGTCGTGCTGGCCTAAGCTACCAGTGAAATGCGAACAGGAATAGCGTATCTCTTCGACAATAAATTTCAGTGTTTTTATCAAGAAAAAAAAAAAAAAAAAATTGGGAACAGGCACGACTAACAAAATCTTGTAAATAAAAAAGTTTGTATTCCCAAAAATTACTTTGATAAATTGTAAATTTTTTTTAAACTGGGAACACTGTTTTTTATTTATCAAAATTAAGGCAAATTCCTAACAGCCGTACCTAAATAAAAGCGGAACGTGTTTTCTAGTTGTCGAAAATTGTCGCGCCCATACAATTTGTATGAAGCATCGCTAAATAGCGCGGCGTCAACGCTTCGCAATTGAAAAAATCTGATTTTGACAGCGCATTCAATAGTAAAATTTGTCTTCATTTTTTACTTCTATTATGTGCACGCAGAGAAAAAATATAGTTGGGCATGGTTACGGCAACAACACTATGTTTAATGTAACAATATATTGTTGTCGTACACAAATAATTGTTATTTTTATTTAATATCAACAATATTATAGTTACTGTAAACATATCAATGTTTATCGCAATTATGAATTTGAGTATTGTTGACCGAAAAATAATTATTTTTCTAACAACTTAATTATGATAACTTTCTAAACATATTATATTTCTCACAACGATATCATGATATTTAATAGCCATAACATGATAACTTTCTATACATTTATCATATTATGTTGAAGATGCAATCAAACTATTTTTACTCTAATCATATTATGTTAGCGCCATTTGTAAAATAATTTTGAAGAAGTTGTATCGTTTTTTTATTTGTGAGCGGTTAAACAATTAAAAGATAAAATTCCATAAAAAAAATAAGTTTAAAGAAATTAAAAAAATTAAAATATTAGCGGAGTTCATTCAAGTATTAGTGATGTAATAGTGCAAATGCAAAATATCATAGTTTTTTGTAAAATCCAACAACAAAACACACAGAGATTTCGTTATATTTTATAAAAGTGCTACGATATTTCTGTGGTTTTCATGGGCAACCGCGTATGTCTTAAAACAAATTGTTCAGGAAAGCCGAAAACCCATTCTAGATCAAACTATGGGCTAGGTATTGCACATCTTAAACTTTGTCATTACGTTACAAAACGGAATTGATCCATCTTTTTTAAAAAAAATATAAAGAGCGTTCAAAATTAGGCAATATGGCATCAACATCTTAAAATCAAAAAAATGGACACACGCGGTTCCCAATGAAAACCACCGATTTTTCATTTGCTCTTTTGCAAGCCTTATATTGAACTCCGCTATTTGATTAACATTAAGAAAAATTGTAAAAAGCCACAAAATAAAAAATCGATTCACAAATATTTAAATTTATTTTGTAATTTTATGACAGCTATGAAAGGTGCTGTATCATAATATGATTGCTTCTAAATTTATTATGATTAACATGATGATAATATGATTACTTCTTAGCTTATTATGATTAACATGACAATAATATGATTAATTTCTTAGCTTATTATGATTAACATGACAATAATTTGATTACTTCTTAACTTAGTATGATTAACAGAATAATAATATGATTAAGGGAAAAATATTATGATGACATATTACGAGTATATTGAGTCATAATATGTTTCAACAATAATCTTAATATGGTGACTACAATCATAATTCTTATCATAATATGTTGCTCTTAGAATATGTTTACCACAACCATGTTTTTTCTTTGCGTGTGGGTTTTATCAAAAAAGAAAGCTAACACTACTGTTCGTGACAACGTTGACGCTCTTGTTAAGGTATGACATATCAGCGTAATAGCTAAGATAAAGAAAACTTTCCGCCTTCCGCTCTGGTTTAGCTACGGCTGTTACTGAGCTACCTAGTATATAAGAGTGGTGAGTGTTTTTAAATCTTAAAACTTCTTATTTTCATACAATATATATGAAAAAACGTTTAGAAGACGAATTAATCACCACCCTGCTGGAAAATGTATTAGCATTAGAACACACTGAAAGAAAATATTTTTAAATCATTTGACATTGCTGTCAACAATCATTGGTTTGAAAACAAAACTGAGGTTTTTTCCCCGCTAGAATGTAGATGGATATTGTCTTTGGGGGAAAAATTTGCACGACCTGTAGATATAAATAGTTTTTCACCAATTGACGTAATAGCAGACATAGAATATTGCATTCAAGATATGAGCGAACATAAAGATAAGGAGAAGGACATTATTCGAACGAAATTAGCAAACAAAATCACCATATTGAAGAGAAAAATCAGAAATACACCAAAGGAAAAATTTATACTGACGGTGTTTGATAAAACAAGACAATTCTTGAGAAAACATAATGACATCATTATCATAAAGGCAGACAAGGGCAATAAGACTGTAGCTTTATACAAAAAGGAGTATAAGGAAAAGATGAAACATTTATTAGCAGATAGAAATACTTACCGCATACTAAGAGAGGATCCAACTCTTAAATTACAAAAGAAGAACAACAACATAATATTAGAATTACACAAAAATGAATACATTTTTGTTTGGCAAAAAAGACGATTAACTTGTCCTGCTGCAACAGCCCCTAGGATATATGGATTACCTAAAATCCACAAAACAGGAATTCCCCTTAGACCGATCGTTTCGTCAGTACAAGTCCCATGCTACCAACTTTCAAAATATATAGGAATGAAATATGTACTAGTTTCATTTGATGTGATTTCATTGTTCACTAATATCCCAATACATACCGCAATTAAAAACATAATGGAAAAATGGAGCAAAATCTAAGAATTCACTAAGATTCCAAAATCAAAAATTCTGGAAATTTTTAAATTCTACCTTATGGAAAATAATTATTTTATTTATGACATAAAAGTTTATAATCAAATTTTCGGGATGCCAATGGGAAACCCATTATCACCGGTAATAGCGGATGTAGTCCTCGATACCTTACTAGACGACGTATTAATTGAATTAGAAAATAGGAAAATGAACATAAGGTACACAACAAAGTATGTAGATGACATTTTAGTAGTTACCACCAAAAAATACAATTTACTATTGAAGTGGAAAAAAATCGTGAGATTGCATACTTGGACACAAAATTTAAAAGAAATACCAACAAAATTAATTTCGATTGGTACACAAAGGAAACTGCTTCTGGAAGAATTATGAGCTTTAATTCCACACAACCCAGAAGTCTGATTTTAGACACAGCTCAAAACTTTATTAACAGAATTTTGAAAATAATTGACAAGCAATTTCACACCAGAAACATAGGAAAAATGTTTAAAATATTATTGGAAAACAGTTTCCCCAACAAAATAATAAAAATGTTAACACAAAAATTCAAAAAGACTTTTGAATAATAACAACCAAGGTGACAACACTGAAAACACAGCGAAAAATAGGAAATTTTACAGTGTAAAATACATACCTGGGCTCACGGACAATAGAAGCATAAAAAAAACAATAAACAACAAAGTAAACTTAGACTACAATCCTAACAAAACACTTAATACAATTTGCACCAAGGTAAAAGCACCAATAAGAAAGGACCAACATAATAATATCGTATACGAAGTAAAATGCAAAGGAAATATAGAGCAAAAATGTGATATGATTTATATAGGTACAACAAAGAGAGCATTATCAACTAGAATGGGAGAACATAAAATGAATATTATGCGGGGGAAAAAAGCAACTGGTTTAGCACAACATTTAATCACAAACACACATACAGCTGACTTCGAGAATGTTAAAATCTTAGACTTTGAAAAGTAAGAAAGAAAAAGATATATTAAAGAAAGCTTGCATATTCAAAAAAAAAAAAACATTACGAAAACAATGAACGTAAAGGAAGACACCAATAATATTAATGCCAGCTACATATTTGCCATAAATTAAGAAATTAGTGAAATAAAATTTAAAAAAGTTTAATTTTTATTTTAAAAAAGTTAAAAAAATAAAAAAATCATAACATAAAATATTGTAAGTTATATATGCTTCTGAAAATGTTTTCTGTTTAATAAATATTTGTATTTAATAAATAGACTTCCCCTGAAGATGTCGGCATATACCGACTAAATGTTGGGAAAATTGAATTTAAAAAAATTTTATTTTAATTGCAAAGAAATTTGAGGCCTTATTAGCTTAAAAAACAACAAGTAAGTAAGTATAGTCGGTCAAGCCCGACCATATGATACCCAGCACCACAGTACTTAAAAACACATCATGCTTATGTGTCCATATGAAAATGGATTTCTCTATGTTTAAAAACTTCATTAAAATCGGTTTGAAAGTTTGTGAGAGGCAGAAATTGTCCCCTACATCCCCTTGTGGTCCTATTTTTGAAAAACTGTATAGCTTATGTGTCCATATAGATATGGATCTACCTATGTTTTTAATTTCATTAAAATCAGTTTGAGAGGCAAAAATTGCCCCTTTCTCCCCTTGTGGTCCTATAATTTTTAAAACTGTATAGCTTATGTGTCCATATAGATATGGATCTACCTATGTTTTAAATTTCATTAAAATCAGTTTGAGAGGCACAAATTGCCCCTTTCTCCCCTTGTGGTCCTATAGTTTTTAAAACTGTATAGCTTATGTGTCCATATAGATATGGATCTACCTATGTTTTAAATTTCATTAAAATCAGTTTGAGAGGCAAAAATTGCCCCTTTCTCCCCTTGTGGTCCTATAATTTTTAAAACTGTATAGCTTATGTGTCCATATAGATATGGATCTACCTATGTTTTAAATTTCATTAAAATCAGTTTGAGAGGCAAAAATTGCCCCTTTCTCCCCTTGTGGTCCTATAATTTTTAAAACTGTATAGCTTATGTGTCCATATAGATATGGATCTACCTATGTTTTAAATTTCATTAAAATCAGTTTGAGAGGCAAAAATTGCCCCTTTCTCCCCTTGTGGTCCTATAATTTTTAAAACTGTATAGCTTATGTGTCCATATAGATATGGATCTACCTATGTTTTAAATTTCATTAAAATCAGTTTGAGAGGCAAAAATTGCCCCTTTCTCCCCTTGTGGTCCTATAATTTTTAAAACTGTATAGCTTATGTGTCCATATAGATATGGATCTACCTATGTTTTAAATTTCATTAAAATCAGTTTGAGAGGCACAAATTGCCCCTTTCTCCCCTTGTGGTCCTATAGTTTTTAAAACTGTATAGCTTATGTGTCCATATAGATATGAATCTACCTATGTTTTAAATTTCATTAAAATCAGTTTGAGAGGCAAAAATTGCCCCTTTCTCCCCTTGTGGTCCTATAATTTTTAAAACTGTATAGCTTATGTGTCCATATAGATATGGATCTACCTATGTTTTAAATTTCATTAAAATCAGTTTGAGAGGCAAAAATTGCCCCTTTCTCCCCTTGTGGTCCTATAATTTTTAAAACTGTATAGCTTATGTGTCCATATAGATATGGATCTACCTATGTTTTAAATTTCATTAAAATCAGTTTGAGAGGCAAAAATTGCCCCTTTCTCCCCTTGTGGTCCTATATTTTTTAAAACTGTATAGCTTATGTATCCATATAGATATGGATCTATCCATGTTTTAAATTTCATTAAAATCGGTTTGATAGTTTCTGAGAGGAAGAAATTTCCCCCTATCTTCCCTCGTGGTTCTTCGATTTATCAAGTTATCTCCAAAGTTGCGACTTGTACTTTGCGCACAAGGTTACATGGACAGCCAGCCAGCCAGCCTGCCAACCAGCCTGCCGGCCGGACGGACATTGTTAGTTCGACTCAGAAAGTGATTCTGAGTAGATCGGTATACTTTAAGGTGGGTCTAGGACCACTATTTTAAGGCGTTACTCACATCAGCACAAATGCATAATAGCCTCTCCACTATTGTGGTGTGGGTATAACAAAATCTATATTAGCAATAGAATTTTTATAATTAAAAACAAATTGCCAGCCGCTATTGCAAAGGCAGCTCAGTTTAAAAGCTATGAAAAATTTTCCTATTGAAAAAAATAAAAAACCTTAAAACTGTTAAACTTGCTAATTTTAATATAAAACTATAAAAAAAATTGTCTTACATAAAAGTTCAAATGTTTACAATTCTACAACTATTTTTGCTCAATGTTTTTTTATGCAACATTTTCCATAAATTAAACTATCAAGAGACCACATTGCACTCGATTAGTGAAAGAGTAACTTTAGGACAGAACACACCATATTGTTGGACTTAGAATCTTGAAATTTTTTCTAGTAAACTAAATATCATTTACCACTAAGTATTTTATAGTTTCTGCGTTTCAAGTTAAATTCCCACAAATTGTTACAGGATGCTGCTGTGTACTTTACAACTTTTTATTTTCTATTTTTCTTTTTTGCTCTCGTTCCTTGTAACTTGTTTAACACTTAATCTTTTATTCAATATCATAGGGCTGCTGATGTTTTGCAAGTTTCTTATAACTACTGCTGCCAGTGTAAAAAAAGACAAGTATTTATTGGTGTTAGTGTCACTTGAAAGCTCTTAGATTCTAAATGTTCTTTATTCAGTTTTTTTTCCTATTTTTATTTTGTTATTAAATTGTTATTATCGTCATCGCATTGCAAATTTAAAAGTTTTTGACCTCTTGAATGTTGTAAGAAAGAAATATTAAACCCAACTTTCTGTTTTCTTTTTGCGAGTTTTTTTCTGAATCATTTCTCCTTATTTTTCTTGCTGTTTTTAAAAGTTTTTTTTTTTTTCTTTTAATATTTATTTTTCCAACTGTGTTATGTTTGCAAAAAGTATCGCATTTGCTTGTAGCAACTGGCATTGACTAGCTCGTGACCATTTTGTGTTAATGCATGCATTTTCGCAAAATGAATGAAAAAGTTTTTAGTTTATTTTTGTTTATTTTACAAATTTTAGTTTATAGTATAACATTTGAATCAAGACAAATAAAAAAGTTATAATAAGAAAAAATTAATTCGACTGGAATTGAAATTAACATATTTTTAAATTTTACAAGAATTATAAAGACATAATTTTTTTGTTTTGGAATGCTTGTGATAAATGGGGTTTTAATGAATAATTACGTATAAGTGATTTTATTTATAACGAGAAAATAAATATTACTCATACGTGGATAACAATTTTATTTTTTTTATAAATAATATTGTTCATACGCGCTGTGGCTTAAAATAAAATGAAAAAAAAATAATACAGTGTACTCTCTCTTAAGCGGTCACTTAAGGTACCGACTTGTCCGCTTATGAGAAAAGTGCAAAATGAGTTAAAAAACTTGTGACGAGGCTGTCGGGTACTTTATAAAGATGTTGTATGGAAACAAAAAAATCTGATTTACCCTTTAAAGTATTCTAAGAACTTTCAATTAAAAAAAAAGTTTGTCAAAATACCCTAGGTTCAATTTGGAATCTTTACGCACGTGCTCTGCTAGCTAGCTAGTCTCGGGATATATGGGCGGGGATCTTGATTCCCTAATCGACCTTACATGCACAAAAAAATATCACGTGCGTTTTAATACATATGCCCTAAATAGATTTTACCATAAATATACCTCCTTCCCTAATAAAAGTTATACGTCCTTTTCCTTTCTTTCTATTTTAAGAACACAGTTGTGATAGTTCTTGGCCCCTAAACCCACCCATCCATTGGTTTCAAATTGGGCTTATATTAATGAAACCCCTAACACACTTTACCTTTTCACAAGACCACTAAATTTTACAGTTTATCAAAACTTAATACATTTTTTTGTTTTTCATTAATCCTTTATTATGAACAAAATTTTCTAAAATTCAAAATTTTTTTTTTTTTTTTATTTTTAATATTTACAACCCTAACAAATTTACATCTTACAAAGTATATAGTATAATGATTATATTTCGCGGGGAAAAAAAACAAAATATAACAAAATAAAATTCAATTAAAAAGAAATACTCAAAAAAAAACTTAATTTGTGATACCTATGTTATTCCCAAATAAATATTTTTTTTTTCTCAGTAATTAAATGTTACTCTTAAATTTTAATCTCATTGTGTTTTTTTCCAAATTAAGCCTTTGTAAACAAAAAAAAATATTTCTTTGAGAATGAAACTGATAAATTCTAAGAGAGTATGTATGTACTAGTAATTGATCAGTTTTAAATATAATTAATAAAGAAAAGAAAAAGAAAGCAAAAACAACTTACAATAATTTGACAGAGAATCCATCGCTGCATGAAGGCCTCCAGCAAGATGATGAAAGTGGTTGTTGCTGTTGTTTTAATAATGCAAATTTTTTTTTCTCTTTATGGGTTATACTCTCAATTACTACCTTAAAATTATGATTTTTACAATAAAACAATAAGCAGTCTATTAATGGGAAATATTGTGAGTAACTAAGTAATATTAGTAAATAAAAAAACAATTTATTAGCAAATATAGGGTTGGTGATTAAATAAATTTCCTTTTTTTTTTTATAGGAATAAAAAGACTAATAATGGGATAATTTTAAGAATATACAAATATACATTTGTATATAATTAAAGATGGTTAGATACAAAGTACAATTAGGTAGGTGTTTAATTGGGATAGTTAGAAGTTATACGAAGTCAGTTGGAAAATTCATAGAATTTTTGATATTTATAAAATCAATATATAAAAAATTAACATATTAATAAAACTAGTGTTACATATATTAATTTGAGGTTTAATAGCAAATGATAAAACGATGTTTTCTTTAAGTTGTAAGTTTAGGTAGTGGTATTAAATATAAAAAATATTAATTATTTTTTTTTTTTAATTTTAATTTGACTTTTATAAATGTTAGTGTTTAATTGTTAATAATTATGGTAAATTTATTTTTAAACTCCACAATTACTGTTAGTTTTTTTCAGGTTTTTGAAATTTGTAAAAATCTTTAAACGGTAAAGGAAAGGATAAGGATGATTTGCACGCTAATTTTGTAGTTCTTTTTTTTTATACAGATTTTGAGGCAGATTTTTCGAGTATAACACCCCTCGATTTTTTTTATTTTGAAAAACATATATTTCCAGCTTAGTGAAGTGTTTGAATATGGGTGAGGCAGTTTAATGCCTGTTCCTTGGCGTTATATAGGATGATTTGTAATAGTAAACGTGGTGTGAAACAGCTCCAATACCCAAAACGATGAAAACCCCGGATTAGTGGGGAACGATCAATAGTCGTAAAGACTTCTATTCCCCGGACCAGATTTCTGGAATCCAGAGGAGTGATTATAAAAACTTATAACAATCTTAGAGGGTTTTAAAACCGAAAATTCTTACCTTAGCTCGCTTTGGTAAAATTTGGAGTCAAATGGTTAACAGAATATTTGAATTTTTCGCTTCTATGCTTTTCCTTGTAGGAACAATTTCAATTATTGGTTTCACTTGTAAACTTTTTTTAAACTTAACTTTTAATAAAATTAATTTATTTTATGGACAATTTGTTTTTCTTCTATTCTTGTTTAAATTAATTACTGCTGTAAATTATTATATGTAATCACCTCGAAAGTTCGATGTTAAAAGAACGTGTTTTATCAGATTATCAAATTTGTCGCCTCACTTTTGTAGTTTATGCAGATGTTAATATGTATGCAAATAAAAGCTTCTCTTTTTCCTACTTCTCGCAAGTTTCTTTCCTTTGTTTACTCTACTTCCAATGAAAGTTGTCAAAATATACATTTATCTTTCTCTATCATCATGTATACGAATATACATGATATAAAACATACATGTTGAACCATGATCAGAATAAGAACGAGAATTGTTTTTTTATTTTTTTTTTTTTTTAATTTTCTTAGGGTTTTCATATCATAAAATAATATGATTGGGAATGTATCCGTAAATGAAAACTATGGGATGTGAATTTTGAGATTGCCTTTCTACACAATTATATTAATAAAAATAACTAAAAATTATGATATTACAAAACAGGGTTTGTAGAGTTGTTTTACAGCGAGACAAATGCTGAAGCTAATCTCTAATATCTTTCGCATGAAATACCCCTAAGTTCTTGCCAGACATATCCTGCAGTTGGTAATAATGTGATCCGTGTTTAGCCACAATTTTAGCTTTTTCAAATTGATTAGCTAATTTACTATTATAATGATCCACAGCCTTGGACTGTGCGAAATTTCTCCTAAATACAATTTGACCTATATTATAAGTTACCTGTCTAGAACGAAGATTATATGTCCTAGCATTCTTCTCGTAAGACTTCCGGATATTTTCCTGAGCTTTCTGCCTAATTAATTCAAGTTTTTCGTCCTGCCTAATATCAGTGTCAAAATCCTCCAATAATCTCAGTTTCCGTAACAAATTATACGATTTACCATTCAGAATCATGTTTTGTCCAAACAAAAGGTAATAGGGGGAGAAGCCCGTACTGGAATGGACGGAACTTCTTAGTGCACAGCTAATTGCTGAGAGATTCTCATCCCAATTCTTCTGAGAAGGTTTTACATAAGCCCTGATGGCCGCCAATACAGAGCGGTTTACACGCTCACTAGCGTTAGCCTGGGGCGAATAAATGGCCGTAAAATTGTGAAAAATGCCATACGATTCTAAAAGTTGTTTAAATAAATTTGACTTGAACTGAAACCCATTGTCGGTTGTTATTGATTCCGGAATACCAAAAATGTGAAAAATTCTTTTCTCCAAAAACTCAATTATTATATTGGCCGTGAATTTTCTAATTGGTTCCAAAAAATGAAATTTAGATAGATGGTCCAATACAATTATAATACCAGTATTACCCGATGAAGATCGGGGATATGGTCCTAACAGATCTAAATAAAGTTTCTGAAAAACACGTACTGCTGTAGCGGGTTGGCCCATAGGGGGTCTTAATATTTTGTTACTTGATTTAGTTTGTTTGCAAATTTCGCATGACAAAACATATTGTGAAATTTGTTTAGTCATTTTAGGCCAAAAATAAAATGCTTTTATTCGACGTAAAGTCTTTCCCACACCTCCATGTGCACAAAGTGGATGATCGTGTGCCCTTTTAATTAAGTCATTTGTAAGTGAGTTTGGAACCCAAAGCTTCCAAGACATTTCCTCCTGAATTTCATTTCCTGTCGCGTGTTCTCTTTTATAAATAAATCCATCCTCGATTTTAAAATCCGGTAAATATCTAAGCTTAGATTGAAGTTTCTCGATCAACGCTACATAGTCGGGTGATCTGAATTCATCCGATTCCAAATCAATATCGATAGAGCTGTCCATTTCGGTTATCCAAAAGTTCTCAACAAAATTAATATCGGCATTATTCTCCGCGTACATACGCGAAAGAGAATCTGGCACTACATTTTGAGATCCTTTCCTATGTTTTATGGTAAAGTTGAAGCCCTGTAACTTTAATGCCCACCGTGCAAGACGTCCGTTTAGATCTGATTGGCTCATAAGCCACTTTAATGAGGCGTGGTCAGTAATAACCTCAAATTGGTGTCCTTCGATGTAAGACCTAAATTTTTTTATGGCCATGACTGCGGCGAGACATTCTTGCTCCGAAACTGTGTAGTTTCGTTGAGCAGATGTTAACTTATGGCTCATAAAAGCTACAGGCACTTCGTCCCCGTCGTCGTTTGTTTGTGCTAAAACTGCCCCAATCCCATATTGACTTGCGTCACACTGTACTGAAAACGGACGGGAGAAATCCGGATTATGTAATACCGGCGCGGAACATAAAGAATTTTTAAGTTCTTCGAATGAGCGCTTAGCTTCATCAGTCCATAGAAATTTTTTCTTCTTTTGCAACATATCAGTTATTGGTGAAGTAACCATAGCAAAATTGCGGACGAACCTGCGATACCAACCACATAATCCCAAAAATCTTCTTAGCTGACGGACGGACTTAGGAAGCGGATAATCTCGGATAGCACATACCTTGTCAGGATCTGTCCGAATCGTCCCGTGGCCTATTATATGTCCTAGGTATTTCACCTGTTTTAGCACGAATTTGCTCTTCTCAACATTTAGTGTCAGATTCGCTTTTCTCATATGTAGGGCTACCTCATGTAGTAGTAATATATGCTCCTCAAAGGTCTCCGTAATTAAGAGCAAATCATCTAAGTAAATAAAAACTTTCGTACGCAATTGAGCCGGAATGACCCTATCCATAAGTCGGGACATCGTCTGTGGCGCGTTGCATAAACCAAAGGGCATGGTGACGAACTGGTACAGTGGACGACCAGGCACAGTAAAAGCTGTCTTTTCCTTTGACTTTTCATCAAGAGGGATTTGCCAGAAGGCATCTTTCAGGTCAAGACTCGAAATGAATCTTGCCTTCGGAAGTCTGCTGAAAATCCCCTCAATTAAAGGCAAGGGATAAGCATCTTTTACAGTAACGCTGTTTAGCTTCCTAGCGTCCAAGCACAGCCGCACCTTCCCAGGTTTAAGCACCAGAGCTACGGGCGATGACCATGGACTTTGAGATTCCTCAATGACCCCTAATTTTATCATCCTGTCAATTTCGTCAAAAAGTAATTTTTCAATTGCCGGCGATATAGCAAAATGTCTTTGCTTTATAGGTATATTTTCCCCGGTATCTATATTGTGCGTAACTAAGGACGTTCTACCTAAACCCATTTTCGAATACGAAGGAAATGAATTTATAGCATCCTCTAGCTCTTTCTGTTCTTGCGAATTTAATCTGTGAACATTGCCACAATCAATTTCATCTATACTTTCCTTTCCTACCGTTTCTGAATTATCAGCAAATAAATCACAAGCTAAATTAAAAGATCTTACAAAATCTATTCCAAGATATAAATTCTGGGTTAAGTTGGGTGTGATCAAAAATGTAATTTCCCTACAAAGTCCCCTGAAGGTCACAGTGGTGGTAACCTTGCCAACCGTCGTGTGTTGACTACCATCCGCTGTTTTCAAAAAAGCATTAAACTGCTCGTATTTACCCCTATTCTCATTTAAAAATTTTCTCTCGTAATCAGATGCGAAGCACGATACCGTTGCCCCTGTGTCTATCATTCCAACTATTTCATCATCAAAGATTTTCACCGAAGCAAAAGGCCTTAAGTCAAATTTATTTCTATCAGAAATGACTGCTGACAAAATGTATTTTCTATTTTTCAAAACTTTTTTCCAAAATTCTCTTAATCTCTTTGTTGATCTCTTACTCTTTTTCACTATTATTTCCGATGTTATCTGTTCATTAAAAATCCTAAATTTGGCTGTTCTGTATTCTTGTAATCTAATATGATAAGGTTTCAAATATGTAGGTATGGAATCAATATTTTTGAAAATTTTATTTTTACATACAATAGGATCCGTTTGAGACTCAGATGATTTTAATATTGGGTTCCCCTGGATTGGTACTGAGGTCGCTGTGACCGATTCGCTTGGAAGTTTTTTGGAAGTTTGTTGCACCTGTTACAATTTGGCTTTAAAACATTAGGGCTGCCACACCCATAACAAAAAACTTTTCTCTCGCTCAAACAATCTTCAAACCTGTGGCCTTTTTCAGAACAATTCCAACAAACCATTTCCCTAATCTCATCTATCTCTATTATATCCTCGTCATGAATACTACATGTTTCTAACTCTGATACTCTGTGTGTTGCAAAATTCCTATTTAATTTAGATTTATTTAATTCTTCTTCAAGAATTTCGTGCTTTCTCACGAATTCTCTTAATTGCGAAATCTGTCTTATATTAAAATGCAAAAGTTCCTTACGCACATCAGGACGTAAATTTCGTTTTAAAATTTCCACTAAATCAACTTCATTAAAAGGAGTCTGCAAACGATCTGAAATGTGTAGTATAGCCTCAGAAAATGTGTCAAATTTTTCTCCTACTCTCTGTCTTCGACTTCTTATCAATTCTCTTAAATCAAAGTCGGTTCTACGATCTTTGAACTGGTTTCTTAATTCAAAACAAATCGAATCCCAATCTACAGTTCTCGCAGTGCGATGAAAACGCCAATACCAGTCGATGGCTTTTCCCGCAAATAAAAGGTGTATATGACGACACAAAATATTAAAGTCTCCTCTCAAACTTTGCATGGTAAGAGCATGCACTCTATAAATAAAATTGTCAACAGACAATCCTCCCTCTTCTTGTCCACTGAACTTAATTTGCCAACTTGAAATTATAGTCGAAACTTTGTCCGTTGCTAAATTACACGATGGATTACTACCTCCTCCTATATTTGGTCCGTTTAAAGAATTTCCGCTAAACCGATTATTATTATTACCAACATTACGGTTGACTATACTATTGCGTCCCCATAAGTTATTATTTATATTCATGTTTGACAACTGATTCCGAACGGCTTCGTTTATTAAATTTTGTAATGTAATATCATTAACATTTAACTCATTTGCATTTTCACGAGAAATATTCAATAATTCATCCAAAGGTGGAAGGTTCCGATTGGTGTTAAATCTAGGAGTTTGTGACATCCTCCGGTCAAATAAATTTTTCTTAGGTGGATTGTTTCCCCACCCTTGATCCTTTGGAATGGCTCCACGATCGGAGTTATTTACTTGTTGTGAAAGGTCTGGTGTAATACCCGAGCTCTTTCCCTTTTCAGATAGAATATTATGTGATTTCAGTTTATTTTGCCTACAAGCCTTACCACATATAGGACAGCCTAGGGTTTCCTTTAATACTTCAACAATACATGCTTTATGAAAAACATGTTCACAAGGAGTAGACACGATTATTTCGTCCAGCTCGTAATCTTTTTTGCAAATACTACACTGTGGTAAACAACTACTATCTTCTTGAGAAGTATTAATATCAGGATTGTTACTCGCCATATTAATTTTATATCTTAAGTTATTCGTAAAATTTAGTTGGTCTTTAGAAAAAGTTGTGTTTATTAAACAAAATTGAAAAATAAAAAAAATAAAAAAAAAGTACACTTAAATTTTGGGGGATTGCGATTCGTTTCCGCCATTAAATAATTAGACTTATCACTATTCAATTTGATGATATTGTTATTATTGGTGACTTTAATAATAATCTTTTAGTTGATAATCCCTTAAAAGATCCTATGCATTTTCTTCATCTTTATCCGGTGAATGACTCTACTCCCACTCACTTCCACGTGTCCTCTAATAGTTTGATTGATCTAGTATTCGTTAACAATAAACCTAAGGTACTTCTTTATGATCAAATCTCAGCTTCAGTCTTTTCTAATCATGATATTCTCTTTCTGACTTATAAACTGTCTACGACTGCTGTGAATAAATATATTTCATATCGCGATTGGCATAATATCGATCACACCGTGTTAAATCAGAATATTGATAACGTTTTCTGGGACGAGATATATACAATTGATTGTGTAAATGATCAACTTTCTCTAATCCAGGAGAATGTTCAATTATTATATGACATGTGTGTCCCTATTAAAACTAAGCGGATCACTACGAATCAGCAACCTTGGTTTACTAACGAAATAATGTCATTAATAGAAAGGCGTGATGCTGCTTACAGTCGATGGAAGAGATTCAAAACTGATGATCTGAAAGCTATTCACAAAGCTGCTCGTAGGGAGGTAACTAAGCGCATTAAACTTGCGAAGTCTACTTACTATCACAGAAAGTTTTCTTCAGCTATGGATAACAAATCCAAATGGAAGGAAATTCGCAAAATTGGAATAGGCCACAAATCCAATAAAACCTGTAATATGGATGCTGACGTTGACATTCTGAATGACCAATTTATAAATGTAAACGTCCAATCGCCTGCCTGTAACATTTATGATGATATTTGCTTTGTCCCAATACAAAACCCCTTTAGTTTTCGTTGCGTTAATCAGGTTGAAGTTTTAGAATGTTTGTCATCTGTAAAATCAAATGCGGTTGGTTCAGATGATTTAGTTCCCATGATTTTAAAATGTCTAACACCTAGGCTACTACCCTACTATACATATTTATTCAATTCTGTCCTCACGAAGTCTATTTTTCCCGATGCATGGAAACTATCTAAAATAATCCCTATTCCTAAAACCAACAGCGAATTCAGGCCGATTGCCATTCTTCCGTTCTTATCGAAAGTTTTGGAAAACCTCATGGCAAAACAAATTAATCAGTACTTGGAAAGTAATAATTTTCTATCAGATAGGCAATCTGGTTTCATGAAAGCTAGAAGCTGTACCACTGCCCTTCTGGATGTGGTTGAAGACCTCAGATCGAAGTTGGATGAAAATTTGGTTGCTTTTCTAGTTCTGCTAGATCATAGTAAAGCATTTGATACGGTAGATCATGCAATATTATTAACAAAGCTTCAAAAACAATTTTATTTTTCGAATACAGCCTGTAACCTAATATATTCGTATCTTATGGAAAGATCTCAACGTGTCCATCTTAATAATAACGTTTCAAATTCTCTGAATGTTAAAAGAGGAGTTCCTCAGGGTTCTGTACTGGGGCCACTCTTATTCTGTATGTACATTAATGACCTACCTGATGTTTTGACTGACAGCAAAGTCCATATGTACGCTGATGATGTGCAGCTCTACATGAGTACCCATATTGAAAATGTTAGTTCTTGTGTAAACTATATTAATTGTGAATTAAACAAAATTGACAGCTGGGCTAATGCCAATGGGCTATCCATCAACCCATCCAAATCTAAATGTATTTTGCTTTCGAAGTCTAATAGATCATTTGAAGTACCGGAAATAAACATCAAGGGAAATAAAATCGAGTACGTTAAAACAGCTGAGAACCTAGGTGTCGTTTTTAACGTTCGGCTAACCTGGTCAAACCACATTAATGTCGTTGTGGGTAGAGTATATAGTATGCTTCGCAACTTGTGGGCAGTAATAGATTCAACGCCATTTTCCATACGTAAGCAACTTGCGAAAACATATCTTATTCCTGCCCTATTATACGGTTGTGAAATTTTTGCGAACTGTGACAGTGACGATCAACGTAAACTCAACTTAGCTTATAACAATATTGCAAGATATGTATTTCTTAAAGGACGTCGTGACCACATTTCACTCTACTCGTATCAGATATTTCAAATTAAGTTTGAAAACCTTTTGAAACTTAAATGCCTTATTTTTTTACACAAGATTATTACCACTAAGCAGCCTATATATTTGTTCAGTAGGATTCAATTTGCTAGATCTAACCGAGGAAGGAAGATTATTCAACAAAGATACAAGAGTCTTTTGTCACATCGACAATTTTTCATTTACACCACAAGTCTTTGGAATTCTTTACCAAATTATATACAAAGCATAGGCAATGCAAATGCGTTTAAAAAGGAGTTATATAATTTTTTTTGCATTATGTAATTTATCAGTTTTTCTATTTCTTATCACTTACTTTCCAGTCTGATGCAATTTTCTATTTCTCTGCTTATTTAATGTTATGTTATTATTTTAATATTACGTTTTTAATTTCCTTAACACAAACTGTGATTATAAGTTTGATCTTATTCCCTAGCACTTTCATTTATAAGATAATTATCTTGTTTTGCTAGGATACAACTAAATAAATAAATAAAATAAATACTACCTAGTTATAAATCCTGGACGACTAAAGCCATTTACAGCTTTTTCGTCGTAATTCCTAAGCTAATAAGTTAGGTTTAAAATCATAACCATTTAACGCCTAGAAACAAAATCTCGAAAACATTTAAAAATAATAATGCATAAAACAAAAAGGAATGAATTGTCTATAGAATTAATTAGATTGCAAAAGAAATTATATGTGTAAATCTTAATACAATATTTCCCATTGAAATCTATAGCCATTGCATTCTTGGTCTACACCAAAATATTGACAAACACTACTATGGTATTATTATCATTAAATATATTCATCAAAAGGTATTTGTATTATAATACGAGAAAGATGTTAACATTTTAAGGATCCAAAAACACAAAAAAAAAAGTCTTAACTCGTTGTTCGAGTTAAATTTTATTATTCACATTGCCATGTTTTTGGGCCCCACGTTGGGCGCCATTTAATTGTGACGAGGCTGTCGGGTACTTTATAAAGATGTTGTATGGAAACAAAAAAATCTGATTTACCCTTTAAAGTATTCTAAGAACTTTCAATTAAAAAAAAAGTTTGTCAAAATACCCTAGGTTCAATTTGGAATCTTTACGCACGTGCTCTGCTAGCTAGCTAGTCTCGGGATATATGGGCGGGGATCTTGATTCCCTAATCGACCTTACATGCACAAAAAAAAATATCACGTGCGTTTTAATACATATGCCCTAAATAGATTTTACCATAAATATACCTCCTTCCCTAATAAAAGTTATACGTCCTTTTCCTTTCTTTCTATTTTAAGAACACAGTTGTGATAGTTCTTGGCCCCTAAACCCACCCATCCATTGGTTTCAAATTGGGCTTATATTAATGAAACCCCTAAAACACTTTACCTTTTCACAAGACCACTAAATTTTACAGTTTATCAAAACTTAATACATTTTTTTGTTTTTCATTAATCCTTTATTATGAACAAAATTTTCTAAAATTCAAAATTTTTTTTTTTTTTTTATTTTTAATATTTACAACCCTAACAAATTTACATCTTACAAAGTATATAGTATAATGATTATATTTCGCGGGGAAAAAAAACAAAATATAACAAAATAAAATTCAATTAAAAAGAAATACTCAAAAAAAAACTTAATTTGTGATACCTATGTTATTCCCAAATAAATATTTTTTTTTTCTCAGTAATTAAATGTTACTCTTAAATTTTAATCTCATTGTGTTTTTTTCCAAATTAAGCCTTTGTAAACAAAAAAAAATATTTCTTTGAGAATGAAACTGATAAATTCTAAGAGAGTATGTATGTACTAGTAATTGATCAGTTTTAAATATAATTAATAAAGAAAAGAAAAAGAAAGCAAAAACAACTTACAATAATTTGACAGAGAATCCATCGCTGCATGAAGGCCTCCAGCAAGATAATGAAAGTGGTTGTTGCTGTTGTTTTAATAATGCAAATTTTTTTTTCTCTTTATGGGTTATACTCTCAATTACTACCTTAAAATTATGATTTTTACAATAAAACAATAAGCAGTCTATTAATGGGAAATATTGTGAGTAACTAAGTAATATTAGTAAATAAAAAAACAATTTATTAGCAAATATAGGGTTGGTGATTAAATAAATTTCCTTTTTTTTTTTATAGGAATAAAAAGACTAATAATGGGATAATTTTAAGAATATACAAATATACATTTGTATATAATTAAAGATGGTTAGATACAAAGTACAATTAGGTAGGTGTTTAATTGGGATAGTTAGAAGTTATACGAAGTCAGTTGGAAAATTCATAGAATTTTTGATATTTATAAAATCAATATATAAAAAATTAACATATTAATAAAACTAGTGTTACATATATTAATTTGAGGTTTAATAGCAAATGATAAAACGATGTTTTCTTTAAGTTGTAAGTTTAGGTAGTGGTATTAAATATAAAAAATATTAATTATTTTTTTTTTTTAATTTTAATTTGACTTTTATAAATGTTAGTGTTTAATTGTTAATAATTATGGTAAATTTATTTTTAAACTCCACAATTACTGTTAGTTTTTTTCAGGATTTTGAAATTTGTAAAAATCTTTAAACGGTAAAGGAAAGGATAAGGATGATTTGCACGCTAATTTTGTAGTTCTTTTTTTTTTATACAGATTTTGAGGCAGATTTTTCGAGTATAACACCCCTCGATTTTTTTTATTTTGAAAAACATATATTTCCAGCTTAGTGAAGTGTTTGAATATGGGTGAGGCAGTTTAATGCCTGTTCCTTGGCGTTATATAGGATGATTTGTAATAGTAAACGTGGTGTGAAACAGCTCCAATACCCAAAACGATGAAAACCCCGGATTAGTGGGGAACGATCAATAGTCGTAAAGACTTCTATTCCCCGGACCAGATTTCTGGAATCCAGAGGAGTGATTATAAAAACTTATAACAATCTTAGAGGGTTTTAAAACCGAAAATTCTTACCTTAGCTCGCTTTGGTAAAATTTGGAGTCAAATGGTTAACAGAATATTTGAATTTTTCGCTTCTATGCTTTTCCTTGTAGGAACAATTTCAATTATTGGTTTCACTTGTAAACTTTTTTTAAACTTAACTTTTAATAAAATTAATTTATTTTATGGACAATTTGTTTTTCTTCTATTCTTGTTTAAATTAATTACTGCTGTAAATTATTATATGTAATCACCTCGAAAGTTCGATGTTAAAAGAACGTGTTTTATCAGATTATCAAATTTGTCGCCTCACTTTTGTAGTTTATGCAGATGTTAATATGTATGCAAATAAAAGCTTCTCTTTTTCCTACTTCTCGCAAGTTTCTTTCCTTTGTTTACTCTACTTCCAATGAAAGTTGTCAAAATATACATTTATCTTTCTCTATCATCATGTATACGAATATACATGATATAAAACATACATGTTGAACCATGATCAGAATAAGAACGAGAATTGTTTTTTTATTTTTTTTTTTTTTTAATTTTCTTAGGGTTTTCATATCATAAAATAATATGATTGGGAATGTATCCGTAAATGAAAACTATGGGATGTGAATTTTGAGATTGCCTTTCTACACAATTATATTAATAAAAATAACTAAAAATTATGATATTACAAACTTAAAAACCTTTATATGTAAAGAGAGGTTGTTCATCATCACGATTTATAACACTTTTCATACTGGATTATTTTTTCAGATCTTAAACAGACTGGCTGGCGGACAAAGATGGATAAATTGACTTAGAATTAATCAAGGGCTTAAAATAATACATACATACACAGAAAAAATTATTGCTGAATTATTTTCAAACAAACGCTTGTTTGAAAATTTTTTTAATTTCTACAAATTTTTTTACTGATTCAATTAATATTTTTGTTTGATTTTTATTTTAACCAACAAAAATGTTGACAACTATTCAAAAATATAATATACGCGTTATTGGTTTCAAGTTTTCATAATTTTGTATGAAATATTTAACGCCATTTAATGTTGTCGTTTCTTTTTTGCATTTTTTTATTTGATCGTAAGCAACACTTCTTTATGTGAAATATTAGAGCAACGACACAAACACATACAGTCTATTTTTGGACGCTTTAAAAAAGGACAACAATAAGAAAGATGGTAAAATAGCGTGGCGAGGTTTGTAGTTAAAGAAAAACAAAAACAATAGCAGGTAAAAGAAAAAACTTTTCACTCTTTTTAAACAACAGAAACAACAACAACATTTTAAGAAACAAAATAAATTTTTGGTTGGTTTCAAAGTTGGTAAAAAAGAATGAAAAACAAAATCCCGTATTCAATTTTTTAAAACTGTTTAGTTAAATACATACATCAAATACAAAAATAAAATGATGACGAAAAACATGTCGAGTCGGTCTGCTGCCAAGGAAAGGATACAGCAACAGCGAGTGAAGAAGAAAAACATTGTGTGAACAAACAAGACTTAGTTCAAAAATTATTCCAAAAAAAATGTGTCTCAAAGCCAGCCGCCGCTCTGCTCTCTCCTCAGTATTCATCATCTCCTAGAGTGCTTACTTGTGTGCGCGTCATTGCTTGTGCAAAAACTTTTTTGTTTGATTCAGCAAAATTATTTGCTAGAAATTTATATGAATTTCAGTAAACTTTTTGTTTGATTCAGTAAATTATTTGTTTGAAAAAATCAGTGTTTTTTTTTCAATAAACGAAATGCAAATAAATTGTTTGAATATGCGAATTTGTTTGTAGGACCGATTTCAGACAAAAAATGTTTTGATTCTACAAATATTTTGTTTGAATTGGAAAAATAATTTTTTCTGTGTATCTATACTAATATTATAAAACTGAAAAGTTTGTATGTTTGCATGTTTGTAAGAGGTAATCTCCGGAACTGGGGGTCAGATTTTAAAAATGTCTTCAACAAAATGAAGAATGGAACCTCCTAGCGGACATAGGCTATTTAAAGTTCAACTTTAGTGCTTAGGATAGGGTCCAGGGACGCTAAACCTCCTATTCTAACCTCACTCATATCTCTAAAACTAAAGGACACAGGAAGAAAATGTAGTACTTATCGTTGTTCTTTAGAAAAATAAGCAGACAGATGTCTGGTACTTTTTTGAAACTCGGTCCTTTAAGAGACTAAACGGGTAAAACCTGAATTTTGGTAGTTTTTGTTACCCCCTATATCTTTTAAACCAATTAACTTAAAAATAAATATTATATCACGTTCGACACTTATCTAAAAAGTACGAATACAAATTTGGTACTTTTTAAAAATTCGAACGTTAAAGAGGCAACATTTTTAACTATTGTTGGTACTTTTTTTACTAAGTATTTTTCTTCATTCTTTGACACATATACGTATTAAATGGGCTGTCACTACATTACGAAAATGTTTGGTACTTCAACTGGGAGATAAAAAGTAGCAAAAAGGGGAAATACGGACAGTTAAATTTCTTTTATTAGGTTTTTGGTTATACAACTGGTACTTTTTTAATTACCGTTAATATTGGAACTAGAAACCCAAAATTCAACATGCAATATCCTGAGTGATAAAACTCTATGGGGGAAATTTTTAGTACTTTTTTGGTTTTTAACTGGTACTTTTTTAATTGTCTGTTAGTTAGTACTTTTTTATTTTCGTTAATACTGGACCTAGAAACATAAAATAAAACAAACAAGGTCCTAAGTGTATACGAATCTGTAAGAGGGGCTTTCTGGTACTCTTTTGTTCTTTAACTGGTACTTTTTGAATTTGCGTTAGTGGTGGACTTAGAAACATAAAATTAAACATGCATGAGTCTGAGTGGATGAGACTCTATGCGGGATCTATTTGGTACTTTTTCGTTTTTTTCGATAAGATTGGACCTAGATACAATAAATTCAACATGCAATATCTGGATTGATAAGACAGTATTAGGGATCTATTTGGTACTTTTTCGTTCTTTAACTAGAAGTTTTTTTCTATTTTCGTAAATATTGACCCTAGAAACATAAAATTAAACATGCAAGGTCCTGAGTGTCTGCAGGAGGGGCTTTTTGGTACTTTTTTGTTATTTAACTGATACTTTTTTGAATTTGCGTTCGTATTGGACCTAGAACCATAAAATTAAACATGCATGAGTCTGAGTGGATGATACTCTATGGGGGATCTATTTAGTAATTTTTCGTTCTTTCGTTCAACATGCAATATCCTGAGTGATAAGACTCCATTAGGGATCTATTTGGTAGTTTTTCATTCTTTAACTTGTTGGTTTTTTTATTTTCGTAAATATTGCACCTAGAAACATAAAATAAAACATGCAAGGTCCTGAATTTATACGAATTTGTAAGACAGGATTTTTGGTACTTTTTGTTCCTTAATTGGTACTTTTTGAATTTGCGTTAGTATTGGTCCTAGAAAAATAAAATTGTACATGAAAAGTCCTGATTGAATGAGAATCTGTAAGAGGGATTTTTTTTAGTACTTTGTATATCTTTAACTGGTATACCAGTCTATCTCTCCGCTCGACTGTCCCCTAAACGAATGCCGAAGCGACCAAGAGGGGACATACGGAGAATTCCTGCCCCTCCGAAAATATCTAACCAATTTTGATTATGTTTGAACAGATAGATCAGCGTTATTAAACACACAGGGTTTTTATGCTTTTAAAAGCTAGGAATATGAAGGGACTGATGGGCAAACGTATGTAGATCGATCTACACACAATAAAACACACAGGCTTTAAATTTCTTTAAATTAAGTCAAAAATTCATTCTGGGTGGGAAACGGCTAGTATCATATAAAGCCTAAGATAAATATATATTTGTGTTGCACAAGAAATGAATACTTAGGGTATCTTAAATGTGTAATTTCTTGTGTAAAACACTTGTGGTGCTGGAGGATGTGGTATTAAATTAATTCAATCCATTTGTTATTAATCTAATTTTTTCAATGCGCTTCTGTTATGCCAATAAATTATTCAAATAAATTATTTTGAAAAAAGTTTCTTTAAAATTTGCATTTGGTTGATTTTAAAATATGCCCACGTGCAAATTGAAAATTTGATATGAAATGCATGACGTGCTATTATTATTCAAAATTACACAAAAGAAATGTTTTTGTTGACTAAGTTACTGATGAAATTATATTTGAATTTTCTTTTGGAAAGATAGAACTTCACTAAATGGAAAAAATATGTAAATAAGCCTTTTTTAAGGGAGCTTAACTTAGAGATGTCGCATAAAAGGATATGCGATTGATAGCAGATATAAATATATCTTTTCTTATTTTTAATTGAACGAAAATTTCTTTGCATCTCTGTGTTAGTTTTAATACCGTCATTACTGAAAAATGAAAAATTAATTTTACATTAAACGAATTTTAAATTTTTAATTTCTACACAACATAATGGAAAAATAAAATTTTATTCTTCTCTCAAGAGTTGAGTGTAAAATATTTTCATAAAGCGGCTCATACACTTGCAATAAAATTGTTAAATTTTACGTATTGTAGAATTATATCGCTAATGTGTATGTAATATTAGAAGGTGGCGCAATACATTGGCAACAATCAAAAGACTTTTAATTTTTATTGCACAACGAAAAGAAAGTGAAATGTGTTGGCAACATTGAACAATGCTGTTTATGTTATTCCTACAGGTTATGTTTACCTTTTTATTGAATGAATGAAACCATTGTGCGACTTATTGCATAATATAGGACAAATTGGAAATAATATGGCGAATATCATATACAATAATATTGCAAGTGTATGGGCCGCTTAAGAAATATCTACAATACCTTAATAAAAATGATTTACAATGCATTTGTCAAAATCTTAGATTTTTGACATATGACGTTGTTGCAGAAAATGAGCGTTATCTAGTGTATAAAGTTGAAATTTAACATCTATTGGCTTTTAAATGAATAGTTAATCAAATGCTTCGTAATGAAAATTTCAAAAAAGTTGAATACCACAGTGGAACACATGAAATTAAACTCCTTCTCGTGTAGAATTTTTCGAAGTGCTTATCGCAACTAGCAAAAACCCATCTGGGTTTTGCTAGTTTAAGCTGCTGTTTGGATTTTATGGTCTCATGTATATTTTGGCTAAAAATTGATTTTTCCGAAGAACGTACAATTTTTCTCACGGCTGTATCTCGGAAAACCATTGGAGTTTTGTTTTCTTGTCTTTGGCACAATTGTAGCTATAACAAGAAGAAAAAAAATTAACGCAAACTAACCAGAAAAACTGTATTAAGAATCCCAAAATTGCGCAAATGTCACCATTTGAAAGAATGAAAGAAAAGATAAACTCACTGTTTATTGTTGGTATTTTGTTTAAGCTGTGATATCGGTGCAAATAAAATTTTTAATTCTCATTCACTCTATACTTTAATGTAATATATATCGTCTGTTGATTATTTAATTGTCGTATGTGGATACATACATATTACATACGATATACGACAATTAAATAATCAACCGACGGTATGTGTATAAAACTCTCGTGTCACGGTGTTTGTAATTGAACTCCTCCGAAACGGCTTGACCGATTTTTATGAAATTTTGTATTTGTATTTGCTAGGTATGAGAAAGGTCGTAAGGTGTATTTCAAATCGCTAGAGGGCGTAGAATGGGGCAAGAGGGGTAAAAGCTCCCTCTTCCTATATCTTTTTAACTTATCAACCGTTTTTCTTAAAATTTGGCACGCAGACACTGTAATATCTGAAAGGAAATAGGGAATAGGGCGTGAAATAGGCCAAGAAGAGTAAAAGCACCCCCTTCTTATATATTCTAAGCTAATCAACCAGTTTTCTTAAAATTTGGCACGCAGACACTGTAACATCTGAAGAGAAATTGGGTATAGGGCATGAAGTAGGGCAAAAAGGGTTAAAGCTCCACCTCACTATATCTTCTTAAACAATCAAGCGATTTTCTTGAAATTTGGCAGGCAAATAGTGTAACATCTATCAACTATAGCTTATATTTTTTTTATTTAGGGCGTGAAATAGGGCAAGAAGGGTAAAAGCTCCCTCTGCCTATATCTTTTTAACTTATCAACCGTTTTTCTTAAAATTTGGCACGCAGACACTGTAAAATCTGAAAGGAAATAGGGAATAGGGCGTGAAATAGGCCAAGAAGAGTAAAAGCACCCCCTTCCTATATATTCTTAGCTTATCAACCAGTTTTCTTAAAATTTGGCACGCAGACACTGTAACATCTGAAGAGAAATAGGGTATAGGGCGTGAAGTAGGGCAAGAAGGGTTAAAGTTCCCCCTCACTATATCTTCTTAAATAATCAACCGATTTTCTTAAAATTTGGCAGGCAAATAGTGTAACATCTGGAAGCAACTATAGCCTTTAATTTTTTTATTTAGGGCGTGAAATATGGCAAGAGGGGTGAAAGCTTCCTCACCCTATAACTAATCAACCGGTTTTCTTAAAAATATTGGCACGTAGACACTGTAAAATCTGAAAGGAAATAGGGAATAGGGCGTGAAATAGGCCAAGAAGAGTAAAAGCACCCCCTTCCTATATATTCTTAGCTAATCAACCAGTTTTCTTAAAATTTGGCACGCATACACTATAACATCTGAAGGGAAATTAGGAATAGGGCGTGAAGTACTGCAAGAAGAGTTAAAGCTCCACCTCACTATATCTTCTTAAATAATCAAGCGATTTTCTTGAGATTTGGCAGGCAAATAGTGTAACATCTTGCAACTATAGCCTATAATTTTTTTATTTAGGGCGTGAAATAGGGCAAGAGGGGTGAAAACTTCCCCTCCCTGTAACTTTTTAACTAATCAACTAGTTTTGTTAAAATTTGGCATGCAGACACTGTAAGATCTGAAAGGAAATAAGGAATAGGGCGTGAAATGGGACAAGAAGGGTTAAAGCTCCACCTCCCTACATCTTGTTAAATAATCAACCGATTTTCTTGAAATTTGGCAGGCAAATGGTGTTACATCTGGAAGGTACTATAGCCCATAATTTTTATTATTTAGGGCGTGAAATGGGGCAAAAGGTCTAAAAGCTCCCTCTTTCTATATCTTTTTAACTAATCAACCGGTTTTCTTAAAATTTGGCTTACAGACAGACACTGTAACATCTTAAATGAAATAGGGAATTGGACGGTAAATATACTACTATATACCATATACTATATAAAAAACGAAACAACTCGACTCAGCATAGTTTAAGGCAACATTATGAGAAGATCGATTCGTAAAAAAGGGACATTTTGGGGGGTTTTCTGAGAAGTCTGGAAGATCTCGGTTATGCAGATGATATCTGCCTACTTTCTAACAACTACAACGGTATGGCAACAAAGATCACAGCCGTACAAAATGAAGCTTAAAAATCTGGTATGAAGAACATGAATAGCAAAGATCAAGATCATGCGTATTAATTCTCCAAATAACTGGACGTTCTCTATAAATGATGAAAAATTAGAAGATGTTTCCAAAGTCAGCTACTTAGGCAGTTTATTAACATCTACTGGTGGGTCTGGGATGACATACAGACGCATTAACGCAGGAAAGCATTATCCTCTTAAATCTCATTTGGCATTCTTCTCACATAACAAGAAGAACTAAACTTAACATTTTCAACTCCTGCGTTAAGTCTGCACTTCTCTATAGACGTAAGTATTGGTACGCGGCCACTCGGAAGATAAGCTCGCTGTAAATTTTTATAAACCTTGGTTTGCGGAGATCATAATATGGTTCACTTTGACGATATTGAAATTAATTATGTACGACCATATGGATGCCTCCAACCATCTTTTGTAGTTTAAGGTAAACATTTTTTTTTATAACCTTAAAGAAAAACATACACACATACATACATAGTGCACGTTCAACAAAAGTGTTTTAATTCAAAATTTTTTATTTTTTCACTATTTGGAAATAATCGATACGTAATATTCACATCTAGCCGCTGTATAAAATATTTAAATAGACGACCCTTGAAAAAGTCACCAAAAAAGTGACGAAACGTCGGGTGAAATGTAATAAATTTGTTTTATTTACATCAACATCATTAGGTCTTATAAGCCTATACAGAAAAATAAACTGAAAATCGTGCTATTGTGTCTACTTTTTGGTAATGAAACGTTTGGCTTGAAAATAATTTCATGTTTGATGAAAAATTTTCTTGCTTCGTTGAACAAGCGCGATATCGTTTATATGAAGTTTTTTGAAAATATATACGATAGAATTTTTTTGTATTATCACCACTGCTTCTGGCATATCGAGTCCTTAACGCGAAAACAACATAAGCGCCAAAAATCAAATTTTACAGGAGAGAGTTTTTTTTTTATTTCATATAAATTTTGTATGAAAATTGTCGCTTACAATTAAATTGTTCTTGCTATAAAATCGTAACGGTACCTTATGTGACCATGATATTTTAGGAGATGATGCAAGTGTTGCCAATAAAGTAATTTATTAAAAAAAAAACCAAAATTGAAAATTGTCGCTTACGTTATTTTCGCGCTTAGGGCTCGATATGTTTTGAACAAAAACGTAAATTTTTTTGACAAAGTTATTTACGGGAATACAAAATTTATCATTAATACGATTTCCGTATGACGTGCTAAATTCCCAATTTTACATATTTGATAAATACACTGAAATTTATTGTTGAGGGAAAGCTAGCTTCTATGCGCATTTCACTGGTTGCTTAGGCCAGCTCATCAGGAAACCTTTTCCTAAGATTTTAGAAAAGCTAAAAATATTATACGAATAAAACCCTAAAGCGAATAAGAATTTTAAACACTCAAGGTCTTACTCGTAAGTAACAATATCAAAGCTCAAACAAAACACCAACAATAAACAGTGAGTTTATCTTTTCTTACATCCCTCTACAATTGGTTGGGTTCTTTCCGACTCGAATTGTAGTTATAAGTGGGTAAAAAGAAAAAACAAAATTAAAAAACAAATTGTTTCATTCTATTGTCTTCGTAAGAAAACAACAAAAAAACCAATTTGCCAATTCAGTTTTCTGCACGGGCACATGCGAGTATATTATCAAAGTTATTTACGGGAATACAAAATTTATCATTAATACGATTTCCGTATGACGTGCTAAATTCCCAATTTTACATATTTGATAAATACACTGAAATTTATTGTTGAGGGAAAGCTAGCTTCTATGCGCATTTCACTGGTTGCTTAGGCCAGCTCATCAGGAAACCTTTTCCTAAGATTTTAGAAAAGCTAAAAATATTATACGAATAAAACCCTAAAGCGAATAAGAATTTTAAACACTCAAGGTCTTACTCGTAAGTAACAATATCAAAGCTCAAACAAAACACCAACAATAAACAGTGAGTTTATCTTTTCTTACATCCCTCTACAATTGGTTGGGTTCTTTCCGACTCGAATTGTAGTTATAAGTGGGTAAAAAGAAAAAACAAAATTAAAAAACAAATTGTTTCATTCTATTGTCTTCGTAAGAAAACAACAAAAAAACCAATTTGCCAATTCAGTTTTCTGCACGGGCACATGCGAGTATATTATCAAAGTTATTTACGGGAATACAAAATTTATCATTAATACGATTTCCGTATGACGTGCTAACTTTTTGCTTTTGACCGTTCATTAACGAGCTTAAAATTTAAAAGCATTTTATTAAAAGTGAAAATTATTGTCTTATGCCGCATACGCCACTTTTCTAAATTTATTTTTAAAAAGTATCTTTTTATGCTGCATACTTATACCAACTACTGTGTATGGACTTGTTGACATTTTATTTTGCGTTTGCTTAAACTACTTTTTTTCTAAAGGAATTTGCTGCACTCGCCAAATAGTGGCGTGTAGAGCAAAATAATTTTTAATCAACTTTAAAATAGTTGATATGGAGCAAAATTGATACTTATTATCTCAGAAAACCTTAAAAAATTTCGTGAAACATGTTTTGGATTCAGAGAGGGGGTAATCAAAATATATATACCCCATAACTAACTCCATTTTTCTTAAAATGGTTGATAGGTCAAACCAATAATGGGCTGACGATATGTTTAAATATGATATTGGATAAAATCTTAAGCGAAGTAAATATTTGTTTCTTCAATCAAATTTTTGCATCTTAAGTTATTTCATAAAATATTTAAACGTCATTGCCTTCTTTTTCTAGACAAGCAATTCAATTTTAAAATTATTCAAATATTTTACACTTGAAAGTGTATTTAATCTGTTTTTTCCACATCTTTTGTGTGTGTAGTGAATGATGATGAAGATGATGACGGTGATGACAATGGCATTATAATCGACAATGTAAAATATTAAATCCCATTAAAAATCAGTTATTTACAAGAAAATCACAATCATTTTGACAACTCACTCAAAAATGACAACAACTACTACAGCTAGATAATAAAATAACTTATATAAATGGCAACAGATACATACTCTCACACACACAAATACTATAACAAACATTATTTCAAAATATTAAAGTGATTTAGAAAAATATTTATTCTCATTTAATAAAAGAAAAATGAAGATATTATTTGTTTAGCAGGAAAATCAAAATGACAGAAATACAACCAGAAGACCCAACAAAAAGAGTGGTAACTAGAGAGGGAGAGAAGAAAGTCAGACAAAAAACAATCAAAGTGTAGGAAGGATTGACAAGCAGACCGGAAGGAAATCAAAAGCCATTTAAACTTATACAAACAGTTTGCAGGAAGGAAACAGCTTAATTTTTTAGTACTGGAAATACTTAGAAAAATCTTTTGATAAAAAAAAAATATCAATATTTTTCTCTAGTTGTAAATATTTGCATGAAATGCCTAGAAAATTTTATATTTGCTTAATTTAGTCGTAACTAAAAGTTTCTCTCTTAAAATATTTTGCCAGCAATTTTAAATATCTTTAATATTTTGCATTTTGTTTACTTGGGATTTTATTAGAAATTGGATAAGGTTTATTCTGCCTCATTCATTGTTTTCATTTATTGTCTGTTACAGATAATCTTTGTGTTGGTTTTTTAACATGATGAGGGTTTCTATTGTTAAATAACGTTGCTTGCATTGCTTAACGAATTTTTTAAATTATTTATTGTGTCCTTTTTTTTAAGAAATAATTTTATGATATTTATTATGCTGTGTACTACCACAATTGGAGAATGAGGGTTTTAAATGGTCATGTCGTCTGTTACACCAAAGAATATTTATTTAAATTGAGCCCTGGTTCTAATTATAATTCGATTAATGGTATCTATTATAGCTTTTTTGTCTGTGCACAACATAAAAACAAGCAAAAGTAAAAAAAAACAAATTATAATTATACATTAAAAAACCAGGCATTGTTACTGCGAAAATAAAATGACTTAATTAGGCCCTTACGTATTTACCACTATCATGTTATGCTTGCCAACATTTGCGCTCTGCAAATCGAAACAGCATGTTACAGTTGTAAAAAAAAGTAAAAGGGTATGGGGCCACAAAACTGATACAACACAAAAGGAAATACTCAAAAATTTGTTTTTGTTTTAAATGTATTTGTGCGATACAAAGCGTTATTTCGTCATTATGAAACTGGCAGTAAATATTATGTGACAAACTTTAATATTTATTTAGACAATGTGAAAAACTTAAAATGTATTTCAATTAACAAACAAATTAATAACATCAATTAAATATAAAATAAATGGTATCAATTAAATATTTTTGATATTAACATCATTTTTTGCTGTTATGTTGTTTACATAAGTAAACGTTTAATTGCTTTGATTAAATTTTCAATTAAAACTGATATAAGTTTTGATTAGTAGTTTAATTAAAAAAAAAAATTGGCGTTAATTGTTTATGTGTAGATAGTCTTCTTAAATATCTAGATTGACTTTGCAGATGGCAGATTCCCCTCATCGCTTTCTGCCAGTGTGTCCTCGATCTTATTGCCACTTCTTATCACGAATGCCAGATTTGCAGATTTATTGTCGTTTTACCGATTTTTTGGGTTAAAAATGGACTACTGACGATTTACACCCTAATTTTTAACAATTTTTTAAAATTTTTAAATATTATTTCACATATTGTTTTAGCTTGTTAGATATTTTCATTTATTTAATTTAATGTAAGACCACGTTATTTTGAATATACAACAACCTGTGCCGAAATCGTGCTAACAGCTCATATGTACAGTGTGCAAGCTTTTACAAAAGAGCTTCTTCCGACGAGAGCACAACAGCCAATCAGATCGCGGTGACAACAATGCTTGCTTTCAAAGCAATTATCGAATTATGTGTGTTTGGACGTAACTGCTTCAGACAATTAAAAGCACCCTGATGTACCAATAATGCGAACACTCTTAAGCACAATGTTAAGCAATAAAAATATTCTAAGTGCACAATCAGCGCCGATATAAGCGAGCATCTGTTTGATAAACAAATAAAAGCATCAACGTGAAAACTATTTAAAGTTTTACAAAATTTATTATTTATTAAAATTTACCAATTATAGAAAATATTGATAAAATTTACTATAAAAAGTTAATTTTAACAAAATTTCCTATTTTGAGTAAACTTTGCCAGAATTTACTTTTTAAAGTAAAATAACCTAGTTAAGAAAATAGTATAGGAAATTTTGCTTGAATTTACTTTTTATAGATTATTTTGTTAATATATATTTTTTTTAGGAAATCATGCTTAAATTTACTTTTTATAGGAAATTTTGTTAAAATTTACTATTTATAGGAAAATTTGGCATAAATTTACTTTTTATAGGAAATTTTGCAAAAATTCACTTTTTAAAGGAAATTTTACTAAAATTTACTTTTTTACAAGTATTTGGCATAAATTTACTGTTTATAAGAAATTTTGCTTAAACTAACTTTTTATAGATAATTTTGCTTAAATTTACTTCTTATAGGAAATTTTGCTTAAATTTACTTTTTATAGATAATTTTGTTAATATATATTTTTTATAGGAAATTTTGCTTAAATTTACTTTTTAGAGATAATTTTGTTAATATATATTTTTTATAGGAAATTTTGCTAAAAATTTACTTTTATAGGAAATTTTGTTAAAATTTACTATTTATAGGAAAATTTGTCAAAAATTAACTTTTTAAAGGATATTTTACTAAAATTTACTTTTTTAAAAAATTTGGCATGAATTTACTTTTTATAGGAAATTTTGAAAAAATTTACTTTTTAAAGGAAATTTTACTAAAATTTACTTTTTTACAAATATTTGGCATAAATTTACTGTTAAAAGAAATTTTGCTTAAATTTACTTTTTATAGATAATTTTTCTTAAATTTACTTCTTATAGGAAATTTAGCTTAAATTTACTTTTTATAGAAAATTTTGTTAATATATATTTTTTATAGGAAATTTTTTAGAAAAATTTGTCAAAAATTAACTTTTTAAAGGAAATTTTGCAAAAATTTACGTTTTAAAGGATATTTTACTTAAATTTACTTTTAAAAAATTTGGCATAAATTTACTTTTTATAGGAAATTTTGCAAAAATTTACTTTTTAAAGGAAATTTTACTAAAATTTACTTTTTTACAAGTATTTGGCATAAATTTCCTGTTTATAAGAAATTTTGCTAAAATTATTTTTTATAGATAATTTTGTTAATATGTATATATTTTTTATAGGAAATTTTGCTTAAATTTACTTTTTATAGATAATTTTGTTAATATATATTTTTTATAGGAAATTTTGCTAAAAATTTACTTTTATAGGAAAATTTGTCAAAAATTAACTTTTTAAAGGATGTTTTACTAAAATTTACTTTTTTAAAAAATTTGGCATAAATTTACTTTTTATAGGAAATTTTGCAAAAATTTACTTTTTACAAATATTTGGCATACATTTACTGTTTATAAGAAATTTAGCTTAAATTTACTTTTTATAGATAATTTTGTTTATATTTTTTATAGGAAATTTTATAGGAAAATTTGTCAAAAATTAACTTTTTAAAGGAAATTTTGCAAAAATTTACTTTTTAAAGGATATTTTACTAAAATTTACTTTTTTAAAAAATTTGGCATAAGTTTACTTTTTATAGGAAATTTTGCAAAAATTTACTTTTTAAAGTAAATTTTACTAAAATTTACTTTTTAAAGAAAATTTTACTAAAATTTACTTTTTTTAAAAAAATAACCATAAATTACTTTAATAAATTTTGCTGAAACTTACTTTTATAAGAAATTTTGCATATATTGACTGTTTATGAAATTTTGGTATAATTTACTTTTTGCTAAAATTTACTTTTTAAAGAAAATTTTGCTAAAAATTTACTTTTAATAGGAAATTTTGCTTGAATTTACTTTTTTTAATTAATCCATTTTACGAATATTTAAGCTATGTCTGCTTATAACAAATAAAGGCACAAAAGTGTGACCATATTCTACTAATTTTAGTTTGTTTTTAGGTAAGCCAACATGCGCCGAAAAGATTGTCACAGTGCGTAGCGATAGTGTGACCGCTCAAAAATGAATTGTGCAATTTGTAGAAATTTGTGCTGATAAGGCACATTAAAAATCTTCGTAAATTGTGCTGATAGTGCGATCTTAGCTTGAGCAGTTTATAATACAAAATACGTGGGCGTGGCACTTCCAATACAAAGACATTAAAGATTTGTGTATATCTGGAAACGGTAAGTGCCAAAATTTCCAAATTAAACACAATCATCTCGGTTATCAATACACAACAGCCGACAAAATGTGGACGGTATTGGACAAGTGGGCGTGGAACAAATTTGATTTATTTATTTTTAAACAAGTTAGAGTGCTATATTCGGCTGTGACAAATCTTTGATAGCCTCCACCGACAGTTCGAAAATTTCAGGGGTGGGATCTATATGATGTCTTTTTATTATTAATTCATCTTTATAAAAACAGACATCAACATTAAAATTGATTGCGGTTTAGACATATTTTAAATTATTGACCGACAATCAGAATTAATGCTCTTTTTTTATAGCAATTTTAACTAGCTTGAGTATAATGTCATGATACGTAAATTTTTCCGCAATAAATATATCTGCTACGGTTTGAGCCGTATTTAATCAATTTACCAGAGTGAGCTTTATATGGGTCTTATAGTAAATTATGGACCGATCTGCATGAATGGTGTCATTTCTAGTCCTATAAAACTGTGACGTACACAATTTTATTATGATTGCATTATTTATTACGGTTTTAGGCGTACTCAACTGGTTTCCGGGAGTGGGGTTTTTGTGGGGCCTTGGGTTGATTTTGGACCAATCTTCAAGAAATTTAACAGTGTGATTTTCAGGCGAATAAAACGAATTTGTGCAAAATCTTATATCATTCCGTGCATTATTCCACCATTTATGTTAGTTTTTGTAAAAAAATTATCAATTTTTTAGGGTGGTGGTTCCACATTTTGATTCATAGCTCTGATCTTACTAAACCGATTCTACTGGATTTCAATCCGGAACTGCTTAGGATAACTACAAGCAATTGGATACCAAGTTTGTTCTTTTCTGTTGAGTTCTTCGAAAGTGAGCGTGTTTTCAACAGACGGACACACGTACAGACGGACATGGCTAAATCGACTTAGAATTAGTCAAGGAGCATATATAGAACGTATATACTTTATGGGTTCTGAGATGAATAATAAAAAAGTGTCACACAAAATGACAAACTTAGTATACTCTCATTCACCACTTGTTTTATTTCTGTTATTGTCGCACAATGGTGAAGGGTGTATACGATTTCGCACAGCCGAATGTAGCACTCTTAGTTGTTTTTCTAAAGCGCTTAAAGGTATTGGATATATATTGGCTTTTGATCATGTGGTACCTAATTTTCTTACTCTTGAAATATTTTCCATCCAATGATTATAGATTTACGGTCTAATTTGTAAAAATTTCTTGTTTCAGCTTTAATGCTTACAATAGTTATCAAACACTTTTTGTTTTATAAGCCATTAATAAGAAGTCAGATTTATAAACGCTTAATAGGAGTGGATTAACAATTAAACGTTTATATTACTTTTGTATTTTTATGTTGGCAACAACATGTTATTTTAATTGTAATTTTTGTAATAGTGATGCATACAACCGGGGATTAAACAATACGAGATCATACAACGAACGAATTTTAAGTGAATTTCTGTTTTGTTTTCAATTTAAAATTAATTTCTGTTTTTTAAAACGTAATATTTAAAATAATTTTATGTTTTTTTTTTTTTTTTGTTAATAAAATACATACTGCATATTGAAATAGAAGCGAAATATGTAAATCATTTATTAGCAATATCAAATTTTTACTGCTCAAACTCTGTTGGTTCCACAAAAGATTATACAGCTTTATGTTTAATGAATAATTTAACCAATATTTATTATACATTTTTTATACGCAGATGATTTGAAAATAAAACCTCCTAAGTTTTAACAAAACATTTTTAGCCACATATAACTGCCAAAATATTTTAGGTTAAAATGTTTTTACCTGGAACAATATCATTTTCCTCAATAGCAATGTTGTGAAGTACCGCTAGGGCGATAATCAATGTTTTCCTTTTTACCAGATAAACCGTCAACCTATCTAACAAGCAGCGAAATCGTTGCTTCCAAGCCCCAAAGCAACGTTTAACAGAGTTTCTAGTGCTTATCTGTGCAGCATTATATTTGTTCATTCATTCTGTGGTTTGGATAGTGGGGAGAATAAAAAGGTCTGCAGCTTATATCCTGAGTCTCCCAACAAAATACCTTTGAACTCTCCGCTTTCAAGTTTAATAGTTGACTCATTTAAAATACGGCAGTAAATCTACAAATTGTTTTTTTAACTTCAATTTAATTTGTTTTAAGCGCTTTTTTGGTAATTGCTGAAATAAATTTATAAAGTTATAAATTTAATTTCGTCGGGAGGTTTCTGGTGGACACATTTTTACAAAAAATTAGTTTTAAATCAATTCTATATAACAATAATAGCGCTTTTTTTAACATTTAATCCCTTTTTTGATAGCTCGAATATATTAAGAGATTTTGAGTTCTAGCATTGCCTGATATCTTTAATTTTACAGTTCTCTAAACATTGTTTTGCTTCTTTCGTCACTTTTTGTGCTATGAAGCAAATTTTTGATGCAAAATTTAAAATATTATTGTTTGTAATTGCTGTGCTGCATGTTCCATTCAAAGCATGTGGAACAAAACATTTTTGTTCCGTGCGGCAAACAAGTAACTAACAGACGATACACTATGGTGTTTGCTTTAACAAATACTTTACCTATTTGAAAGACATTTTAAAATATAAATGTAATGAACAGTTAAAAAAGGTTTGCAATATTTGAAATAAATCTTAATAGCTTTTTATATTTTATGCAAAAAGTTATAAAGACTTTAAGTTTCAACAGAAAACATATCTAGCGACCCACATTACTTTAGCAAAAAAAATCTATCGAGCAGTTTATATTTAAAATTAATTCAAACACTAGTTATCGTTTTTCTAGAGAAAAAACTTTATGCGTATTAAACTTTTTTATTAAAATAAATAAAAAGACAAAAATGTTTAATTTTTCGTGCAATTATTAAAATTTTATTTTAACAAACATTGAAATGTCAACTTATTAAACGCTTAAAGTAGGGTAAAGGCTACAATAAATATTTCAAATTTATGATATGTTTATTAAACGTTTAATAGGCTATTAAACATTTATAAATACTCTTTTTTCGACTTTTGCTTATAAATGACTTATAAAGCTGCAATGATGCGTTTATAAATTAGACTGTTAAACTAAGATAAGTTTCAAGTTTTAGATTCTCAAGCATTTGTATCATTTCGATTTGTAGAAAAGTCAAGAATTAACTTTTTTCGTTTTTATTTAGCTAGCAAATTTCGGGGAGATGGGTCTTCTGGCGATAAATTAACTTATACTAACTACACTGTTCTAGAAGTTGACACTTTTTTTCTGACAAGCGGGGTACTTCGCGGGTTAATATTATTCGGGTACGCCGAACCCAGTGGTACTTACCGTTTTTTTTTAGCTCTTGTGTTTGAGATATATACCGTTATTACGAGGAGGCTGCACAACATACATTTGCGTAAAAAATTACTTAAAATTTCCTTCACGTAAGGCAAAACATTTTTATAATCTGCTCAGTCATTTTAGAAACATATTTTTATTTTGAAAATTTTTTTTTTTTAAACGGCATTAAAAATTGAAAAATGCAGCAATGCTTCTAATTCCTAAACAAAATAAGCAGTGAATAATGAAAATCTGTTTATAACTTTTGATTTTATTCACAAAAGATGAAAAATTTTAATTTAATTGAAGAATTTCATGAAAACGCCATATTTGTATGGAAGCCACCCCTTAGGGGTGTAGGTGAAGGTCAAGTATGGAGGCCGGTCATTCATTTTAACCCTTTTAGTAGCGACTCCTAGGTAGTAATTAGACTTAAATATTTACTTGGAATAAATTTCAGACATAAGAGACTTTCATAAGTCGTTCAGCTAATTTTTTGGTTAAAAAAATACTTGGCATCGTCGTCAAATGCTTTTTCATTTGCATTACAAAATAGTTAAATTTTTAAAAATCACTTTTAAAGTTTAATATTGCTCTACTACAAAACAAAGAAAAATAGACGAAATCACTTTTTTCCTATTGCCGCAGATTAATGTCAGTCTTGTAAGAAGTAATTTAAATTCAATACAGATTTACAAAGTAAATTTTCTATAAAAATTTCAATTGGTAAACTTTTTTCAAATCAAGCAATTGTTTCTTAAAACGGGGCTTAAACTTTATTAATAAACCGTTAAGAATCCATTTAGCAGCAAAAAACTGATTTAAGTTTTTTCTTGTCGATATCGGCCGTTGTTTTTTCAAACATTTAACTTATTTCTAGATATTTAAAGCTTTAAAGCTTTTGTAAATATGTGTGTGAAAATCCTTTCATATTTCATATTTTTTCACATTTATACTTTGTGTGTCTTCATGTAGTACCGATTACACAAATGTCTTGCTGTAAAGAAAGTTCTTAAGTTTAACCAACTATAGCGAATGTTTAATCCACGATAAAAACACAAAAATCATTTCGTAAATACAAAATGGTCTTCTACTGCAAGTAAAAGGCAAGAAATCTTCCATAAAATCTAACAAAACGAAGCAATTTTATTCCTGGTAAATGTCTTGAAAGACAACAACGAGTGCTACAATAAATAAAAAGCAAACATGGTATATTAATAAATGCGAATGTATGACGGGAATTATAGAAATACATAAAACACAGAAGATTCTCATGCTTTCAAAAATGTCAAGGAGTGAAAAAAAATAAACCTTTGACAAACCTTATACAGCTACTCACACTATAAGTGGGATACGTAGAAAAAGTTTGGAACTTTAAACTAAAGTATTACTTTAATTTTAGAATTTTTATTTAATATATATGGGGCAATCCAAGTGAAATCGGACAGTTTGGAGAAAAATATTTTTTGATTTCCTTTATTTTTTACAGTGTTCATGTTCCTTCTCAAGAGCACATTTCAGCAAATTTTCAGATTTTTTGGCTTATGGTTACAGAGATATCGAATATTAAAAACTCATAACTTTTTCAATATTAGTCCAAATAGAATAATCATTATACCCACACCAGAGGGTATTATGCATTTGTGCTGATGTGTGTAACGTCTTAAAAAAGTGGTCCTAGACCTACCTTAAAGTATACCGATCTACTCAGAATCACTTTCTGAGTCGAACTAACGATGTCCGTCTGGCTGGCTGGCAGGCTGGCTGGCTGGCTGTCCATGTAACCTTGTGCGCAAAGTACAGGTCGCAACTTTGGAGATAACTTGATAAAATTTGGGTCATAGGTTCTTATTGGCACAGGGACCAAGCCTATTGAAAAAAGGCCAAATCGTAGGACCACGAGGGAAGATAGGGGGAAATTTCTTCCTCTCAGAAACTATCAAGCCGATTTTAATGAAATTTAAAACATGGATAGATCCATATCTATTTATATGGACACATAAGCTATACAGTTTAAAAAAATATAGGACCACAAGGGGAGAGAGGGGCAATTTTTGCCTCTCAAACTGATTTTAATGAAATTTAAAACATAGGTAGATCCATATCTATATGGACACATAAGCTATACAGTTTTTCAAAAATGGGACCACAAGGGGATGTAGGGGGCAATTTCTGCCTCTCACAAACTTTCAAACCGATTTTATTGAAGTTTTTAAACATAGAGAAATCCATATTTATATGGACACATAAGCATGATGTGTTTTTAAGTACTGTGGTGCTGGGTATAATATGGTCGGGCTTGACCGACTATACTTTCTTACTTGTTTTTTTTTGTATTATTTCTTTTTTTGTCTACTATCCAAGAAAAGTTAGAAAAAATTTTTGCACTGTGGGCTTGGATGCGATTTCCGGGAAATACATTTTTTTCACTGTTTTACTCTTTGATTTTATTGAAGTTTTTTTATATAAAACTTTGATTTGTTCCAAAAGTTTAAAGACCCATTTGGTTGTGGGATTCAAATTATTACTATTTTTTCTGATTTTTTTAATTTTGTTAGAAAAATTTTTTTCGATAAAAGCCACTGTGCAACAATTTTAGTTACCAAAAAAACAATAATTATTATTTTTTTTTGTTTTATTTAAGTATTTTTTTTAAATTTTAAAAGCGTTTTAATTTTTTGATGAAAAAAATTTTTACCAATTAGTACCAGCATTAGATGGAACTATTGAATGATATGTTTGCGTTCCCGGAATTGGTTTGGCTGTTTCATATCGCAAGTCCAAAGTTTCTTTTGCGTCAAATTAATGCTGTTCTACAGAAAATTTTACTTCAATATTTGGTAAATTACTCGGCTCGGATGTCCATTCATACAATTCCAGAGCTGTAGTTTTTCTTGGGAAAATATAAGTTTTCAAAATTTTTTAATTTTTTGCATTGCTGCGAAGCACCAATAGAAAAGTAAAATATTTTAGACGCACTTGATAATATTTTTTTCACAGAATCAGTAATAATCCTTAGACACACGTTTAAAGAAATTGCATTATGATTATTGCCAACAGAAATTATGACCAGACTACGATGAGTGAGCTCCTCATTATGCATGAAATAAATAATTATCGGGAATATGGCGAGCGCTAATAGCGCAAATGATGTAACCAACAACATTTTAAAATCCCAAATCTTTGGGAAGTACCGTTACAAATGAAGAGCAAAAGCAATTTCAAACGAAACCCTAGACTTGAAGCAAAGATATTAAAAAAAACCTTCTCCTGTAAAATTTAATTTTTGTTGGTTACATCATTTTTGGTATAAGGGTTCGATGGTTGCCTGATTACTATTCCAATAAAAACCGGGTGTTGCGTTCTGTATACCAAACGAGTAATTTTTAGCAAAATCACAACATCATCTTCTTTGAAGGATTTTTTGATTTGTTCCAAAAAATCAGATTGTTTTTTTGCTATAAAATCATGTGATGAAAGACTAGCAAGATGATTGCAAAATACATATATCAACGAAGTCCAGAGAGTTTTTCACAAGGGTCTCGAGGCTGCAACGATGGTTAGATATCCAATATTAAACAAAATAAATGAATTAGTATTTAAAATATATCCTGCAAAATCCTACAAAATTTGTGCACAGTGGTTTATATCGAACAAATTTTTTTGAACAAATTTCAAAAGATCAGAAAACAATAGTAGTTATTTGAATCCTACAACCAGGTGGGTCTTAAAATTTGTAGAACAAATCAATGTTTTATATATAAAAAAATTCTAGAAAATCAAAGAGTACAAAAGTGAAAAAAAATTTTTTAAAATATTAAATCCCGAAAATCGCATCCAAGCCCACAGTGCAAAATTTTTTTCTATTTTTTTTTTTTGGATAGTAGACAAAAAAAAGAAAAAATACAAAAAAATAATTATTCTATTTGGACTTATATTAAAAAAGTTATCAGTATTTATTTGAACATAGTTTTCTTAAGACGCGATTTTTTAATATTCGATATCTCTGTAAAAACTAAAGGATATCAAAAAATATTTGTCTCTAAAAATATAATATGCATATATATTTTTGTTTAATATATAAATATATGCCTGGTGTCTTCGGAAAACCCAGTATTCATGTATATATAAATGGCAGTATCAAATCCCTGCGCCCAAAAATCAATACTTCAACATTAATAAGTCAATACCACCTTGTAGATGGCAGCATTGTAAATACTAAATTAACCACACAGTACTATCAGCTATTACAGTTTCCAAATTTGGAAGAAATTGTTTGGTTATCACTACAAAACATCTGCCTAAAAGCAAGCTAAGCTGGAAAAGCGAGCGTGAAACCTCTCATACAAGAACAATATAATTATCTGAATATCTGGAAAAATATAATAGTAGAAGTTTAAAATGTGGTATAAATTGCTTCGCTTATACTTTATCGTTATGGGCTACTTTGTTACTCATGGAATGCTTAACATATTAAATCCTTATTACTTACCGACCAATAGTAATGTAGACTTGTAAGCTAGTCCATCAGTTTGGGGCTTCAAAGTTTAGCGGGCAACACTAAAAATAGATTTGCTTCTTTTTTAGCTCTGCTCCCTTAGTCGGCGTTTAAGTATATAGTTACTTTTTGGTTTTTGCTGCGGTTAAATAAAATATACCTATTAAAATAAACGCACGATTTATTTCATTTTCTATTTTATTTGATATGAATAAGCGTAAAATTGTGAAAATTTTATATGTGTTTCAATGTTTTAATAAGGGTTTTGTTAAAGACAATACATAAGTACGTACATATTTGTGCCAATGTATGTTATGTATGTATCAAAAATATTTTTCATAGCAGAGATATGCAATGATAAAAATCCAGAAGAATCCAATAAGAGGAGTAACTGTGAGTTGTCTTTGAAAAAAATGTATGTATTATAAGCATGTCATGCTAGAAGGCAGACATATATTATCCATAACCTCTTTTAAGGAGTATTAAAGATGCATAAGTTCCTTAATTTGACAATAAAAAAAAAATCAGTATAAAAAACTGCGCTGACGTACATTTAGGTACATTTTACCAAAAGTAAGCCAAACCTTTAAACGAGAAACTGTGCGAAATTTGTTTATTTAAAAATGTATAATAGCGGAGTGCAATGTTTACCGCAAATCCTCCATCGAAAGAGCAATTGTCAAATATACACAGAGCAAAATACACAGAGTTACCGTTAGATTTCATAAAAAAGCCAAGTTGTTGTACATTTGATCTATCGCAAAGTCATTTGCATTAAACACTGAACACCACTAATAATTTGAGTTGTTTATATTCACGTTGGACCTTTTTGCTTGTATGAAAAATATCTTAGTTTGCTTTGCATAAATAACAGAAATTTTTTGTAAGATGCAAATAGAAACGTAAGAAAGTATAGTCGTGCGATACCAATCATTTGATACCCTACAACACGGTATATACAGACGAAAAAACCACATCAAGGGAATTATAGGTAAAATTAGGGGCAGTCATGGAATTTTGCTCATATCTCAGTCATTTATGGACCGATCTGGCTGATTTTCAATAGCAAACCTTCACGGAGTATATGTGACTAAAATGTATTACAACTTAGGCCCCATATTTTCTGGGGTCGTCGGAAACCCCATTTCAACATACACACAGACAGATGGACAGGCGCATATAGTTTAATCAACTTCGCAACTCAAGGACCCAAAATATATACTTTACACACAAAAAAAAAAAAAAGAATTGTTTCTAATCACCAAATTCATCAAATAAGGATGCTACATATAATTTATACTCACCGAGAACTTCGTCGCAAATACCGACAAGATACAGAAAATTGTGCTCACATATCGATGGCTTAATATAAAAAAGGCGTAACTCAATTACTTCTAAAAAAGATTTTTTTGTTTATTCTGGTAGATAAATGCCAAATGCACCTTGCTATAAGATTTCATGGGGCTTTAGAATAAAGTTTATTGCATCTTTCTTTGGATTGTTTGGATTTGATTAAGCTCTTTTCTTCTCTTGTAAACTAACAAGAAATCGAGTTACGCCTTTTTTATATTAAGCCATCGATATACAGACAAATAATAAACAAAAACAGACGATCAAAATTACATTTTTTTAATTGTTTACATGTAATTATCTTTATTAACATATATTATTTTATGTATTAAAATATTTAGACCCCTGAAGATTTTTTAGCAATGCTAACAGAAATATTGGGGATAAAAATAAAAATATAAAAACAAAAGTCACGAGTTTTTAATTTTATTTATTTACTTGGACCTGCAGCCAAACCAAAAACAACCAATAATTAATTTATTTTAAATTTATTTTATTTTGAATCTATAATTTGATCAAAACTAATTTTTTCCTTTATTTATAAATTGTCCACTTTAATAAATTTAAAAATAACATATTTTTAAAATAAATTGCCCAGACTGACTGCCTTTTTCAAATTCGTAAAACGTAAAATAAACCAAGATGAATTCAAAACAAGATGGTGGAACACTTCGACAGTTCAAACCAATTTGTTTTGGTGTTTTTAGTGTTTTATTAAAAATGGTTGACATTTTAACTGTAAACACATACAATGCAATGTAAAAAACCTCTTCTGTTGTTTCTAAAGTTTTGTGGTAGTGCCACCAATTGTAGTTAAATTCTCCTTGAACTAAACTAATGAATAGCATTTTTTCCTTTTTAAGAATAAATAAAAGAAATACTACTGCTCCAACATGAATTAAATAAGAAATAAATGGAAAATGTTCCTTTTTTCCTTTTATTGAACAATATTGATCTTAGAGCATCGCAACAATATAAAAAAGCCGTTCTTTCGTATTGCCAAATTTACCAAACACAGCAAGAATTGCAAAAAGGAAAAGAGAATCCAACAACTTTTCAATATAATAAAAAAAAATGCTGCAAATGGTAAAATATGCTAAAATATTCACCAACAAATCAATGTCTAAATTAATAAAAAGCTATAAAACAGATAAATATTTTTTTTTAATCCATTGCACAGAGATACATTTCGGACAAAAACGCAAAAAAAATTTATTATCAAAGTAATTTTTGGCTAATTAATAAGATTTTGTTGTCGCACTGCAAAAGTGCCTAAAAGTTTGCACATTTTCGTTATTAGCTTATTATTGGTTTAGCGCATATGCCAAAAAGTCGGAGTGGAGAAAAACGACCATGAAGATATAGATTCAGTTTTCTGAAAATATACCCGGTGGAACTTTTTTATATTTTCCCTACTGCTTCCGGTATATGTTTTGAAAAAAATTTATTTTTTTTTAACTTTCATGAATGAAGTTAGAAGTTAATAGTATTTTATTGAAAGTGCAAAATATTATTTTGTGCCGCATACGCCACTTTTCTAAAAGTATTTTTAAAAAGTAGCTTTTTTTGCTGCATAAGTATACTTCTTTCTATGCATTACGTAACTTGATGCAATGAAAGTTCCTTTATTAACAATCTAATGAAAAGTCAACATTGATGTTTTCTTCTTTTATTTGGTTTTATTTCACAAAAACAGTTTCATTTTTATATAAAAACTGCCTGGCCCACGATTCCGACAAGAACATTTCTTTCGTATATTTATATTGAGAACAAAAACAAATTTTATTTTTTATTATTGTTTTTAATATTAATATGTGAAAGAAATGTTCTTGTCGACATTGTGGACCTGGCAGTTAATAAATTTTAGAAATTTTTGCTTTTTATAAACACGTGTTAATAATTTTTTAAAACTATTTTTTTCTTGTTGTCATTTTATTTTGCTCATGGTCCAATTATTAGGTCTATGCAGAAATACAACAATTAAAAACAACACGCACTTTGTTTGTGTATAACATGATGAAGATATCAAAAACAATTGCTACAAAAACAATTACATGAAATAAAACACAACTCTACAAAAAATCAGCAGTCAGCTTTGCTTACACTATTCTTTTTCTTAAGGCAATAAAGCAAAGCAAGAGTGAAATTTATTTTTTACGTTTCATATGAGGAATTTGGTGCAATCGCCAAATAGTGGCGAGTAGAGCAAAACAATACTTAAAAAACTTGAAAATAGTTGATATGGTGCAAAATGAACGCTTAATACATATCTAAGAAACCAAAAAAATATTTCGCGAAACAGGTTTAGGATTTAGAAAGAGGGTATTAAAAAAATATATTCCTCATGCCAAACTAATTTTTTTAAAAATGGTATGTAGGTCAAACCAAAAATAAACTGAAGTTTTTATAGCACGTTTTTTTGGTGACATGCCATAACGTCCAAAAAGTGTCATAATGTCCATGAACGACGTGTCATAAGATCCCTGGATATAACGACACTTTTTTGTGAGTTGTAATCAATTAGTAGTTGGTTCCATTATTATCAAGCTCTGGAAATAACAATTAAACAAGATCCCGATTTTTTGAAATCTCGAAATTTTAAATCCTCAAAAAAAATTAAAAAATTGCGATTTTCGCGTTTTATGTGAATAATTACCAAAAATAAAATAAATAAACATTATTTAAAAACAGATTCAATTTGAAACGCAAAACATTATTTCCACATACGTAGAATTTGTATGAAAACCCGAAACGAAAATATGTGTTTAGTTAAATATCTCAATTAGCAGGTCGCAAGTGGTCAAGTTTTATAAACCATTGGCTTGTGCTTAAAAAACTCTTTTCGATGATACAAAATTTTATTTATATCGTCTTGGAGGAAAGGACAAAAAAATTCAAAAAACTGAAAAAAGACCTTTTTTAAAAATGGTCAAGCTTACGGATGGTCAACGGTTATGATTCCCAAAAATATTTTGGGAATCATAATTAAACATATCAAGCTTTATTTTCAGAGGGGTAACAAAATCTCTTTTTTTGAGTCGCTCTTACATATATACATATAATGAAAGAATAAAAAAAAATGTTTAATTAAGTTCTTCGTATGCAAATTTTTGAGTTTTTAGCACCCATTTTTTCGATTTTTATGCATAAAAAAACCTGGCCTTCTTATTTGTTAAGTAAAAGAAAATAATTATTAATACTAATCATGGTCTTCGTTTTCTTAATCACCATTAACATTTTTGCAGGATTAAAAAAAAAGAATCAATAGTTCAAATTTATTTAAATGATGATTGTTTCTTCTTTTCTTACAAAAAACTTTTGGAAATTTCCAAATGTTTTTCTTTTTTTTTTTCTTTTTCTATTACGATTGTTTGTTTCCCTTTAGATATCCCTGTTGGTATAAGAAACTCCTCCCTTAAGGTAAATAAAACAAACAGGCAATCAAACAAACACACCGACAGACAAACAGTGTTAGGAAACAATCAATAGAAATAAAAACACGTACACTTAACAAGACGTTAAAGCAGAGGTTCACAAACTTAAGACAAAATTAATGAAAAAGTAAAGACGGTCAATTCGAACCATAAAAACCCCCTCCTTATTTAACAGTTTTTTTTAAGGTAGTGTTGCCACATAATGTGTGGCGCTAAGCACAACAGAAACGAACGAATGAGCTTAACCCAAGACAATGAAGTTTGTGTTTTTTTTTTAAAAACTGAACGGAATTAAATGTTCTCATCTTTTGTTAAGTTGGATAATAACAGTACTATTTTTGTATTCGAATGATGACAAACAGGGAAACGTTATTTTTTTTTTTTAATAATTTTCTATAATGTTAGCGTTTGTGTTTTCCACAAATCTACCGAACCGAACATTAAGGAGCGATATTTAGTGTTTATTTTCAAACATTGCTTGTTACCATTTTTGCGATTTTAAAATTTCTTTCAGGAAAAATTTTTCGAAAAGAGATTTTGGGATTTTTGCTAAAAAAAAAGTGGTATCAAGTTTCTTAATTTTTATATCACACCCGCGTAAATTTTTTATCCTGGTTGCACCGTACGCATTTTGGATAATATAGTTCACAATGATGACCTACGGATTCCCGTCGATGCAATGCAGATATATACTGAAGGGTCTAAAACACATTTGGTGTCGGTTCTGGCATTTACTCCAAGCAATTGGGTTGGAGCATTCCTCTAAGGCTGTTGGATTATTGCAGTGTCATTCAGGCCGAGATAATGGTCATGTACACAGCCGTGAGGCACTTTCGGTATATTGAGATTTCTGGCAGGGATATGCACATTGTTACCGACCATAAAGCGACCATAAGATTCCTCCGAAATTGTTTATCACATCGAGAATTATTCAAGAATGCCGAATGTCCCTGGAAAAGATAGCGGGACTTCCAATGGTTACCCTTAAATGGGTTTGTGGCCACAATGGCATACTTGGAAACTGTTGCGCCGACGGGCTGGCGTATGCCGGCATCACCTTCAATCGGAACGATTTTATATACGTGCATATCTCTCGAAGAGGTAGCAACTTATTGCACACAAATTTCATATTATTTCTAGTCAGAGATGGTTCGCAGAAACTACTTACCTTTGGGACAACCAGAAAAATATTACCCATTAAAGATCAAAAAAGAACTCGGCTTTAAAGCTATCCACAGTTACCTTCAGCCAACTAATTGCGGTTAGAACTGGCCATCGGCATATTTAAAAGACACATCTAGAGGCTACGCCTAGAAGGGATTTCATGTAAAATCGTCGAAAACAAGGTTGATTTTACGTTTTTCGGTAGTTGTTCAAACTAGTTGAACATCTGTTAATATACCTGCTGCATGTGCGTTGTTTATATTCAAGGATATTCCTTGGAAAAATATTTATAAAATCACACAAATAGAAATACCAAGATCTGCTGTAATGATGTTGGTATTTTCAAGCTTTGTAGGAGGTAATTTTGGGTTTAGTTTTTGAGTGTGTACTTGTAATGATAAGCCATACGCATGTGGTTCTTGTAATGATAAGCCATACGCATGTGCGTTGGTCTTTGGCACAATGTATGTAAAACAACCCTCATTATTTCCATACATTAGTTTAAGATTTGTAAAATAGTTCTTAACCCTAGAAAGATAATCTGCGTAAAATTTACGCATACTGTAAACAAAAATTTTGGTTAATTATTGAAGTTGTTTTTTTGTTTTAGTTTTTTCTGATAATAAATATATATAAACATATTTAAATCTCGGGTCTTTTTACTTTAGCTGTATTGAAAAAAGTAATCAACATTAGTTTATTTCAAATTAATCAACAAAATGCCACAATTTAGCTTTCCAAAAAGCATGCGTAAATTTTACCCATGATTATCTTTAACGTATATCAGAATATGATTATCTTTCTAGGGTTAAGGTTATTTTTTAAATACAATTTTCTGTGTCTTACAAAGATTCAACGACAATTTTTTAATTTATTATAACAAATTGTTCAGTAGTGATTTTGCTTCATAGTTACTTCATGTTAATTAATCATGATTTTACAATAACTTGCGAACAACATTTTATTCTTTTAAATTAACTTAACTTCATGTTAATTTAACATTCCAGTAAAGTAAGATCAAAATTACATTGATTAAATATCCCTGAGAATCACGTTGAATAAAAGTTATTTCAAGTTAAAAAAACAAGTAAGAGTGTTATATTCGGCTGTTTGATACCCTCCACCGACAATTTAAATATTTCAGGAGTGATATCTATATGATATCTATATGATGTCTATTTATTATTAATTTATCTTTATAAAAACAGACATCAGCATTAAAATTGGTTGCGACTTAGACCTATATTAAATTATTGACCGACAATTGCTATTATGTTATTACGTTATTAATTACGGTTTTAGGCGTACTTAACTGTTTTCTGGGAGAAGAGTTTATATGGGCCTATGGTAAATTATGGACCGATCATCACGAAATTTTTTGGTGCCATTTCTAGTCCTAAAAAACTGTGACGTGCCAAATTTTGTTATGAAAGCATTAATAATTACGGTTTTAGGCGTACTAAACTGTTTTCCGGGAGTAGGGTTTATATTGGGCCTAGGGTAAATTATGGACCGATTTTCATGAAATTACACAGTCGAATATAACGAACATTTGCAAAATTTCATATCATTTCGAGCATTCTTCAATCATTTATGTTAGTTTTTGTAACAAAATTATAAATTTTTTTAGGTGGTGGTTCCACATTTTGATTCATTGCTCTGATCCTACTGAACCGATTTGGCTGGATTTCAATCCCAAACTGCTTAGGATAACTACAATCAATTTGACACAAAGTTTTTTTTTATTTGTTTTGAGTTTTTCGAAAGTGAGCGTGTTTTCGACAGACGGACAGACGGACATGGCTAAATCGACTTAGAATTACTCAAGGAGCCAGAATATATGTACTTTATGGGGTCGGAGATAAATACTAAAAAAGTTTCACACGGAATGTGGTGGAGGGTATAAAATCGTGAATTTTATGTAGAATCAATTTGATTTTAGTGTTAACTAACACTGAAAAAATGCTTCTAAACACTTTCCACCGGAATCAGAGAAAGAAAATATTATTTTTCATATTCCTGTTACAACATGTTTTACTTTTGTTGTATTCCCTTTTGTTTACAGAAGCACTCACAACAAGTAAAAGACGCCAGCAGAATGGCCCGATAAGAATTTCGTCATCATTCTATTTTGAAAATTTCATGTATTTGACTAATTATATATAAAAAAAAGAAAACGGGAATTTTTCCTTGTTTTTATAAATTATTTAAAACATGAAAATAAAAAAAAAATTTGTATTTTTTCTTGTAGTGTTGTTGTTGCCATTTCTACACAAAAGAAGTAAAACTGGAGTTTATGCATTCAATATTGAACAATGCTATTTTAACATTTTTCATTTAAAATTAATATGAAGCACTTATAATTTAAAGTTAAGTCCATACTTTTGCAGATATTTACTATTATTTCCAATCAACATTTTTAATTGTTAAATCCTAAATTGTTAATTTAGGATTTGAATTTTTTTTTTTGTGTGTAGGGCTCCCTTATAATTATGATCTACACAGGTTTCGATGACGAGGAAGAAGAGGAGTCAACGGAAGATCTTCTCTTTTATTGCTCGGCATTTTTACTCAAATTGCTTGGTCGAAGAACCCTTAAGGACAAAACATTTCTATGTGACATTGATATGAATAGGATCCACAGTTTCATCAACCTGACTAAGGGAAAATATCATTAACCAGCCCTATAAGAAGTGAATGAGCGAGTAGTCACTTTTTTCACGTTGGTGTTAAGAAAATGATAGAAAGAAATGACAGAAAACTTGATTTCGGTAATTTCATTCTGTCATTTTCTTAACACCAACGTGAAAAAAGTGACAACTCGCTCATTCTCTTCTTGTAGGGAGGTAACATGGGATCCCTGAAACATGGTAACACAATGAGAACTAATTGCTGGAATCTAACGGAATCTAACTTAACCTAAGCATTTTCTTTAAAGGATTATATTTAATATTCGATTATGATTGATTCCAGTTTTCATGATATCAAAGAAATTAGCTCTTTAGTTGTTTCAGTATGTCTTTCGAAATCTTTGGCATCGTTTCTTTTAGCATATTTATTACTTTTTTTACTATTCTTACTAACCACTATTCCTTATTTTTAAACTAGGACCCTGTACCTTGTCGACAGCAATTTAGGAAACTCTGCTTTAAAGAAAACTCTTCATTATCGTTTGTGGCTTTCTTAAAACCGTTTAAATACTGGGAATCCAACCACCTTAAAATGTTTATTTTTTATTTACACATTCCCTGTCAATTTGGCCTTTTGGCGTGATGTCCCTGTAACTTGTTGTTGTTGTTGTCATTTGTTTCTTTTTGTACATGATATTCCCTAAATTGTCTTGAAAAAAAATTTATTATTGGCTCTATTAATATAGATATAGTTTTCTTTTTTTTATTATATTTTGTTTTTTTTTCAAAGTTTTCAACATTTGTTACCTGTTTCTTGTTTTTACTTTTGTTATATTCTGCGTGTTTTTTGTCGTTATCCTGTCTGAAATAAGACAAAATATGGCAAAGCAAAAAAGTGTTGAATAATAAAAAAATTATTGCAGAAATAATTATTGACCTGGTCTGTGTGAATAGTTTCAAATTTCAATTTAAACGCGACAAATAAAGAATAGTAAGAAAAACGCAAAAAACGCGGAAGGTTGCAGTGAAAGTTCTCAAATTATTTAAAAAAAATTGAATATTGATACATATAAAATGTAAAAATTAATTCAAATAAATAACAAGTGAAGCTAATAAAAAAAATACATTAAAAATAGATATTAGTGTTAACATGAACTATATAAATTAGTCTAGAAAAAATGAGAAAATATATTAATTAATTCTAAAGTTTTAATTAAAAAAAGTTTATAATATCAAGAAGATTCAAATATAAATTTATTAATAAGAAAGTTAACAGATATTGAAATAAGCAAGAATAAAAGTGACTCGAAATAAAAAGTTAGTGTGTAAAAAAATTTTCGGCCATAATTTATTACTGCTCGAAATATTGAATCTCAATCGAATAAAAAATAATTTCTCTTTTTTTATATATTTTTTTTTTTAATTTATATGAAATTCCTTTACAATTAAAAAACAGAACTCTTTTAATGTGGAAAATAGGCCTGCTAAGTCTTTCGATCCACTTCCAGGTCATCTAATATTCGATCGGATTTACAACAAAATGGAAGGCTCGTAGCTAAATCGAACCAAGTCAAAAATGAAAACTCGAAAATATATTGAGGTTAAATAAGTGAACTGCCAAGAATTTCTGAAGCCATTGACTTGGGCTGATTACCGTTAACTTAGTAACAAACCCCTTTTTGGTTTAGTCTGCTACAGAGCTGAATAAAGTTAAAATTTCGCACCAGTTTTGATATATATATGTAAAGTTTAAATTTAAAATATTTAATGACAAAATGGAACACAATGTGCTTCTTTAAATCCATTTACAAGGCCTATTGAAATTCGTTCAAAACGGTTCATGATATCATCAAGGCCCTTTTCAAATATTATTCAGAAACAGGCCTGTAAAGCTTGTGTAAAAGGTGTACTTAAGGCCTACAGAAATGTATTTCAAAATCAAACCTACAAAAAATCAAATGTGTGCAAATCGTTTCGATACAACCTCTATGACAAATGTAATACGTTACTGTTCTAGCACAATCTTAAAAGTGTTGTGAGGGTACAAGAATCTAAAGAGATACAGTCCAGACAGTACTTGCTGCTTTTAATACAGTAAAAAGTTTTTGCTTTGTAGGTTTTTTATTTCCGCAAATATAAGCGTAGTGAATATTGGACAGATGTTTTTTCAATTCTTAATTTTGTACAGGGTGGTCCAAATAAGAAATAGAAATGTCGTTGTTGATCTTACGCTGGGTGTGCTTTATCAGTTTGAATTTTTTTAGGATGCATCTTTTTTGTGACCAATGGTAAAGTTTGGACCAACGAGTACAACATTATTACATGTCATACTAACTTTTATAGAAGTTATCGTTGCCATATTGTATATCAATACCAACATTTAAAAGGAAGTTATGCCACTTAAAGTTTATTTTCGGGGAAGATATTTGAATAGGAGTTGTGGTCAAATATCGACCGATTTTAAAATAATTGGACACAATAAGATATTTTTGAACCAAATTTAGTTGGGACCTATACTTTGCGCACAAGGTTTCATGGAAAGACGGACGGACGGACGAACATCGTCATATCGACTGAGTCCATGGTTTACTAAAAGGTGGGTCTAGAACCAATATATTAATGTGTTACATACATCAGCACAAATGCATAATGCCCTCTTTTTGAGTAATTTCATTCAACCGACAAAAGTGTTCTGCAGCAGGTCCAGGCAGGCACAAAAGTACCCCGCGGGAAATTTGTGTCAATTGGTCCAACAGACTAGTCCTGGGATTTGTGAAAATAAAACAAGTACAAAAAGAAAGGACTCATGACCAGTGAAAGAAGAACCAATCCCTTAACTGGTTTATGAAGAACAAAAAGGTAGAAAAAGTAATGAATTACAGTACAGTCTTTACCGGTGCTGTGACACATTTTTTGGTACTCTCTTAAATTTGGTTCTTGAACTTAATTCTGGAACTTGTTTTATTGAAATAATACTACACTGTACTGAAATAATACTACATTTTAGTAACTGACACTAAGTACGTTCATGGAGAATAGACCTGTGACTGGTCAAATGGTGTCAATTGACCCCCTCCAATGACAACCTCATGTAAAAGTGATAGGTCTTATTCATGTAAAGTGTTAGAACTAGAACCGGTCTCTACCACCAAAGACCTATCACGGGACTACTATGGTGTCAGTTCGCTTCCCTCTAGGGAATACACAAAAATCACATTCTTTGAAAAATAGCATAAAATATTTGCTTCCTTAGATTTAATGTGTTTTTACTATTGAATAGCATTAACATTTTGGAAATCGGTGATAACACAAAATAACTGTGCGAGGTATTTCGGCTAACGCTGTGATCAACAATTTTCGCTTTGAATAATTCTATATTCATCCCATTTGTGTTGATAATTATAAACTGCCGTATTTATAAAAGACCAAATTGGATTTGAAATCCATATAAAGGAAACTTGTTATTGAAATTTACTTCTAAAATACGTTTGAAATGCTTATTATTTTTTTTGTGAATTCGACAGAATACTTTCTTAATATTTAAAAAAATAACAAATACGTTTATTTTTTATGGATTGTCCTGAAAATTTATTAAAGGCCCAACTATAATATGCTTAAGCTCCTGTCAAAAAAATAACAAAAATCTTTTCAAATGCATTTAAAAACACAAAAACAAAACCAAAAAACATTTGATTCCGTACGGAAAGTGCGATTTGTTTCGCACCTTGCTTAAGCAAATGACAGATTCATAAAATTTAACAAAAAGTTTGCTTAAGTTCAATATGGTTTGACATATATGATTCACATATATTCGCCCTTTTGCTTAAGCCAACTTAAGCATTAATTGTTTCATACAAATTTAAACATTTCTAAAAAATTTTGGAAATGTTGTAAATTTCTTTGTTAAGTTCAATGAAGTTTCGAAATTTGTATAGAAAATGCATAAAAATGTTCAACATTTTTTAAATGTTCGCCACCCTACATATTTTAGCAAGTGTAAAACCCTCTACAAACATTCTTTAAATTCATAGGAATTCCAACAATGAAAAATGCTACAAGCTCATAATGTCGAAATAAAGGTGGAGGGGGAAAGGCGGGTTTTGTGGTGTATTTCAAATGTATAATTTTGTGAAAAATATTATTCTTTTTGCCTGTTCATGCATGAAGTACTACTACTGTCACACGTTCTTAGTATTTAAGACACAACTTATAATATTTTGCGTTCTTATTCATTCATTTACTCGGGGGTTTTGTGCTTTTAAAGCGCTGTATTTACCAGAAAAAGCATGTAAGGAATTTTATTTCTAAGAAAATACATCTTAGAAAAATGTGAAGCGAACAAAAAAAAAAAAAAAAAATTTTACAATATTATTATGTAATTTTCAACGATTAATAGAGTTTTTCTTCGCCCGCACTTTTCATTTGCCGGGAAAGCGGTGAAAAATATTATTTAATTTATTTGAACATAAAACAAAGAATAATTCATGAGATCTATTAAATAAGTGTAGCAATGCATTTGGTAGAAAATAGACATTTTCAATTCTTTATATGCAAAGCCCATTGACATAAAACCAAAAAAGTTAAAATATTTAAATAAAATATTTTAAAGTTTGTCTTTGAAATTAAAATTTTAGTAGAGAACTAGCATTTACACAATCGTTTGAGCTCAGATCTAATTTTAATCAAGAACAGTCCTGTCAATGAGTACACACGTTCCCTTTTCTTTATACAGCCATGTTCTGAACATCGCACGATTTGAAATCACAAAACGCAAGATTTATTTTATGGTGTTCTGAAACTCTTGAACTATATGGCTTGCGATCTGCCATAGTTTCTTTTACATATTTTAGTTCCCTTGAGCATACTTTTGCAATTTTAAGTACCCAATGCGTACCCAATTGTCAGAACATAACTGATAGTCTAATGAACATAAAATCACTGGACACTTTTAGTTTATTTAGCACTTTTTTCAAAAACTAGTGATTCCTAGTATAAAGAAAACCATATGACTTATTTCTTTCAGATGTTACAGTATTTGCATGACAAATTTCAAGAGAATCGGTTGACTAGTTAAGAAGATAAAGCAAGGGGTAGCTTTTACCCCACTTGCCCTAATTCGCGCCATATTTCCTTTTAGATTTTACAGTGTTTGCATGCCAAATTTTAAGAAAGCCGATAGATTTGTTAAGAAGATATAGCGAGGAGGAGCTTTTACCCCCCTTGCCATATTTCACACCCTTAATAATAAAAATTATAGGCTATAGTTCCTTCTAGATGTTAAACTATATATTTGGCTGCCAAATTTCAAGGAAATCGGTTGATTAGTTAAAAAGATATTGAAAGGGGGAGCTTTTACCCCTCTTGTCCTATTTCACACCTTATTTCCTATTTACTTTCAGATGTTACAGTGTCTGCATGCCAAATTTTAAGAAAACAGGTTGATTAGTTAAGAAGATATAGCGAGACGGAGCTCTCCCTAAAAATTCCCTGAAAGGCTACGTTGAAAACATTCTCGCTAATTTTTTTTAATTAAACCATTAATCAACAATAAAATCATTTATAATTAAACAATTAATCATGTTAATTAAACGTTTACTTATATCAGCAACATTACTGCAGAAATGTTTTAAATATCATAAAATATTTAATTGATACTATTAATTTGTTAATTGGTGCAAATTTAATTAATTTTTTTATTAATAAAACAAATTTTTTAATTGAAATTAAATTTAAATTTTTTTATGTTATTTTTCACTTTTGTTATCATCTCTAACATAAATAGTATTTACTGCAATTGCAGAATCGAATCCAAAAAATCTTTTATGCACCTATGGAGAGCAGGTCAAAACATTAATGCCTGTATTCACAAACTTTTTTAAATTTAATAAAGGTTTAAAGAACAAATTTACTATGAAAATTATCCCTAATAAACGTTTGTTAAATTGAATAATGGCTTATCAATACGGAGGTTAATATTTTGAAGAAAGTGGAAATGGCTTTTTCCGTTTTTATAAAATAAATCTGGATCTTGATTTATATTTAAAATTGTGTACGTTTTTACTCTTCTTTTTTTACTAGTTCGAAATTTTAGAGCATTAAATATTAAACATTGTCTTTACTATTGGATTTAAATTTTCATCTACATATTTCTTAATGTAATTTGATTACAATTATATCAGCAATAACGTTGAAATAATAAAATAAATAAAATTCCCGAACAAATTTCCCGGCATTTTTGTCCCGAAAAATGTGCATGATCATGGAATTTGTATCCCGGAAAATCCCGGATGGAAAATTCTAACAATTAAAAACAAAGAAAAAGTCTGCATATATAATATGGGAAAAGTTTATTTTTATTTTTACACAAAAGAAAAGTCCGCAAAAATTATACAAAGTAGAGCAGAAATTATTTTTAGGAAACAACTGTGTTTCGTCGTTAGGAAATATAAAAGAACATTTCCTAATTTTGAAACAACAAGTTCTGTTTTCTAAAAATTGGTTTCTTTTTTTTTTTTAATGATATAAACACAACTGGGACGTACATCGCACAACATGGCGAAATTTTCGTCAAATGAGACACAATAAGTGCGTAAAGAACAGGTTTTAATGTCATTTAACATTTTCTTTGAAGAAACAAAAAGAAATACCTATGAGTAGTCCTTGAACGCCAAATTAAACACAGAAAAAATTCACATGAGTTTTTTTTATCAATAAAATAAATTGCATAAAAGTTATTATAGTTTAATTAATGTTTTACAGCCAGGCCCACGATGTCACACGTTAACGTTCGCATAGAAAATTACATTTAAAACAAAAACAAATTTTAGAAATTGTTTTTGTTTTAAATGTAATTTTCTATGCGAACGTTAGCGTGTGACATCGTGGGCCTGGCTGTTAATTGAATCAATTATATTTTTAATTGAATAAAAACTAAAAATATATTTTTGGGTTAATTAATATTTTTATTGTTATAAAATTGATAAATAATTAACAAATTCATTAAATACCAAAATAATTAATTGAGTTTTTCGTTTAAAAAAAAGTAATTAAGGGCCAATTTCACAAAGTTCAGTTAAACCTGACTTTTACTTTAACTTCCAGTTAACAATATGTTTTGACTAGGGATGTATCGAATATCTATACCGACACCGATATATCGGCGATACTTCAGATTTTCCGATATATCGATATCGGCGACGATACTTTTTATATCTTTTTTAGAGTATTTTTGAATTATTTTTTGCATAGCAACTAATGGTGTTTTCTTTTCGAGAAAAAAATGTGCCATTTTATTTAAAAAAATGCAATTTCGTGTCTGTTTCTTAAAAATGTTCCTCACGAAAAGAATGAGTTTTTTTTAGAATAAAACAAGCCACCCTTTTCGGGAGCAAAACTTTTAAGAAGCAGACACCAAATTGCATTTTTTAAAAATAAAATGTCACATTTTTTTGTAGAAAAGAAAACACCATAAGAGAAATTACACATTAAAAATCAGAACATAAAATTAAAACAGATGAAAAAAATTGTTTCGTATTGTTTCGCTTTAGCTCTAAATAAAAAACTTGAGGCTTTAGAATATAATAAATAATAAGAAGTCGAAAGATACCCTTAGATTTTATACTTTATATATCTATAGACGCAGATCCACTTTTTTACAGCCGCAATGACATACTATACCCAAATTTAAAAAAATAGGGCAGTAATTCTTAAGTTTTCAAATTAGTTTTGTCGCATCTGAGAACACAGAAATAACTAAAAGTTGTCTCTAATCACCAAATTCATATTTAATTTATAAAATCAAGCAAACAATTTGTTGATTTTGCAACTATTACCAAAATGATTATATAGATAACTAAAAATTTAAAATTGTGAATATATTTTTTTTTTAACAATAAATGATGTTTTTAATTTCATTAAAAAAAAATAACGAAAAAAACTTTGCCGTTTCTAACAATGTAAAATATAACTCAGGTTTTGACAATTCTCAACAACAACAAGTTTAAATTATTTTGTTTGAAACGAAAAAATCCATTAGGAATTTTGGTTATTTAATTAATATTGTTACGGAAGTTAAATTATCTAAGAATTATTTATAGTAATAGTTATAAGTTATCTTGTAAGTTATAGTTTTAAAATTGCCATGTATAATTTTCAACACAACTCTTATTTTGAAATAATCCCTATATGAATTTCCCAGTCATTTCTAGAAATGGTTTTAGAACATAATTAGTATTTAGTTATTACGGGAAGGTTCAGGAAAAATCTAGAAATAATATGAAATATAAAAAGGGGTGACTCATGTATAATTAGTTTAGTTTTTGTTTTGAGAAACGGTTCTGTTCGTAACTAACAATTGTGAACAAAATAATTAATTTCAATAAAGTTTGTTAAGTTAAATAAGTGTGTGTGTTTTATTCGGATTTGCAATTTAAAGAACTCAAACGCGTTTATTAAAGGAAAAACGTAACAATATTTTAATTGAAAATTTGTTTTAAAGCAACTAAAATGTTAATTAAATTAAAATTATATTTTTAATTTTCTTTCAAAAAAAAAAAAAAAAAAAAAATTAATTAATTCAATTATCACATTAAATCAATTGAAATACTTTTCCAACAATTTTTTTAATTGATAAAAAAAAACTACTGACGTGATAGTGTGTTCTGAAAAAATAATTTTTTTTTTGGTTTTATTCTCATTTTTGTTTTCGAATACCCCTGTGTGCAACGGCTTAACGCACATTTAAATTTACCACATACGCACTAGATCATTTAGATTATGACTACCAAACAAAATAAATTTAATATTCTGAACACAGACTTATGAAATCATATTAAATCTACATACAACAACTTCCAACAAAAGTAATGAAAAAACAATAAAACAAAACGAAAAAAATTATATTTGAATCATACCGTTAGATAAGCGTTTGGCAATGATTAAATACAGTTTTTAATGAGATTTTGAAAATGATTTGAAATTACTTAAGCATTGAAAATAAACACAAACATTCGCCACCCTACATATTTTAGCAAGTGTAAAACCCTCTACAAACATTCTTTAAATTCATAGGAATTCCAACAATGAAAAATGCTACAAGCTCATAATGTCGAAATAAAGGTGGAGGGGGAAAGGCGGGTTTTGTGGTGTATTTCAAATGTATAATTTTGTGAAAAATATTATTCTTTTTGCCTGTTCATGCATGAAGTACTACTACTGTCACACGTTCTTAGTATTTAAGACACAACTTATAATATTTTGCGTTCTTATTCATTCATTTACTCGGGGGTTTTGTGCTTTTAAAGCGCTGTATTTACCAGAAAAAGCATGTAAGGAATTTTATTTCTAAGAAAATACATCTTAGAAAAATGTGAAGCGAACAAAAAAAAAAAAAAAAAATTTTACAATATTATTATGTAATTTTCAACGATTAATAGAGTTTTTCTTCGCCCGCACTTTTCATTTGCCGGGAAAGCGGTGAAAAATATTATTTAATTTATTTGAACATAAAACAAAGAATAATTCATGAGATCTATTAAATAAGTGTAGCAATGCATTTGGTAGAAAATAGACATTTTCAATTCTTTATATGCAAAGCCCATTGACATAAAACCAAAAAAGTTAAAATATTTAAATAAAATATTTTAAAGTTTGTCTTTGAAATTAAAATTTTAGTAGAGAACTAGCATTTACACAATCGTTTGAGCTCAGATCTAATTTTAATCAAGAACAGTCCTGTCAATGAGTACACACGTTCCCTTTTCTTTATACAGCCATGTTCTGAACATCGCACGATTTGAAATCACAAAACGCAAGATTTATTTTATGGTGTTCTGAAACTCTTGAACTATATGGCTTGCGATCTGCCATAGTTTCTTTTACATATTTTAGTTCCCTTGAGCATACTTTTGCAATTTTAAGTACCCAATGCGTACCCAATTGTCAGAACATAACTGATAGTCTAATGAACATAAAATCACTGGACACTTTTAGTTTATTTAGCACTTTTTTCAAAAACTAGTGATTCCTAGTATAAAGAAAACCATATGACTTATTTCTTTCAGATGTTACAGTATTTGCATGACAAATTTCAAGAGAATCGGTTGACTAGTTAAGAAGATAAAGCAAGGGGTAGCTTTTACCCCACTTGCCCTAATTCGCGCCATATTTCCTTTTAGATTTTACAGTGTTTGCATGCCAAATTTTAAGAAAGCCGATAGATTTGTTAAGAAGATATAGCGAGGAGGAGCTTTTACCCCCATTGCCATATTTCACACCCTTAATAATAAAAATTATAGGCTATAGTTCCTTCTAGATGTTAAACTATATATTTGGCTGCCAAATTTCAAGGAAATCGGTTGATTAGTTAAAAAGATATTGAAAGGGGGAGCTTTTACCCCTCTTGTCCTATTTCACACCTTATTTCCTATTTACTTTCAGATGTTACAGTGTCTGCATGCCAAATTTTAAGAAAACAGGTTGATTAGTTAAGAAGATATAGCGAGACGGAGCTCTCCCTAAAAATTCCCTGAAAGGCTACGTTGAAAACATTCTCGCTAATTTTTTTTAATTAAACCATTAATCAACAATAAAATCATTTATAATTAAACAATTAATCATGTTAATTAAACGTTTACTTATATCAGCAACATTACTGCAGAAATGTTTTAAATATCATAAAATATTTAATTGATACTATTAATTTGTTAATTGGTGCAAATTTAATTAATTTTTTTATTAATAAAACAAATTTTTTAATTGAAATTAAATTTAAATTTTTTTATGTTATTTTTCACTTTTGTTATCATCTCTAACATAAATAGTATTTACTGCAATTGCAGAATCGAATCCAAAAAATCTTTTATGCACCTATGGAGAGCAGGTCAAAACATTAATGCCTGTATTCACAAACTTTTTTAAATTTAATAAAGGTTTAAAGAACAAATTTACTATGAAAATTATCCCTAATAAACGTTTGTTAAATTGAATAATGGCTTATCAATACGGAGGTTAATATTTTGAAGAAAGTGGAAATGGCTTTTTCCGTTTTTATAAAATAAATCTGGATCTTGATTTATATTTAAAATTGTGTACGTTTTTACTCTTCTTTTTTTACTAGTTCGAAATTTTAGAGCATTAAATATTAAACATTGTCTTTACTATTGGATTTAAATTTTCATCTACATATTTCTTAATGTAATTTGATTACAATTATATCAGCAATAACGTTGAAATAATAAAATAAATAAAATTCCCGAACAAATTTCCCGGCATTTTTGTCCCGAAAAATGTGCATGATCATGGAATTTGTATCCCGGAAAATCCCGGATGGAAAATTCTAACAATTAAAAACAAAGAAAAAGTCTGCATATATAATATGGGAAAAGTTTATTTTTATTTTTACACAAAAGAAAAGTCCGCAAAAATTATACAAAGTAGAGCAGAAATTATTTTTAGGAAACAACTGTGTTTCGTCGTTAGGAAATATAAAAGAACATTTCCTAATTTTGAAACAACAAGTTCTGTTTTCTAAAAATTGGTTTCTTTTTTTTTTTTAATGATATAAACACAACTGGGACGTACATCGCACAACATGGCGAAATTTTCGTCAAATGAGACACAATAAGTGCGTAAAGAACAGGTTTTAATGTCATTTAACATTTTCTTTGAAGAAACAAAAAGAAATACCTATGAGTAGTCCTTGAACGCCAAATTAAACACAGAAAAAATTCACATGAGTTTTTTTTATCAATAAAATAAATTGCATAAAAGTTATTATAGTTTAATTAATGTTTTACAGCCAGGCCCACGATGTCACACGTTAACGTTCGCATAGAAAATTACATTTAAAACAAAAACAAATTTTAGAAATTGTTTTTGTTTTAAATGTAATTTTCTATGCGAACGTTAGCGTGTGACATCGTGGGCCTGGCTGTTAATTGAATCAATTATATTTTTAATTGAATAAAAACTAAAAATATATTTTTGGGTTAATTAATATTTTTATTGTTATAAAATTGATAAATAATTAACAAATTCATTAAATACCAAAATAATTAATTGAGTTTTTCGTTTAAAAAAAAGTAATTAAGGGCCAATTTCACAAAGTTCAGTTAAACCTGACTTTTACTTTAACTTCCAGTTAACAATATGTTTTGACTAGGGATGTATCGAATATCTATACCGACACCGATATATCGGCGATACTTCAGATTTTCCGATATATCGATATCGGCGACGATACTTTTTATATCTTTTTTAGAGTATTTTTGAATTATTTTTTGCATAGCAACTAATGGTGTTTTCTTTTCGAGAAAAAAATGTGCCATTTTATTTAAAAAAATGCAATTTCGTGTCTGTTTCTTAAAAATGTTCCTCACGAAAAGAATGAGTTTTTTTTAGAATAAAACAAGCCACCCTTTTCGGGAGCAAAACTTTTAAGAAGCAGACACCAAATTGCATTTTTTAAAAATAAAATGTCACATTTTTTTGTAGAAAAGAAAACACCATAAGAGAAATTACACATTAAAAATCAGAACATAAAATTAAAACAGATGAAAAAAATTGTTTCGTATTGTTTCGCTTTAGCTCTAAATAAAAAACTTGAGGCTTTAGAATATAATAAATAATAAGAAGTCGAAAGATACCCTTAGATTTTATACTTTATATATCTATAGACGCAGATCCACTTTTTTACAGCCGCAATGACATACTATACCCAAATTTAAATAAATAGGGCAGTAATTCTTAAGTTTTCAAATTAGTTTTGTCGCATCTGAGAACACAGAAATAACTAAAAGTTGTCTCTAATCACCAAATTCATATTTAATTTATAAAATCAAGCAAACAATTTGTTGATTTTGCAACTATTACCAAAATGATTATATAGATAACTAAAAATTTAAAATTGTGAATATATTTTTTTTTTAACAATAAATGATGTTTTTAATTTCATTAAAAAAAAATAACGAAAAAAACTTTGCCGTTTCTAACAATGTAAAATATAACTCAGGTTTTGACAATTCTCAACAACAACAAGTTTAAATTATTTTGTTTGAAACGAAAAAATCCATTAGGAATTTTGGTTATTTAATTAATATTGTTACGGAAGTTAAATTATCTAAGAATTATTTATAGTAATAGTTATAAGTTATCTTGTAAGTTATAGTTTTAAAATTGCCATGTATAATTTTCAACACAACTCTTATTTTGAAATAATCCCTATATGAATTTCCCAGTCATTTCTAGAAATGGTTTTAGAACATAATTAGTATTTAGTTATTACGGGAAGGTTCAGGAAAAATCTAGAAATAATATGAAATATAAAAAGGGGTGACTCATGTATAATTAGTTTAGTTTTTGTTTTGAGAAACGGTTCTGTTCGTAACTAACAATTGTGAACAAAATAATTAAGTTCAATAAAGTTTGTTAAGTTAAATAAGTGTGTGTGTTTTATTCGGATTTGCAATTTAAAGAACTCAAACGCGTTTATTAAAGGAAAAACGTAACAATATTTTAATTGAAAATTTGTTTTAAAGCAACTAAAATGTTAATTAAATTAAAATTATATTTTTAATTTTCTTTCAAAAAAAAAAAAAAAAAAAAAAATTAATTAATTCAATTATCACATTAAATCAATTGAAATACTTTTCCAACAATTTTTTTAATTGATAAAAAAAAACTACTGACGTGATAGTGTGTTCTGAAAAAATAATTTTTTTTTTGGTTTTATTCTCATTTTTGTTTTCGAATACCCCTGTGTGCAACGGCTTAACGCACATTTAAATTTACCACATACGCACTAGATCATTTAGATTATGACTACCAAACAAAATAAATTTAATATTCTGAACACAGACTTATGAAATCATATTAAATCTACATACAACAACTTCCAACAAAAGTAATGAAAAAACAATAAAACAAAACGAAAAAAATTATATTTGAATCATACCGTTAGATAAGCGTTTGGCAATGATTAAATACAGTTTTTAATGAGATTTTGAAAATGATTTGAAATTACTTAAGCATTGAAAATAAACACAAACATTTTTAAATGAATGCATTTGTTTGATTCAAAAACAAATGATAACATTATTGAATGAACGAAAAACTAAACAAAATTTAAAATACTCACATTCAGTTATTATAATTGCTCAAGTCGTTGTGCTAAAGTGTCAAATAAATGGTACTATTAAGTCAAAAGTTGGCAGGAAATCACATAAATCACTTCAGCAAATACTCACACATCCATTTAAATGGTAGATGTGTATTGGATTGTTTGTGTGTGCTTTATGCACCAGCACTAAAATAATCGCTTGTACTAACAATTTAACTGGTATTTGACATTGTGTTGGCAATTATTGAAAACAAGCAAAACTAACGACAACATTGGGGGAGGTAGCGTAGTTGTTTGATCTCTACTCTTTACTTTAAGGTTTTACACGGAAAAAAATATTGGGCAGTCAATCCATAAAAAATATTTTAATTAAAAAAAAAAAAAAAAAACGTTTACCTAACAAATTTTCTTAAAAACATTGTTTAAAATTTAATCACAGGGCCAAAAAACCACCAGCTTTAAACATTTTATACTGCGGGAGTGGGGGGGGGGGGGGGGGGTGTACGAAAAGGTTTGAAGGCGAAAAATATATTAAATGTTAGGTCTATTTTATGCCATAGCTTTCATTGGCGTTTATCTTCTACTAAAAATGAATATGTATACGGAATATGTTCTACAAATGCAATAACGCGTTATATTCTAACTTAATTTTCCGTGCAATAGTGCTCCTTTTGTCCGCTGCACAATGCGATAGATTTATATATTTTCTTTTTCAAAAACTATAAGGAAATTATACATGTATGGACCACTGACTTGCTTATAAGTACAAATGGGATTTTCATGCACTAAAAAATCGAAAATATGCGCTTAAGATATGCACTTAAAAATCCAAAATATGCACTAAAAAAATAAAAAATATGCAATGAAAACTTAAAAATAATTTTCAAAAAAAAATCGTTTTTTAATTTTACTAAAAAGAAAAATATGAAAAATATAATGTAACTGTACGTTTATGAATACAAATTTTTATAAGAAGTTTATAAGACAAAAAGCGTTTAATAGTTATTACATATTCAAATGTTATTATCTTTGTTCGGCCTTTAAATTTCCAATCCTACACTGATAGAAAAGGCGTCATAACGCTGATGTATTTTGACATCAGTACTATGACAAGTGTCTTCGTTTTTGACCCCATGACACTTGACATCATTGTGATGTCAACCTTAACATCACTTGGCCAAAGTGTCATCAGAGTAAAAATGAAATTATGTCATCAATGGGATGACACATCGACATCACAGAAATGACGAACATGTCTTCAGTGCGATGACGCAGTAACATCGGAGAAAGGACACATTAGCATCAATTTAATGACAGTTTGTCATTAAGTCAAAGTCATTATTATTTACTTACCCGTTACATATGTTTGTTTCACGTTTGTTTAATTACGACCTTTGTTTACAGCAGAACTCTCAATTATAAGACACCAGCACCATGCCCCATATGGTTTTCGTAATCATTATACTTTAAAAAAATGATGTATTTAACTAAATCATTTAAAAAAATAGAATATAGGAATTTTTGCTTCTTATAATACATTGTAATCATGAAACAAATTTTAATAATATACAAAATGTGGCATCGAATTGATGTCACTATAGTCATAAAATAGATGACACGTAAAAAATGACAAAATTGTACGAAGACGTTAGTCATTGGATTGATGTTACTTTTTGCATCATTGATGCCATTTGTAGTAACATTGATGTCGCAATTCTGATGTTAGGGCATCATCAATATGAAGATGCAGTTTTCTATCAGTGTATGTTAATAAACAGAAGAGAGGTACAATAAACGACTTACACTGGAAATGCTACATATAATAAACATAAGACAAGATAAGAGAATTAATTTTAAGAGTGACGTAGACAACGTAGCACAGAGCTTTAGGCATATTATAAATAAAAGGAGAAAGGATCAATAGTGCAATTTAACATGTGAACGCGATTAGTCGTTGTGTGTTTTTAATATTGTTACTCGTCTTTTATTGTGAGTTTTTTCCTTTTTTCCTTTTTTGTTATTACTGTTGTTATATATTTAATTTTTTCTGTACAATAATTAGTAGTGTTACATGGTGTTTCAATGATTTATGTTTTTTGTTTTAATTTTTATTTTTAAGATTCCTGAAGATGCCATCCAAAGGATGGGGAAATGTTGAAAAGAAATAAATAATAAAGAATAAAATTTATTAAAATTGTGGCCTCGATCTTGTTTTATTAACATAGGATTGGTTATTACATATTATTAGTTTAAAATAAGAACTTTTTTTGAATATGGCTGTTAGTCTATTGTTAATCAAATACAGTCGAACTTCCATAACTCGAATCACAATTATCCCAAAAAAAACTTCGACTTATGGAGACTTCGAGTTACAGAATTTTCTTGTTGAAAAGAGATTAAATTGCAAACTTGTGTACATTTTGTATTTTTTGTTTAAAACAGGCACTATTTGAAAGCTTCATACCTAAGCATGTAGGTATGTATTTGTAATAAACAAGTTACAATGAAGTAAAATATCGGCATGGTTTGACTTCTAGCTGCTGTAAACCAATTGAGGACTGCTATGTCGATAATTTTGTATATTTGGGACCTAATCATTTTACTAAAGAGATGAGATACTGACTCAAACGAGTTGATAATTAATTCTTTATTTTTAAAAATCTATGAGACCGTACTAGCTGGGACACCATATTTATTGTCTGCTTCCTTTTTCTTGAATCCAACCTCGACTTCTTTTATAAACTTATATTTCCCTCCATCGACAAACATTATAAAACACGTTTACTTGCCATGAAATAAACACATACAAATAATTTTAACATATTTAGGCAAACCAAAAGACACACGTAATGTACAAAAAGGGATATCCCCGAAAAAAAGAGCAAAGTAAATTATACAAACCTGCTAAACAAGCAAAAGAAAGCGAAATAAATAAACAAAATAAACAAAACAAGCAAAAAACTTCGAGTTATAGAATACAAATTTGAGTATTTGGTTCGAGTTATGGAGAATTTCGAGTTATGGAAGTTCGAGTTACGAAAGGAGAATTGTATGTAGTTTATTGTTTTAGAGCTACTGCCAATCAAATTGGTTCGAGTAAGAGAAAATTCGAGTTAGAGAAGTTCGAGTTATGGGAGTTCGACTGTATCTTTAAAAACCTTAAATAACTAATTTAAAATAACGTGTGTTTAAATAAATGAGAACTATTTCATTAAAAGTAAAACTTTGTCTGGAAGAATGCCAATACATTTTGATAAATTTTATTTTCAGATCCCACTTTGATTCCAGATCAGATTGACAATATTTGAAATTTAATTTATTTTTTGAAATCCTGAATTTTTTTTTGCAAAACGTGATGAATTTTTTTTTTAATTTGTCAGGCAATTCTTCCTTATTAATATTAATTAATTTAACTTCAGTATTCAGTGAACTTAATCCCTCATAATAAGTCAATGTTTCACCAATATATCCGTAATTCTTTAATTACCCAATATACATTAATGCATTTCATAAAAAATTGCAATATTATCGAATTGGCTTCTAATTTCCTCTGCAACGATGTGTAACCCATCTGCCAAGCAAGTCACGTGCAAAAGTTTTGGATAAAATATTTTAAGCCCATTGGAAGCATTTACCATGTAAGGTGCTGCATCGGTTTAAAATAGAAGGATCTTTTGTCGGAATCTTGAAAATCTTGTACTTAAAGCAAAGCTACAAAAGAATTTATCTATTAATTATACCCACACCACAATAGTGGAGAGGGTATTATGCATTTGTGCTGATGTGTGTAACGCCTTAAAATAGTGGTCATAGACCCACCTTAAAGTATACCGATCGACTCAGAATCACTTTCTGAGTCGAACTAACGATGTGCGTCCGGCTGGCTGGCAGGCTGTCTGTCCATGTAACCTTGTGCGCAAAGTACAGGTCGCAACTTTGGAGATAACTTGATAAAATTTGGGCCATAGGTTCTAATTGGCACAAGGACCAAGCCTATTGAAAATCGTAGGACCACGAGGGAAGATAGGGGGAAATTTCTTCCTCTCAGAAACTATCAAACCGATTTTAATGAAATTTAAAACATGGATAGATCCATATCTATATGGACACATAAGCTATACAGTTTTAAAAAAATAGGACCACAAGGGGTGATAAGGGCAATTTTTGTCTCTCAAACCGATTTTAATGAAATTTAAAACATAGATAGATCCATATCTATATGGACACATAGGCTATACAGTTTTTCAAAAATAGGACCACAAGGGCAATTTCTGCCTCTCACAAACTTTCAAACTGATTTTAATGAAGTTTTTTAACATAGAGAAATCCATATTTATATGGACACATAAGCGTGATGTGTTTTTAAGTACTGTGGTGCTGGGTATCATATGGTCGGGCTTGACCGACTATACTTTCTTACTTGTTTTAATTTTTTTTTGTGTATGTACTTATAAATTTTTTTAGGAACTTTTTTTATATGTAAATAAAAGAAAATCACTCAAAAATGTTAAAATATGCATTAAAAACCTAAATATGCAAAAATATGCATTTTTACCAAAATATGCAATAATATGCAAAAACAAATCGATGCCATTTTGACGCAAATTTAATGATTCGGAAAGATAATTTGTCGACATCGTTCTTAGACTATCGACAAAAAACATGCATTTTCATGGAAATCGCATCCCTACTTATATACTTTTGCGAAAAAAAAAATGCTAAAATATGCCAAACAAAAAAAAAAAATTCTTAAAAAGTTTCAAAGATTTTATAAAAATATAAAGAACCAGAGAGACTGCTGTGCCGAATCTTAAATGCCCTTCACCATAGTGCGATAAGAGCACAGAATTATATAAATACCGTTCTTTAGATATAAATAAATTTATTTTGTGCCACGCACACTTCTCCAATCCCGCCCCATTGTGCGGAATGTAGTGTATTGACGCTTGTACATAATTTGGAAACTTTTGCTTTTACCGTTCTCCAGATATTCGGAAAAAAGAAATAAAAAAATAACAACAAGGGATTTATGAGTAAAATTAGAGGCAGTCATGGTTTTTTGCTCATATCTAAAACATTTATGGACCGATCTGGCTAAATTTCAATAGCAAAATTTAAATAAGTATATCCTGCATAAATATATACAAACCAAGTCCCCATTATATTTGGGGTCTGCGGAAAACCCATTTCAACAGACGGACGGACAGATGCGCTGACGGTCAACCGGATTTTAACTTCTCGTTTCATAAGGATCCAGAATAAATTTACTTTATAGGGTCTATGATCAACTTTGTGGTAGTTACAAACGGAATGCAAGCTTATATATACCCTTTTACCTTCGGTGATATGCTAAACTGGCAACAGTGCTGAGCACCTTCGCATAGACTGTACTACAACTTTTTTTAAATAAAATACAATTTTTCTAAAAATTAGTCTATTCACATTTCATATTTAAAGATTTCTCTACAACTGCATCATTCGATTTTTAAAATTGAGTGTTAAACAAGTTAGAGTGTTATATTCGGCTGTCCCGAATCTTTGATACCCTCCACTGACAGTTCGGATATTTCAGGAGTGATATCTGTTTATTATTGATGTATCTTTATAAAAACAGACATCAGCATTAACATCAGTTGCGGTTTAGACGTACATATATTAAATTATTGACCGACAATCAGAAAGTTTTATGCTTTTTTTAGCAATTTTAAAACTAGCTTGAGTAAAATATCACGATTCATAACAGTTTAAGCCGAACTTAAATGATTTTTAGGAGCGGAATTTATATTGGAGCCATGGTAAGAAGTTATGAACCAATCATCCAAAAATTCTGCAGAGTGATTTCTGTAGTGCGATTCACTAACTTTTATAACGATAATCGAATCGTTAAAATAAATATAACGAACATCTATCGAATATGCTATTCAGTAACATTTTTAACGATATTCGCTGTCGTTTAAAGTCAGCTGTTAACTTAAGCAATTGTTTTGTCGTTATTTTAGCGACAATAATTAGGTTGTGTTTATTTAATCGATAAAATGTATTTTATGTTTAAAAATAGCTTACATACATACAAAGATATATGCATATGTAAATGTATGAACAAAAACAAAATCCTAAATTTAAAATTTACAAAAAAAAGCAAATTAAGAACAAAAACAAAATTCTAAATGTAAAGTTCACAAAAAAAATAAAAAACCACAAATTAACCCTTCGTCTTACTCATTAGTCTGGCCAGACCTTTTTCAATGCATTTTGAATAAAAAACATGTGTAACACGGTCGAAACAAATTCAAGCCTGTGGTATAAGGCGGATGAGGCAGAACTTACCAACCACTATTTTCTTAACCCTAGGATTACTATTTTGGTCTGGCCAGACCTAACTTGTGTTTCACTTCCAATATCTTTCCAATAGAACAAAAAAATCAAAAAACCAGCTACGTTAATTCTAGAAATGATATGTTCTGAATCGATCGGAGCAAATTTGTGGGGTGAAATTCCATTTTAATGTACACATCTATTAAATTAGCGTGTTTGGTTGAGGCTTGTTGCGAGTTTAGAATCCCCATATACTCCTGGGGCAAACCTAACCGTGGATAAACAGCTTTTTCCTTTTCGAGGATGAACACGATCCAGTCAGTTCGGTAACGGTAACACGATTAACCGTTAATAACAATTTCATTTGTTTTTATTTTATTCTCTTTTGTGCTTTTCGTTTTTTTTTAACATTTTGTAGACAGAGATGTTACAAAAAAACAGCTGTAAACAATCGTTAAAAATATGTTACTGAATCACACTATCGTTACTGCAAGCGAATATTTATGTAGACAAATATAACAATTGTCGGATCGTTAAAAGTTAGTGAATCGCACTACTGGTATCAAAAACATAAATTTCAATAAATTTCAAAACAGCGGTGAAATTAGTTGTAGCGTTTACAGTGAATTTTAGAAGGCTGCTTAATATGGAATCTAAGTTAAGTTATGGACCGTATACCATATGAAGCTAAGTTGGAAGAAATTTTACTAAATATATCTTCGACGGTTTTAGGCGTATTTAATTAATTTACCAGAGCGGGCTTTATATGGGGCCTATAGTAAATTATAGACGGATCATCACGAAATTTATATGTATGATTTCTAGTCCAATAAAACTGTGAATTATTCAATTTTATTTTGATAGCATTATTTATTACGGTTTTAGGCGTACTATACTTTTTTCAGGGAGTAGGGTTTATATGGAGTCTAGGGTAAAGTATGGACAGATGTTCACGAAATTTCACAGTGTAATTCTAGTCTTATAAAACTGGGACGTGCCAAAATTTGTTATGATAGCCTTAATAATTATTGTTTTAAGGCGTACTAAAATGTTATTCGAAAGTAAGCGTGCTTTCAACAGACGGACAGACATGCTAAATCGACTTAGAATTACTCAAGGAGCCAGAATATATGTACTTTATGGGGTATGTGATGAGTACTAAAAAAGTTTCACACCGAATGACAAACTTAGTATACCCACCGAGCGTTGTAGAGAAATAGGCCAAAGTCTCTATTTTGTACCCAAATGTTTGTCAATTTCATTAGAGCTGTTCTCCTTATTAGTTTTAATAAACTTTTTAAAAGAGGCGAAGATGGGACTAAAGCAGAGTGTTGAGCAATTTATGCGTATCGTTTTTCTCTGGAAGCTATGGTCCAATATGGACTTATTTTCATAAAATTCGGAAGTGTGATTAGGGTTGGAATGAAATTTATAGTTTAAAGACAGATATAAGATATAAAACACCCGAAAATACTAATTTAAAGTTGGGCCTGGATCGACTAGTTCCATGTCTTACACATATTATGGTGGTATTGGTATAAGAAATATATTTTTTTGATGGTTTGTCCTAGATTTTTTTTTTAATCCTCAAGTGCTTATGGAAGCGGACTTAAATTTTTCCAAGTTGGGACATCTCGGGTATACACAATATTTAAAACGAGACCATTTTGTTATTTGTTGAATGGGTGTCCAAATTTTTTTTTAGTGATGCCAACATTTTTCTGCATAAATGCCGACAAAATTCAATTCTTGCGTTTATTTTGGGACACCCTTTATTAGCTGGAACTTGTTCTTAAAATGTCAGGTATATTGATTTATATGAGCGATATGATTGACCATTAAACGACATTAAAAAAATAAAACGAAATCAATTCTCGTTTTCATATGTTATTTTTTCTGCTGTGCTGAAATTTTCTCTTGTATGAACGACAGAGTCAATGAGCCATAATGTCCTTAAAAATTGGTTTAACGATTAAGATTTATGTTGTTTTTTTTTAAATCGCACTGTCAATTTACCAACAACTGAAAAATGAACTGGGAATGCAAAATATTCGTACTCTTTGGCATACAAATGAAAAGTAGCAAATGCTTTAAAAAATGGGCAAATATTTGCTTAAATTTACAATGACACTGAAAATAATCATAATAATACGAAAAAAAACTTTCATATTTATTTTTATTTTTTTAATATTGTTTTTACAAAAGTTTCGATTATATTAATATATAAAAGTCTTTTAAAATTCTACAAAACTAACAAATTTATTCGAAGTCAAATTTTTGGTAAATACCCCTCGTATTAAATATTATTTGTTACGAAAAATTTCCTTAAAGTATTTAAATGAAAAAAAAAAGTTTTCTTAACATTCAATAAGATTTAAATATATACATTCATCATTTTAAATACGTAACTAAAATGATGAAATAGTATTTTTTCCTTACCAACTTTATTTTATTCGAAAATTGGTCATCCACTGTTTCCATTTCTTGCCACCATTTTGACCATTGACGACGCACAGTGGCGCCATTTGAGTTTTTTCGTTGCAAAAATCATATCTTTTGGTCCGAATAAGATAATTGAACAGTTTAAACAGCATATGATAGATAACTGTTCAGCCTATAAAATGAGCGTTTGGAAAGGGTGCTACGCTCTGTAGGGGCCTAATTATGGGTTATCAAAGTTAAAATTAGTAGAAAAATCAATTTTATGGTAACTAAAAAAAATTATTTTTACATTTTTAGATTGTTTTTATTTTTTTTCTTTAGGGTTTTATGTTTTAAATTATTACCCAACAAATGAAAAAAAAAATTATTTTTTTTTTTTAAATTTATTTTTTCAATTTTCTGTAAAATATTCATCACAGTTCGTAAGAGAAGGTATATCTAAAAGACTAACCATTTCTAAACTATAATTATTTTCTAACTCTATTCTTGACTTCACATGCCGCAGGGAAGACATAAGTGGATCGGAAGATGCTGCCAACATGTTGAAGAGGTCCTCATTTTGCCTTACCCTTGATGCTTTGAATGTGTTCTGCAATCTATATTTTTTATAAAATTTGTTAAGAGACTCCTGTGCTTCTTCAGAAAGCTCTCCAATTGGCAAAGACTGGTACTCAATTATATCTTTGCCATGCGCCAATATTTTATGGACGGTCGGGGTCAACTTCTTCTGTGGATACATTTCTGCTAAAAGAGATGCAGTTTTCGACGCATATTCTCCATATTTTGTAGAATTGACATTTTCTTTGCAGTTTAAAACATCTAAGATCGTTCCCAATCTTTTCACGATTTGATTGTCAATTCCAGTGATTCTAGTTACTGCCTCATCATTTTCAAAAAATCTCCTAGAAGTGTTTCCATCGTTTGAGTTACCGTATCCGTGCTTGGGACAGTCTACTCTTAGTCCAACTTGTTTAAAAAAAGCATCCTGTATTTCGTTACTTTAATATAGAAAAGCCCTAACTAACATTTTCCTTACTTTACAGGAGAAGGAAAAGACTTAATAAAAATTGTAGTATCGTAGTTGCGATTTTTTTTAAACGCAGTTTTTTATTAAATTGTTTAGAGAGTTTAATAAAAAACTGTGTTTAAAAAAAATCGCGACTGCAAGAATATAATTTTTATTAAGTTTTTTCCTTCTCCTGTAAAGTACGGAAAATGTTAGTTAGGGCTTTTATATATTAAAGTAACGATTTGCTTCTTTCTGACCTTTTCCTTATCCTTTATTGATGTATTTTCATCGAAGTTTTCCTCCTCTTGTGGTAGGGTATACGCCAGTTTTAGCAAAAATTCCATACACCTTATCCTTGCGTGCAATGGTGACATTCCATATTCGTAATTCTTCTCATTTGTAGAATCGTTTAAATTACCAATGTTCTTCTGACTCTTTTTGCAAATTGGGCATGACATTGTTGAGGTTGTTCCTGTCAGTTCGTTTACGACTTTTCCGTCAACCATGGTCAGGTGGAACTCGTAATTGCATTCAATATAGTTTCCTTCTCCAATTTGCAGCTTTGTAGGCTTAATCTTGCTTATTTGTTCTTCAATGTCCTTCACCGTGGTCCTTATGAGTTCTGCCGATTCCCTTGCAAACTGAAACATTATTGGTCGGCAATAATGCACTGATGACGGACGTGGATTTTTCCAGTGAAGGGAAACATCAGATTTTAGCTGCAAAGGAACAACAGATGCCATAAACATATTTCCGTCCGATATTGTAGCGTCATCGGAAGATATCCTTTGCTTATAAACGCTTTGTCCGGATGATCCATCGCAGCCCCATTTGCTGATCAATGTCTACTTTTCAAGAAGAATTTTCACCTCATTTTCAGGAAGACACTCCAACAACCGTTTTGATGTATGGCCCATGAGATCCTGCAGATTGGCTTTCGTAGAGACTTCCGTAAACTCCGTATGCAGTGGTCGTGAATTTATTTTGGCTTGCGTAATATGCTTGTATCCGGGTAAAACGTCAGCGCCGTGTCGCGTTAAAGATGCCCGTAGTTTCTCATATTTCTCTTTGGAAAGTTCTAAGTCCATAAACAAGGCCAAGGCTTCTTCGGAACCATACCTTTTAATGTGTGCGTTTGTGGGCGTGGGAATACTTTCCTTAATCCTTTTTAGTCGCAGTGGGCTTGCATCAGCAACAGATTTGGTTATCTGTGACCTAACTCTTTCACTATCCTTTGTATATTTAATAGACAGCGCGTCCGATAATTCCTTATTGGTCAAGTCATTGGTGGCATCGTCAAGTTTCCTCTTTCTTGTGAAAATTGAACACTTTTTAATACTTTTTTTGGCCTTCCTTTTGCTCCTCTGTGGTGGGTTTATCTACTGCCAATATATCCAGGATGGTGGGTTCATTTGCAATATATAGGCTTATGCTACCATGCCTAAAAATTTACCTGTTCCCTGCATACATATGGATTTACGGATGTCAAAAGTGTTTACCGTAAAACAGACAATAACCGAGAAATCATACTCTATATTGTTTACCTTAAAAAAGGTACTACATCTTTGGCGGAGTTGAGAAACAATGTTAAAAGTATTAACTACATTCGTGTTAAATGGAGTTATCAATCTAAAATGCCAAACAAAATTACACAATGCCATAATTGCCAAATGTTTGGGCATGGGTCGAATAATTGCAACATCAAAACATTTTGTGCTATCTGTGCTGGTGACCATGAAACCTCTAAATGCACATCTACAACTGTCAAATGTGCAAACTGTAGAGGAGATCATAAATCTACCGATAATACCTGCCCTAGTAGATCTTCTTATATCGGCTTAAAGGAACGTTATTCTAGGCCTACTCGTCAATTCAACCCACAAGCTCGTGCTAACAACGCTCAGAATGTAAATATTCAAAGCCATTATCATCCGTCAACTAGCAACTCATTTGCTAATGTGGTACGTGCAAATAATACAACACAAAATATTACAACATCAAATAATGCAACACCAAATAATACTTCAAATGTTCTTTTCTCTTTAGAGGAACTTAAAACATTAACGTTTGAGTTAATCGAACACTTAAAAAATTGTAAAACTAAAAGTGATCAGTTTAATGTTATTACTAACTTAGCTTTTAAATTTCTACCATGAATGCTAATTTAAAGATAGTAATATGGAATTCTAGAGGAATACGTACTAAAATTTATGAATTTTTTGATTTCTTAGTTAGGGAAAATGTTGATATAGGTTTGGTGAGTGAAACGTGGCTAAACAAAGATATCTCAATGTATCATTCAGATTATTTTTGTTATCGTAAAGATCGTGAAGGAAAAAAGGGTGGTGGGGTAGCAATTGCAATACGTAGACATATATGTCATGAACTATTACCGGATATTAATACAGAGTTAATTGAAAATGTAGGTATAAAGGTCAAATTAAATGATAACTCTACTGTTAAGATTTTTAGTTGTTATTTTCCAGGGGGAACTACGGGTCCTTTGGAAATTAAAAAAAATAAGTTTAAATCAGATCTAAGGAAATTTTCAATGATTCAGGAAAGTTATATTTTAGGAGGTGATTTTAACAGCAGAAATCAATCGTGGGGTTGCCTTCGAGCCAACTGTTGGGGAAACATAATACATGATTTTATTACAACGAACAAATTTGATATTGTTTATCCCTCTGAACCTACACTTATCCCAACAAGTAGAAATGTAAATCCTTCTGTACTTGACTTTTTTCTCTCAAATGTACCAGAAAAACTTTCTGCGGCTACTACTCTTAACAGTTTAAATTCTGATCATCTACCAGTGTTTTTAACTTTTAATTCGAGTTATAAATCAAGTGAGAACCTAAAATATGATCACAAAAACACAAATTGGCATACATTTAAAAGGTACATTAATAACAATGTTTCAAATTTGTCAAATGTGCCCTTAAACAATGTTGATGATGTAGAAGAACTTGTTACGAAATTTACATTATTAGTTCAAAATGCTATCGAGGCAAGCGTACCAAAGAAAAATATGTCGAGCTTTTATGTAAAACGTTTACCAAGACATATTTTAAATCTGATAACTCTAAGAAACAATTCAAGAAGGAACTGGATTAGATTTAGGCTACCTTTATATAAACAAAAATTTAACTTTCTAAATATTGCTATTTGTGACAATATATCCAAATTTAGAAACTCTAATTGGAATAATATGCTTAAAAGTCTGGATAAATCTTCTCCAAAATTTTGGAACATTTCTAAAATTATTAGGAAGAAAACTAAATGTATTCCAAGTCTCAAGCAAAACGATAATTTGTACACAACAAATCTAGAAAAATCAGAAATAATTGCTCAAAAGTTTCTTTTGAACCATTCTATTTCTACTAATATGAGTGACATGAATACAATACAGATGGTCTCTAACTCTATAAATGTACTAAACACCGAAAGCTCTTCAGAGCATACCCCAAATATTGTTAGCACCATAAAAATTAAGAGCATTATGAAAAATCTTAAAAATAAGAAGAGTCCAGGCATAGACGGTATTTCTAACAAATGCCTCAAAGCTCTCCCCCAAAGTGGATTAGATATTCTTTCACGTATATTTAACGCTTGCATAAAGCTTTGTCACTTTCCACTAGTCTGGAAAAAAGCAAAAATAATTGCTATCCCAAAACCAGGAAAAAATCACTCAAGTCCTGACTCATATAGACCAATAAGTTTACTAAACTCAATGAGTAAAATTTTGGAAAAAATTATTAAGGAGGAAATTGTAAATTTCATTGAAGATAACAATATCCTTCCGGTTCAACAATTCGGTTTCAGATCTGAACATAACACGACACAACCATTAGTCAGAATCAAAAAAATCGTTAAAGACAACTTTAATAGTGGTAAATCTACGGCCATGGTATTGTTGGATATAAAGTCCGCATTCGATTCAGTTTGGCATGACGCTCTCGTTCACAAACTATTAACTATTGGTTTAAATAATCATACAGTCTTGCTAATCAAAAGCTACCTGACAAGTCGATCATTTAGAGTTCATATTGGCGATAAGTTCTCTGCCGAATATGATATTCCGGCAGGATGTCCCCAAGGTTCGTGTCTCTCCCCAATTCTCTATAATATCTTTACATCTGATTTTCCTTCTTTAAATGGTTGTGAGTCCTCCATCTTTGCTTATGACACGGCAATCTTAAGCTCAAATACATTATCTAATGATACTCTGTGTAACTTACAAATATCGGTAAATACTGTTACTGATTACTTCAAAAAGTGGAAAATATTAGTAAACCCTTTGAAAACCCAGTCAATATTTTTTACCAGAAAGAGGAAAAATTGCTTCTTACCGCAACACAATATTACAGTTGACGGTGTTAATGTACCATGGGATACCAATGTCAAATATTTAGGCGTTATTCTCGATAAAAAAATGATATTTAACGAACATATTAGCCACATTATTAATAAGATCGATATAACTAAAAAGATATTATACCCGTTTATAAATCGGAAATCTAAGCTCAGTATTGAGAATAAATTGTTAATTTTAAAAGTTGTGTTTCATGCAATTCTTTTTTATGCTGCTCCTGCATGGTATGATACATCAACATGTCATCTGAAAAGGTTGCAAGTTAGCCAAAATAAACTTCTAAAAACTATTTATAATTTACCACCTTATTTTTCAACATCGCGTCTTCATTCACTTTCTAATATCCCGCTAGTCAAGGATAAGATATCTGTTATAACAGAAAAATTTTTTAATAGATGTGCCGGCTCCTCGCATGATCACATCAGTTCTTTATGTTCTTAAACCGTGTATTTTTAACTATCAACTTTTCCCGTTTTTATAAAACTTTTTTTTTTTTTTTATATTTTTCTAAGGTTTTTGTAAAATTTTTCCTTAACTTTTTAAATTAATTTTTAAGAAATTTATCACATTGTACATAACATAATTAAGTAGAAAAGTCATACAAAATAGACTAAACTCTTAACTTACATATTATTAAAATTATTGTGTATTTACCATGTTACACTTATCAATAAAATATGAATTGAAAAAAAAAATATGGATTTAGGCTGAATAATGCAATTTTGATATTATGCACGTGTCCAAATAAGATTTGTGCCTACCTGTAGGGACCATAAGTCAATATTGTTCTTGACCATTTGTACGCCAAAGTATTGTTTAAGTGAGGTACGTACCTGCTAATTTCAATGAGTAGTTTTTTTCAAACTATTAGATCAAACTACTGTCAGTCAAAACATATAAGGGATGGACGCCATACAATTTCTGCAACCATGTCTTTTTAACCTTTTTTACCTCTAGAAGCCAAACGGGCACGTACGGGCAGATAAAATTTTTGAATTATGTAAAGAAATAATCAATGAACAGGTTTTGCAAATATGGCAAATATAGAAAAATATAGATTTTTTTATTTTCCTTCAAAGTTGAAAAATAGTGAAAAAACGGATAGTTTTTAAATAGTGATTTACCAGGAGAAACACAAAGCAAACAGTTAATTTTTTTTTATCATTATACATTTAATAAATACATCAATCAATACAAACAAAGAATAAGGCGATTCGTTACCTATTTTTCGTGATATTATACCTGAAATCGCAACAAATTTACTAAAAATTGTGTGTTTTTTTGAAAACCGAAAGTCGGTCAACTTTGAACGGCTATATCTTCTAAACTAAAAATGTGATATAATTAAGAGTGGCAGATTCGAAATCGTTGAAAAGTTTCCTATAACATGGGTTTATTCAAAACTTCGTTGGCGCTCATAAAAATTTTGATTTTTGCAACCTCGTTTGCTCTACGGGCGCCACTGTGCAACACTTAGAATGGTCAAGAGGCATTAGTTCTTGAGTTAATTGCACCTTGTGAATTGCAAATTAAGTTGGTCTGAAATTGAGAAATGTCAAATGAAATGCAGAAAAAAACTTGACGTTTAGGTGTGGTTCACATTAGAGTTTTTTCCCGGACTTTTTCGATTCCCGGGAAAGCGGGAAATTGTTTTAAATTTCCCGGGATCCCGGGATCCCTCTCCATATAAATAATACAAAGTAAATTTTGGTATTAATTAATGAAAAAAAACTTTTATAAAAAATACGTGAGGGAACTTGTTTACAAAGAAAGTAAATGAAATGGTTCAATACTAAAAAATTAATTGAAGATTGAAATAGGAACTTGAATTATTATTAGCTTACGCCTTTATTCCCTATTATTATGCTTTTATTCAGTATTATTATGCTCTGGATAATTCATAAAACAATAGTAAAAACAAAATAAAAATTAAGGTACTCAAGATATGAGATCAAAAAGTTAATTATTAAAATAGATAAAATACTTTAAAGAAATATATAACATTTTTTAATGGCTTAGGAAATAACTTTCTAACACACTCAAAGCGCTTAGTAAGTCGTCAAAAAGTATATTCCTGATTTTATTAACTAATTATCATGTTTCCGAAAAATTTCGTTAATTTTTTACCGAGGTTGGACAAATAGTTAAAAGCGCACCGTTGTAGCATGCTTCGGATTCACAATCAGAAGCAATTTTTTCTTTTTTATAAACAACGTCTATATCAGTCAAATGTATGTCAAGGTTGATGCAAAAATAGCACCATCGGACTGCTTCTTCCAAACCTTTTCATTTCAATAGGTCCATTTGTAATCTTTAGGACAATATGTTTTTCAAGTTGTATCTTGTAGTATCTTACACGAGTTTCCAAAATGTTATTTTATTTCGGTTTCCCCGCATTTCACGGGTATATAAACGAACACAAATTGAAATTGAAAATTTGTGTTTATCACCTAATAAACATATCGCTCCTTCATTGCATTACAGTCATATCTCAAAATTTTAAGTAACTTTAGCAAAGTTTTCCTTCATACCTTCTCGTATTATATCTCAAACTGAACCGAAGTTACAGCAAAATATATCTTTAAATCGGTACATTTTTAAAACTTTAATCGCATTTTGCCAAGATCGTTTGTTTTTGTAGATATGACTATGTATGTTTAGGTATCTCCTATTTTTAAGACTTGTTCATGGACAATGAAACTTTACTGCCTGCATCTTATTTTGAATTAGTGTACTTTATTAACTCTTCACTTCACTATATGTAATAATTATCAACTGTTGCACTGCCCATTCTGCTTTTAGTAGATTTATTGCATCAGGAGACATTGATTTAAATACATGTACTCACTTCTTGTAATTGATCTAATCCACAACCCATCCACAGATGTTAATTTTTAGAGAATAGAAAACTAAATTTACAAGTATAAATAGCTATTTTCTGAAATTATGAGGAATTTTTTATTTCCCGGGATACCGCAAGAAATATCCCGGGAAAACGGGAAATAAAATAATGGAAATTCCCGGGACGGGAAATCCCGGGAAAAAACCCTAGTTCACATTCAACATCGGCCCTTAAAATTTAATGGGCCACCTAGGCGTCGGCCTCTCTGCGGGTTCCACTCCCACGCCATCTTTGCGATACTATTGTATGACATTTGCAATGTTTGGCCAATCCTACTTTATCCTCTTATCAAGCGGCCAATTAGTTTGGCCGAAGTTTTCGCTCCGTATAAAATTGAATTATTTACATTTAGCAAACATAATATAGTTAAATATACACATTTAAAAAAAAATTAAAACATTTTGTAAATTTTCGTACATTGTATTCAAAAATTTCGTTGTTTCGCGACATTTTTCGTACATGATGCAATTGTATCTGTTATATATCAGAAAGCATTTTTTTCAGTGTATGCATAACATGCATAACAAACTTAAGGTAAAATTCGCTTGTGGATTTTGGCAAACGTTATGTTTTATAAAGTTAAATGTGATTTTATTCTTTGTTTTGGCATATGGATTAAGTGGATTAATTTTAATGTAAAATCAAAACACATACACGTTATAAAAACATATAAGGAATAAACGGTCAAGCTCGGCCATATGATACCCTACACCACACTACATATCTGGCATCTATTGTCTACCATGGACCCGGCAAAACAATATTATCAAAGTTTTTATTGGGATTCAAAAAATTAACTAACAAAGTTTCGTTTAAATGTGCTAAATTCCCATTTCATAGTATTGATAAACCGAAATTTATTGTTGGTGGGATAAGCTAAGGATAAGCGCATTTCACTGGTTGCTTAAGCCAGATCGTCAGGAAACTTCATCCAAAGATTTTAGAAAAACTAAAGATATTATAAAACTAAAACTTTTAAGTGAATAAGAATTATAAGCCCCATTTTCCTGACGATTTGGCCTAAGCAACCAGTGAAATGCGCATATCCTTAGCTTAACCTTGTTAAAACAATATTATCTTATGAGGTTTAAAATTCAAAGACTCTATTCCGGAAAGAATTTTTTTTGGCTGCTATGTGCAATAAGGGACCGATATTCACCATTTTGATTAAGATCTGTCCTTGTGACAATTAGAACATTTGTGCAAAATTATATTAAAATATCTTCAAAATTGCGACTTGCATTTTGCGCACAAATTTGACATGGGTATATTGATTCATAAAATTATTCTAAATCGATCGGTATACTAACAGATATAAGTTACACACCTCAGTGCAAACGTAATAAATCCCTTTTCACTTGTGATGGTGTGGCTATAATAAAGTGGAATTTTGTTTGTTCCGCAACCAAGTTTAAGGGCATAACCGACTTTATTAAAATAAGGTGAAGTTATAAATTTAATGGCAAAAATATGGGATATAATTTTATATGTAAATCGAAATGGCAAAACAGCCAAGAACACTTGCCTCCTCTGTTTGTCAACCGATTTGAACAAAAATACACCATTTAACCCTTCTTTGCATGGTGATGGAAATTTCCATCATAACATTTATTGAAGAAGAAAACGCACACAAACTGGTGTACAGTAATTTGGTTGCTGTTGACATCATTCCTCATGACCATTCTATACATTGGATCATAGCGGTATAAAAAGAAGAAGCATAACATTGAAATTTATTGGTTATGTCTCGTTACTCCGCTGTTTGTTAAGTTAGAGGAAACTTGCATAATTCGTGGTATTTTTTTAAAAGCTGATTTGAAACTTTTTTGTTAAATAAAAGTGGGTATGAGTGGAAAAATGGATTGTTTTTAGCGTCTAAGTAATAATCTGCGCATTTATTTTGATTTTTAATTATTTAGTACTGAGCTTGACAGGCGAATTTGAAATTACATTATTCTGTTTTTTACCTTTTTTATACTATTTATTATACCCTTCACCACAGGTGGAAAAGGGTATATATAAGTTTGTCATTCCGTTTGTAATTTCTACAATATTGATCTTAGGCCCTGTAAAGTATATATATTTTGGGTCCTTATGAGGAGAGAAGTTGATTTAACGATATCCGTCCGTCTGTCCGTCCGTCTGTCCGTCTTACGTTTGATATGTGTTTTCCGGAGACTCCAGACATGATAGCGGCTAGGTTGTTTTACATTTATGTCACATATAGTCCACCATTTCTTGCTATTGAAATTCAGCCAGATTGGTCCAACAATGGCTGAGATATGACCAAAAAACCACGACTGCCTCTAATTTTTCCAAAAAATCTCTTGTGGTTGTTGTATTTTTATTACTTTTTTCTGTATATCTGGAGAACGGCAAGAGCCAAATTTCAAATTTTTCAAATTTGGTACAAACATTAAGGTTATAAATACACACCATTCCACAAAATGTGGGCGGGATTGGAGAAGTGGGCGTGGTACCTTCCATACAAAAAGTATTAAAAATTGTATAAAAACCTGAATTTTTTGACTGTTATATGACCTATGGTTACGCCTTATATATCAAAAGATCGGAAATTTAAATAATTAAAAATATTTTCTGAAAAACTCGGGAAAATCGGTTCAGATACGAAAAAGTTATGACCAAAATAGTAATTTTTTTTTGGAAATTACCCATTTTCGGGAACCATAGATCTTCCCGAGTCCAAGTCTTACAACCAAAATAAATGGCAAATTTCTTCTTTAACACGTAGGTATATAAATCTTTCAAATCGGTTCAGAAATAGCAGAGTTATGACCAATATACTGAAATCCCAAAAATTACTCTTTTTGTAATTAAGTTTGTTTTTTATACCCTTCACCGAAGGTCCTGCACCCTATAAAGTATATATATTCTGGGTCCTTATGAAAAGCGAAGTTCAAATCCGGTTGTCGTCTCATCTCTCCCCCCCCTTCGCATTTGTTTACATATACTAGCATAATGCCCAATATGATTTTCGTTTATTATTTCATCTATTTAACGAAATAATTTTAACAAATAGAAACTAGGAATTTTTGTGTTTTTTTGCTACTTAAAAACTCGCCAAAAGAGATAAAAAATGACAACAGTGCCTTTACAAAAAGAAAACAAACAAAAAACTGTGTTGAGTTGTAAACAGTAAACGGTCTATATTTAATTTTAATGATATTTAAACAGCGTTCCTTCATGGTAGGGGGTGTGTTAAGTTAGAAACTGTGAGTTCCCTGGCTCGAATCTTGGTTTTTTAAAAAGAATATTTTTTTAATATTGTTATGTTCCAAAACAATTTTAAAAAAATATTTACCAGTTTTCGCTTTTTAAATTTCATTTATAATGAAGTTTTAAGTATTGTAAATATGTATGTATATGTAAAAATTATTTAGTTGCTCTGTATTCTGCTCGAACAATGGTGAAGGGTATATAAGATTCGGCACAGCCGAATATAGCACTCTTACTTGTTTATAATAAAATTGTTTTTAATATTTGGGTGAGAATCTTTAAGAGCGAACGTTTTGGTACATTTTTGTTCTTCAACTGTTATTTTTACAATTTCCGTTAGTATTGGACCTAGAAAGATAAAATTAAACATGCAACTTCCTGAATAAATGAGAATCTGTAAGAGGGATCTTCTTGGTACTTTTTTGTTTTTAAGCTAGTTTTTTTTTGAATTTTAATTAATACTGAACTTAGACACATAAAATTCATCATATAGAGGCCCGAGTAATTGAAAAATTATAAGAGTAGGCTTTTTAGTACTCTTTAGTTTTTCAATTGGTTCTTTCTGATTTTTGTATCTTATTGAACTTACAAAATAAATTTAACATTGCCATACTTGTGTGGAAGATAACATATGTACCAAAGGTTGGTCCCTCCCCAAATCGATCCATTAAGACGGAAAAAATGCTCGAAACATGTACATTAATTTATACTTATGTATATGTTTTCTTCATATTTGCATAAATAATTAAGGTCGAATTTCGACAAGGTAATCCTGAAACTATAAGATATAAAAAAGGTGTAAAACTAACTGCCTGTTCAACAATAGAGAACGTTAAGGTTCGCATAGAAAATGTGCATGAAAAACACTCAGTTTTAAAAATATTATCCATAAAAAACTCTATGCAAACTTTTACGTTCGAAATTGTTGAACCGGCAGTAAAACTTTTCTTTTTAAATAAATACAATCTTTATGTTTATAAATGATTAATGATGAAAAGATCACTGATGCTTTGATATATCTTGGGCCTTATTTTCAATATATTTTATTTTTTTATTTATTGCTTAAAGATTTCTACAAAGCGTTTAAAAAACCGAACTTGTTGTTTGATTAAAAAAAAACCATGCTAGATTAACACCGGATAACGGCGGGTTAAAAAACGCCAGTAATATATATAACAATAGCAACATGTTGAATTCGGCTGTTAGTAAATTGTACATGTGATTTAATAAAACAAATCACGTTTTGTTTTTTTGGCAGTAAGTTTGTCTGAGCATTTTATTGTATCATTCATTATTTCAGTTCCTGATATAAAATAACCGAGGATTTGGTATGAATGCATAAGTTTATGGAACAATTTACCGGTCAATGTAACATAAGTTTGTAAAAATGTTATTTAAAGTTCAAGGTCATGGCTATAAATAAATATATGTATACAGTAATTTTGACTTAGCTGCACAATCTCCTTTGCACGATTTTTTGTGCAGGTAAATCAAAAATGCAGTTATCTTAAATGCATTTACCTGACTTAATGTGCAGGTACACAATTATTTTATTAATAGATATACATATTTATATTTTAATATAATTTTATTTCAAATAACAGATCATTTTATATGTACATGTATGTAAGTATGTAAAGGGTGGTTAAATTTCAAGAGCCGATGTTAATTAAAAAAAAAAAACACAAATTATTTAGGAAATTATTGTCATTTCTTTTTATGATGATAATAATGGTATGGTTCAGTTGTGTATGGAACAAAATATCGACCAATTGGCCGCCGCAACCTCGGCGGCACACCTCCATCCGATGGTCCAAATTTTCGATGACGCTGAGGCATAATTGAGGTTCTATGCCGTTAATGTGCCGAATTATCTCATCCTTTAACTCTTGAATTTTTGCTGGCCTTTCGACGTACACCTTTTCTTTCAAATAACCCAAAAGAAAGAAGTCCAACGGTGTCAAATCACATGATCTTGGCGGGAACTGCAGCAATATTTGCTGCAGTACGACCTGTACGAGCATGCACTGGTGTTTTCACATCTCCTACAGACCCGGTTTGCTTAAATTTTTGGACGATATTTCTGATTGTACGCACATTTGGACGATTAAATTGACCGAAAAATGACGAAGTGCGCATTATGCATTTTTATTTGAACGCCCATTTTCATAATAAGCCTGAATATTTTTAACGTGATGCTCGATTGTGTATCTTTCCATGGTTCAAATGGAGCTATTTTAAAATTGAGAAATGTCAAATAAAACGCAGAAAAAAACTTGACGCTTAGGTATGGTTCACATTCAACATCGGCCCTTAAAATGTAACCACTCTTGATATTTAATAAAAAAAGGAGCATTAACATAAAACAATGAGAATTCACAAAAAACATAAAAATGTATGAAAAAAAACAAAATAATTGCGTTTTATATTTTTATAAACAGCTCCAATTTAGGATATTTATGTGAAAAAGTGGCCACCATATATTGTTCAGCTAGCTTTGATGTTTTGTATGAAAATGTTTTAAAGATGCCAAAAATATGAAAAATGTGCAGGTATACAAAAGGCAACAAATATGTATTTTGTGCAGTTAAGTCAAAGTGCAGCTAACTTAAATTTTATATATGAAAATAATTTTAAAATGCCAAAAATTTTGTGCACTTATCTTAAATGTGCAGGTATAGAAAGTGCACTTAAAAAAGGATTTTGTATGGAATTATAAAGAATAATTCCAAAAATTATCAGTTTTGTGCAGTAATGTCAAAAGTGCACGTAAACAAAAGGCAGTTAAGTCAAAACTACTGTATATTTATTTTAATTGTAATAAATTTTGATTGTTCTTTTGACTCCGACATGCAGCCAAATATGATGTAATAAAAATCATAATATTTGTTGTTATAAAATTGCTAAATATAATTAAGAAATTTATAATTAGAAAGCCTGCATAATTAATCAATTGCAGATGATTTAAATGTACCTAGAAGTGTCTATAGGTCCAATATTAGGTGTACTTGTGTTTCCCGTAGAATACTTGATATTATAAACGAAATATTCATTGTGTAAAATCTTAGTTTAAATTTTATTAAAGTGACTTTTACAAAATTTTTTGACCAACATTATTTAATGAACTTAAAGCCGACAGTGAAATGTGTCACACGTACCATCAGTTTAGGGTGTGGTCTGTCGACCACACAAGAATTCTGTCTATCATTTTGCCCTCACCATTTATCACACACACACACATACACACATATATATTTATGTATGTATATTGTGCATATTCAAAAGCTTTCATGATGTCTGAAGCCAAGTCAAACAATTTTTTGTTTTAGGAAAAACAAAATGCATTTTATTTGTTTTTTTTTTCAAGATTTCTGTTTCATGTGAAAACGTGTTTTTTGCTGTTTTCTTCTTTTTTTATCTTTTTAACACAAATATTTGTCAGTTTTACATTACGCACATTTTAAATTAAAAACTAATTATTTATTCATTGCGTTAGTTAAACACACATAAATGAGTTACTGACTGACTGACTGAAAAACCGCTGAAGTGACATTGAATGAGGCCAAAGTTTCCAGCTGTTTTGTAAAAAATTCTCACTTGTGTACGCCAATGTACGCATGTGTTAGTGTCTGGCTTTGCTAAGATGTATGTGTGAGTTTAAAGTGAAGAAATATTTGATCGAAAATAAAAAAAAAATATTAATCTATTTAATTTAAGGCTTCTTGTTGCAATATTTGATTTAAAAAAAAGTTTAAAAATTAAGCAATTGGATAAAACAATTGAAGTGGAATAGGCTTCTGAAAAAAACTCTTGGATATCCCTGATACCGTGCTAAGTGTCAAACGCCCTTCATAAAGAGCAAAAATAAAATTAATTGAGAGTTAAGAAAGATATCACTGTGAAAAGACATCCATATATATATATAAATATATATAAAAATGGAAAATGTTTTTCGGTTTGTTTGTTGGTTTATAGACTCTTTAAATACTGAACCGATTTTCCTGAGAGTTTTACAGTAGCATCACGCAAATAAAATAGGCTACTTAGGGCCAGGGAAAGTATTACCCTCCATGGGATGGCAATATTAAGTACCGCATATATTTAGAGCGGCAGCACTTATTTTTATTAACTTTTTGCAGTCGGATCTTCTAAGCCCCGAAATTTAAATAAGATATCAACAGGGGAAGTGGTACCCCCATAGGACGCCAATGTTAAAATCTCATATCTTAAGAACTGTTAAAGTGAGAATGTTCAAACTTGGTAGGAGCCACTCTTATAGTACACTACACTTTTGAAAATAAGGGGGTAGGCAATACCCCCCATAGGATGCATATATTCAATACCGCGTACCTGAAGAACTATTATAGCTAGAGATAGATAGATATTGAAGAAATTTAATAGAATTTAGAAATGCTAAAGTATTTTTTGTGATTGTTTTTATATGGGATCAGTCCATGATTATGGACTCCATAACAAATGTATTACCATAATTTTTAGTTACATATGTATATAAAATTTATTCCTGGCAAATTTCATTGGATTTTTGGTAACTAAAAGACTGATGAGAGTGTCAAAAATTCGAATATGAAAAAACCAAATTTCGGCGAAATTTTTTGACAAAATCATTCATTATCCGATAAGATTTTAGGTGTATTAGATTGTTTTTCTGGAATGGTCTTTATACCGGATCTTTTCAACAACAAACAATTTCATAGGCAAATATTAATTTGGCTAGTGCTGTTGTTTTGTTCTTGCTTAAACACCGTTACTTAAGCATTTGCTTGCACAACGATTTCTTACATCACAGCAGTTTTGTCGGAAAAAAAACGACTTCTTATTTGTAAAGGCTGCTTTTTATAACGATTGTCGTGCCATATGTTTGACTCACATCAAAGAACATAAATAAATTACTGTGCACACAAAACCATGGCTCGTCAAGACGCTATATAACAATATTTAGTGTCGTAATTTATGCCAAATTTTATATCAATATTAATATTTGTTACGATTTTAGACGTACAAAAGCAATATTTTCGTTTTTTGAATCGGCCCTATCGTTAATTCTCACCCTTTCTTTAAAAAAAATTGTTTAAGACAAATTATATAACAAAATCGATGTTTCTCTATAGATTAATATGCTGGTTTTTGGCATTTTTATCGCGTAAATACATAAAAACCGAGGTTTTCATGATGTAACGATTGCCGAAGTAAGCGTGCCAAAATCTAAAGGCTCACTTAGCCGGGAGTAACAGTAACTTAACCTTACCGTAAAAAAGTAAGGCCAATCTATTTCTTGCAGATTGAGACGAAACATCTTACTGCTAACTATAATCCTTCTAATTGCTTAACATACAACAAAATGAAGCAGCTGACTTGCAACGTTACTGTTACTCCCTGCTAACTGAGCCTTCATTCATTGTAAAGATAGATGTTGAAAATATGGTGAATGTAGACTTCGCATTTCTAGTCAAAGCTTTGTTTAGACTAAACCAAACTCTGCTGGATTTTAAGTCGAAGCACCATAACAATTATTTTATGTTAAGTCTTTCGTATTTAGCATCTTTTTTTTAACAGATACAATCACCAGAATGACACGTCTTAGTCGACTTTAAATTCTACAAGAACCCATAATAAATATATCTTAGTGTTTCACAAGAAGTAAAAAACTCAACACATCCCCCTTAATCAGATGTAGTGGTTTATTTATTGATTTATTAATTTATTGCTGTATTTTTTATAATTTGAGTCAAAACTCAGGGGGTGCCCCCTTCTAATGCAATGTATTGTGTGTAATTAAGAAAAAAGGTTATGAGGAGAAGGAAAGGAGGATTATTGTTTGTGGAAATTTAATTTGAATTTTTCCAAATTGTTGCCGACTGGGAAGACTTCTGTCGGGAGTCTATTCCCCATACGGCTAGTTCACCCGAGAAACGAATTTTCTCTGTAATGCGTAGTGCAATACATTGGACACACGACAAGAACGGATGTGACCTGGTGGAAAGGCGAGTATAACGGGCATGCATCCGCGTTTCAGGGATGAGTTTACCCATCTCAGCTGAACTTTTATCGTGGTAATGTCGATAGAACAATGACGCACAAACCACTTTCCGGCGATGCTCCAGTGAGTCAATAGAGCTGGATAGCCTACTGTCATTGATGAGCTTCAAATCACTCCTTTTCACGATCCAGAAGCTGCAAGATGAGGCTTGAAGCACCTGCCCAGATATTTGAGTTGTATTGCATTTTCAGTCGGATAAAAGCGGTATAACTAGTTAGGAGATCATACGGAGAGAAGTTATTCTAGCACCGTTTTAAGAAATCAAGACACTTGATTGCTTCTTTCGGCACTTAAATAACATGTTTGTTCCAACGAACATCACATTGGATTTTCATGCCAAGAACATCAAGAGTGTCTGATTTCTCAATAGCTCCACAAGACACCTTGTGGGTCAACATACAACATTGGGTCTTACGAGTATTAAAATCTATCCTCTTCGCAAGACCTCACTAGGAGATTCTTGTAAGGTCATGATTGAGTGTGTCGTTCATGTTCTACCTCATAGCTTTGACCTCAGTGAGGCTTGGTCTATATTAAAAGACAAAAAACAGAGCCTTGAGATACCCCTGAATTCAAATGATAATCATCCGATTAGAACCCATCTATAAGAGCGGTCCTTGAGAAAGCTCGATATAAATCGAAAACTATCGACATCAAGCGCAATTAGTTGTGAAACGAGTGCACTGTGCCACACAAGATCAAAAGCTATGGAAATATATAAAACAACCACTTTTTTTTTACCAAATTGTTGAATAGAACGACTCCTACGTTCCGAAATAAATGCTTACAGGTCTCCCGTAAAACGACTTCTACTTAAGCCATATTGTCTATCACGCAAAAGTGAATAAGATTCCAGATAATCTATCAAGTGGTGATTGATCGTGACCTTCGAGAGCATAAAACAAATTGCTATTGGGCGTTAGTTTCAGAGTTTGTAGCCTCATCCTTTTTTGGGATTGGCTGGACCACTACTCCTACTCGATACGAGTAGCTAATTAATGTTGCCAAATGACGAGACAACGACAATGCACACTTGTTAAGGACTAAAGTCGTAACACCATCGTTATACAAATAAAAAAAGAACACTGCAAATGTTTATTCAACATGCTTGTACAGAAATGTTTCTTAATAACATTTTTAGCAAGCATTTTGTATCATATTCGAATCTTTTAGGAATCAGCTTCACGAGAAAAATAATCCCATAAATATGAACTAATTTTACGATCATAAATCATACTCTCATTTTAAGAAAATGGTACCCTACCGATGAATCACCTGAAAGATTTATTTGTGATACAATTTTCTGATTCACAGAAAAAAATCTCGCCAAATTTTTTTTTTTTAATTAAACCATTAACCAAAAATTAAATGAGACTTAATTAAAAATTTAATCAAATGAATTTAACGTTTACTTTTATCAATAACATAACTGCAGAAAATGTTGTAAATATAAAAAAAATATTTTATTGATACTGTTAATTTGTTTACTGGTGCAAATTTAATTAATTTTTTGATTATTATCATACATTTTTTAATTGAAAGTAATTTCTTTGTTTTCTGTGCCCTTTTTTGAGCAATTTATTTATGTTATCTTTACTGTGTTGTTTTCGTCTCATTTTTCAATCGTAAATTATAGTATTTGATTATATTTATTTCAAATCACTTCTTAATCGCTTACCTAAATCATTCAGATCCTTTTTGGATCACTTTGCAATAGTATTTTGTTTGCTTGCGAGTCTTTTTAGAATCATAATTTGTGTTACCTATTGTAAAAGAGAAAAAGAAAAGGTTTTAAAGTGTTTATACTAAAAAAATTTAATTAACATATAATACAAATTTAAAAAAAAATTCTGTGTCTTTGGAAAATTTTGTAATTTCCGCAACTATTAAATATGTTTTCACAATTGCGCTGAGGCTTATCATTTTCAGGGCACGAAACACTTATAAGTGATTTCAATAAGATTTTGTATAACAGTTATTTTGTAAATTAAAAACAAACAAAAAATCCATCTGAAACAGTAAATTGTCAACGTAAAACTAAAAGGTCGAATAAAGCTCTTAAAAAGACAGTTTTATTTAGCCGTCATAAAATAAAACTCGGTTGTAAAATACAAAGTCGATACAACTCTTAAAGAAAGAGAGTTTTATTTAGCCGTCAAAAAATAAAACTCATTTGGCAAGTTTGATTTTTTCCCTGAAAATAAAACACATTTTATGTAAATTGACACAAAGGATGCCAAGCGGGATCGATTTTAACAAATCTCGGGATTTTTCGGGATCAATTTGTTTCTTTAATATACAACTTTTTTAAAAAAACAACAACACTTTATTTATTTATTAAGTAAATTTTATTTATTTTTAAATTTTTAAAAATTAAATATTAACAGAACAATTATTTTACAACTTTTTCTTATAAACAAAAGTTAAAATATATTTTTTTTTTTATTTTTAAAAATGAAAACTTAACAAAACCATTAATTTTATATAAAAATTTTATTATTTCGTTATTTTTTTAATTTTTTGTGCGACGATAACAATTTTACGCTTACTACGTTTAAAACAAAATATTATTTAAGATACATGTTAAAAAAAATTTTTAAATTTTTTATTGCATTACTGGAGCGAATTAAAAATGTGAATTTTGAAAAAACATAAAAATATCACATTTTTTTCTAGTTTAAAGTCCTGTAGCTCAGTTAATCTTTATCCGACCGACACGGTACAGATATGTGCTGAAAGAGATTTTTCGAAATACCTAAAACAACTGCAGAAAAATTTCGCGTATATCTCGAAAACGGTGTTTGGGAAAAATAAATGAATGCCATATTCGTAATCAGCAGCACCAATTTAGCTTAGAAAATTTCTCATTTTTGAGGTTAATTTTTTTGTGGCATAGTGTAATTGGCAGATGAATGCTGGTTAGCTTTGCGATAGAAAAGAACACAAATGAGACATTGAGAAAACCAAATTTCTTTAATGTGCAGTTTTTCGTTGGGAAAAAAGATAATCGCGTAAAGAGAAAACGGCCATAAAACAATGAATAATTAGAAAGTATAAAATTTCAATTAAACGAATATTTTTATACATATACATACAAATTTCTCTATTTTTAAGAGTTTCATCCGAACTTTTATTTTTTCGTTTAAAAAAAGTCTCAACTGCAGAGTTGAGATCGTTTTTTTAAGATCACCATAGATTCTGAAAGTGTGTTTAAAAACAAATCTATTGGTATATGATACAAAAGGTCTCCGTTGATTTTAATATAGAGAGTTTTTGAGTTTATATTTACTAGATTATTGTTATTTTTATTATTGGTCAATAACACAGGGCCACACACAAAAATTTTCCAGACTTCTGTCAATTGTTTTTAATTAAATTGAGAGTACTAATAACGATGGCATCATTACTTTTTTGTAGCAGCTTTAGTTTCCAAGATGTAGTGACATTTAATATTTGCATAATTAAAACCATCTTTTGTACTTTTCGCTTAATATTTCACGATCGATCCCAGAAACCTTAAAATATTTTATAGATTATTAATTTACGAAAAATCAATTTCATTTAAGTAGAGTATTGGATGGATTATCAAAATTATGTTTATTTAGGTAAGTCCTTTAAACTTTGAGAAATAAAATTTCCCACCATTTTTTAATGCATTCACAAACTAGACATTCCAACTAACTTATTTAAGTAACAAAAATTTTAAATCCATTAAACCAGTCCTTAAATAGTGTTTTTTTAGAGCGTCACAACTTTGAGTTGGCATCACTGCTTTATTTGAGCACCCATTTAACAGCTGATAGTTGCTTTTTGTTTAGTTTGTTTTAAATTTCATTATAAATCGACCTACACCAGAGCAACGAGTGCAAATTGTCGAAATTTTTAATCAAAATAATTCGGCGAATGGACTGAAGCACAAATTGATATTGATTTTGAATATCCATTTAAAATTTTATTTTCCGATGAAGCCCATTTCTGGTTTAATGGGTACGTAAATAAGCAGAATTGTCGCATTTGAAGTAAGGAGAAGCCACCAGCTTTTGTCGAAACACCGTTAATTACATCCACAGAAAACTACTAAGGGTAATCACGATGGTCATTGTACAAATTTACAATTTATAAATTTCCTGTGCATATTATGATTGATCGTGAGCATACCACTTTTATTATTGTGCAAATGTGTTATTTTTCTAAAAATTTATTCTGGCAACACAAAAAACTTCTGGCAGCACTGTAAAAAATCTGTATTTTTTTACAATTATGTATACACAAGCATATTAAAATAATTTTTTTTTTTTAAATAATTTAATTTTAATTCTCTGTTAAAATTTACGAAAACTTTCAATTTATATGTTTTCTTAAATCCAAAATGGCGTTTGATATGTCAACTGTTATTGTTTACATTTGTTTGCAACTGAGCAAAAATATGCACGACTAATTTTGCTCATTTTTTTTAGTGCAAACGAAGTAAAAAAGAGCAAATTGCAAATACATACATACGTACATTTTGTTGTTGTGTTGTGCAAATATGTGTATTTTTGCACGCTTTTGCATCGTTTGCACTACCCATCGTGATTTCCCTTACTGTTTGATGGTCAGAATGTGAAAAGTTGTTGAAACTGGTGTTCTCGATTGCGCCTTCTACGCGCCAGCCGTGACATGGCAAAAATCATATTTAAATTAATGTTTCATAAAATTTGCTTTCCAATAAAACCCATTTCATTGATATTAAAAATGCATTTCCTTGTTTTATTATGATTTTAACTGGTGTCACTCTATAAAAAAAAACACCCTTTATATAGAAAACAACTTCATATTTTATCTTATTTTCTACTGGGCTTGAATTGTACCAAAAATATTTGCCTTTACACATAAAATAAATAATTAAAATAATATTTTTACAAAACGTATTTAACAGAATTAATGTGAATACGTAAATGTGAATGTTTAAAGAAATAAACACCACAATCAACATAAAAACTGTGTGGATATTTGTAAAACGTCTTTTCTTCGTTGCCATCATGTTATTAATAATAAATTTGACATAAAGACCAGATTATTTTGGGTGAAGTTAAAAAAGAAAAATTCTCAGTATTTTTCTTAAATTAATGCAGAATATCTCTGAAACAAGAGGTGGTGGAAAAAAACTATTCGTAATCAGCGAACAAATATACATAAGAATCAGTTATTTTGATTTCCGAAAATGTATGTATATAAAAACAAGTTAAAGTTAGAGATGTTCGGCTGTGCCGAATCTTTGATACCTTGTACCGACAGATAGGATATTTCAGGAGTGGGCTTTATATCGGAACTGTCTTCAAAGTTGACAGTGTGGTTTGCTATCATGTAAAACTGTGACAGACAAAAATTTCTTATTTTTACGCGTACTAAACGGTTTTCCGAGAGTAATGCTATGTTCACACTTGCGTTTTTAAGCGCGTTTAAGCAAAATGTTGATTAAGCTAATCAAAGCCGTCCACATTACATTTGAGATGATTAACATGAAAGTTGTATAAGAAAAAACCACAATTAAAAATTCATAAAAAAAATTCTTTAATAAATTTATCAGAAGATTATTTTAAACATTTTAATAATGAAATTGTAAAAATTAATGGATTATTTAAAGATGAAATAAAACATTCAGAATAAATTGTGGTCGGTTGTAAACTTGAAAGGTTCGTTTATTATGGCCGATACTACAGTAGACTCAGTGTCAGATATGTTCAGAGAATTCTATGTTGTTTATGAATTGATTTAGTTGTTGTAATCATGTCTATTTAAAGTGATTAACAAATCACTTTCGATTTTGATGTGATTAGAGCTTTATCAAGTTCGAGGTGCTTAAACTCTTTTAAAAACCCAAGTGTAAACATAGCATAAGGTTTATATGGGGCCTGTGGTAAGTTTTGGTCCGATCTTCACGAAATTTTCCAGTGTGGTCTTACTCATATAAAACTGTTACAGACCAAAATTTATTATAAAATTATTATTTATTATGGTTTCAGGTGCACTAAAGTGTTTTTCGAGAGGGGACTATTTATGGGGCCTATGGCAAATTATGGTACGCCCTTAATTTTGTGGTATGAATTGAAGTCATTAAGTTTAATTTGTGTAAGATCTCATAGTAATATGTATATGCATTCCGCCACTATTTACGCTAGTTTTTGTAAAAAAATTATCAATTTTTTACGGTAGTTGGTTCACATGTTGATTGATAACTCGTGTCCTACTGAACTGATGTTGCCGAATTTAAACTCCAAACTGCTTTGGAGAACAGGAAACAGTTTGGCACTAACATTGTTCTTTCCTTTGGGTCGTTCGAAAGTGAGCATGATTTCAACAGACGGACAGACATACAGACATCGCTAAATCGATTGAGAACTACTCAATGACACAGAATATATATATATATATATATATATATATATATATATATATATATATTTTATTGGGTCTTAAATGAATATTAAAAAAGTTTCTCACGGAATGACACAAACTTAGAACATCCTCTTTACAACTAGTTGCGGTGGAGGGTATAAAAAGAGTGCATTTTTCAAGAAGGACCAAACCAAAAACACAAGAGTTAAAACATCCTTGCTGTAACAGTAAGATATTCTGTTACGATCAAAAATTTCACTCTACTCAACTGGAAAAAATTGTTGTGTAGATTAGTAATCGAGAACGCATTTAAAGGTTTGAAGGACCGTTTGCGAAGATTCTGACCGAATAATGCAAAAAATGGTGTAAATTATGCGAATAATATATCGTTACCTAAAACACAAAAGGCATTAACACAAAAGTCCACAAAAAAATTGTGGGATCTTGGAAAATTAGCGATTTGAATAACAAAAATCAAATACACCTATCCACCATAGAATATATGATAAGCGCTAAAAGACCTTAGTAAACAGGTTGTATAATATGCAACATTGTCAATTATCAAAATATCTGGTAGGTTTTACAAGAGAGATAGTAGAAAAATAAATGATAAGCAGTTAAAGGCAATTTATTAATTTACCATTTAATCCTGTAAAATTTTCAAAAAAGTAAAATAGGGCCTTTAACATTTTAGCTAACTATATGTCACTATATTTTTTAAGCTAGATAGAGCTTTTAGAACAAAAAAATAATGATACCATCTTAATCAGCGGATGAAAATACATAAGGTTTAGCTATTTTAACTTGTGAAAATTTACAAAGATCCAATTTGTTGTGCTGTATAATTTTTCAAATGAATTTTGAAATTCAGCAAAACATACATACATACAGTTACAAAAAGCTTGAAAGCTTTAAATTTTCACTAAAAAAACTTCAGTTTGTTTCATGTCAATATCGCTTTAAAGCTTTAAAATTAAAAGATTGTCAAATAGAATCTGGGAATTTATTTCTGATGGTGAGTAACATTTATTATATAAATTTTCATATCAATTCGAATGCGTATTCTAAGTCAAATTACATTTTTAAAAGCTTTAATACTTTAATAGTCTTATTCCTTCAATATTTTCCAGGATTCTGTACAAAGCCCTTATCTCTATAAGTAGGATTGTAAGGGAGAAACATAAAAGTTTCGCTTACAATTGCGCTTACAGAAGGCATGCATTTTATATGGCGTGTTCCCACTTTGAAGCAATACATTTTTGACACATAAAGCGCTGTATTCAGCGCATATAAAAATTGTTGGATGTAACGATCAGCTTTACACACTGAATGTTTTGATACAGTTATTTTTTAGTATTCTCCCTTACAAACTGCTTCGTAGTCAGGATACAATTTTTTATTGGGATATCACGTTACTTGAAAGGTTAGGATCTTAAGGATATATTGGTTCATACAGCTAGCTTAGTTTTACTTCGCGGATATCTGAAAAAGTTTTTTGTGCGGTTTCCGAACGTTATTTAGTTACAAAAGTCATGAAAAAATATATGTTTAAACAAACAAATAAAAGACATTTTTTTTAGTCTCTTTTGCAAACTAGTTACCTGTAAATTAGTCATTGAACCCAGGGGGTTCGCGCACCCCCATTTGGGAGCGGTTGTATTAGAGGACCTAGTTTATTTGTGCATACTTAAAAACTAAACATTAATTGTTTCTCAATAATTCCACATACATACTTTTCATTGCTTTTGTTGTTATCCTGTTTTATAGTCAAATAAAAAAAAGGAAAATAATAAAACTTAATTGTTTTTTAACGTTTCATTTTTAATGACATTGTTTCAGGAGAAATTAAATGAAAAATATGAATGGTTAGTGTCACAACCTGATAATTAAGTAGATCAAATTTAACACAAGTAAGAAAGTATTGGTAGTCAAGTACGACTATTTCATACCCTAGACCACTTTGTGTTTTAAGATGAATCTATTTTAGGTATAAGATATTTGTCTGAAATTATTAAAAGAGATTACTTAAAAGCTATTGTCAATTATAAACCTCCCCAACAATATTTCACCTTCTGTTGTTACATCCTTTGGGGAATTAGGTGCAGTCAATATTTTGGATTTTGCAAATATCTAAAATTGACAGATCTGAAGAGATTCTAACGATCTCAAGCGGTCGTGACTAACCAGAGATCCTATCTAGTACCAATAAAGTCAGTTGTCATTGGTGTCACGGCGACGTTTATATTTTTGTTAGATGCCTCTATTCTTGCGGGAAATGTTTTAAGTTTTTTAGGAATATTAGCTTTGCGGAAGCTTCGCTTTTTCGTTGATAAGATACTTTTGGAAAGCACGTGGGGATTGTAGTTTACTACCCAAAGTCTCGGGAAGGAATATCCTTAAAATACTGTTTTACTGTTTCTACAGCACTTTTGGGACAGTGCGGCCTGAGGGAGGACCATCCGTAGCTATTATTACCATTCAATATCTATAATTTTATAATTTTTCCAAGAGTAGCAAAGGTTAGATAGTTCCAGTTCCTAAACATGGATCGCATGTATAATCTTTCCGGATTATACACTCATATTGCTACTTGGGTGGTAAACGCATTCTTTGTGGTAAAGACCCACCAAGAAGTAGGCCCTATGGGAGGTAGCCATGTTAAAATTTTCCACAGTAGTCAATTATGGGTCAAAATGGGAACTTAATTGTTGCAATGGTCAATTATAGGACTATCTTCTTGCGGTTTGGTAAAGTTATTTGCTAACTTTTCTCTCGTTGCCAAAATTTATGTAGCAAAGAAATTTAGTTTAAGAAGATTTCTATACTTAAAACCAGTGTTCGAAAATAAACACTAAATATCGCTCCTTAGTGTTCGGTTCGGTAGTTTTTTGGAAAACCCAAACGCTAATAGTTTAGAAAATCATTAAAAATATAACGTATTCCTGTTTGTCATCTTTCGAACACAAAAAAAATATTCTGTTCTTATCCAACTCAACAAAAATATGAGAACATTTAATTCCCATCTGTTTGTTTTTTTAAAACCACAAACTTCATCGTGTTTGGTTCAGCTCATTCGTTCCTTTCAGTTCTGCTTAGCGCCCTTTTGGCTGGTAAAAAAAAACCAAAAATTTTTTACAAAAACAAAATGTATGTAAAAAAAAAAAAAAAAAAAAACAAAAAGCCAGCAAAACTTTTACATAAACAAAACACATACACACAAGCTGTTCATGCTGCGGTGGTTGCTAAATATTTTTGTGTTTTCATTTCTTCATCAATGTAAAAAAAGAAACATTATAGAACATTTAAATACAGTATCACTACAATTGCTTTGTTTTTTTAACGAAGAACAGAACACTATATAATATTCGGCTCTTTCTTGAAAATAGTAACGAACGGTATTAAGGGTTGTGTTCGTCTACACAAACACTAAAAAAATAGATATCGTTCCTGGGTATGTGAGCCGATGGCTTAAAACTGGGTCCATTATTTATTTGCGTTGCGAATACACCCCCACCTATGGTGGTGAAGATTTTAAAAGAGAAGTGGACAAATTTGCTTTTTAGCATAAATTTATTTCCCCTGTTTGTTCTGCCTTTTCAACTTAAGGATAAAGAAATACAAAAAAAAAGAAACAAATATTATAAATAAAAATAAAACAACAACCACTGTCAAAAGCACTTGTGTCAACATTCAAAGTCAAATTGAAATGTTAAAGAGAAAAGAGAATTAATAGGAAATATAAAATTTAACTTGTAAAGTAATATTTATGTTAAGAGAAAGATGCATGGATGTGTAAGTCTCGGTTCACACTATGAAATTTTTCTTTCAATAAAGTCTAAGATTATTGGTTAGAGGGAAAGAGAACATGCTCCTTTTGTCTACCTTCTCATCAATAAACAAAGACATTCTGAAAGAGAACTTCCATAGTGTGAACTTAGATTAACGTTATATAAAGGGTGGTTAAATTTCAAGGGCCGATGTTGATTTTGAATAAAACACAAACTATTTAGGAAATTATTGTAATTTTATTTTATTATGATATATTGGTATTACTCAATTATGTATGGAACAAAATATCGGCCAAATGGGCGCCGCGACCACGGCGGCACACCTCCATCCGATCGTCCAAATTTTCGATGACCCTGAGGCATAATGGAGGTTCTATGCCGTTAATGTGCCGAATTATCTCATCCTTTAGCTCTTGAATTGTTGCTGGCTTATCGACGTACACCTTTTCTTTCAAATAACCCCAAAGAAAAAAGTCCAACGGTGTCAAATCACATGATTCTTGGCGGCCAATTGACATCGCCATTACGTGAGATAACACGGCCATTGAATTTGTTGCGCAAAAGAGCCATTGTTTCGTTAGCTGTGTGGCAAGTGGCACCGTCCTGCTGAAACCACATATCGTCCACATCCATATCTTCCAATTCGGGCCATAAAAAGTTCGTTATCATCTCACGATAGCGAACACCATTCACAGTAACTGCCTGACCGGCCTCATTTTGGAAAAAATACGGCCCGATGATGCCGCCAGCCCATAAACCGCACCAAACAGTCACTCTTTGTGGGTGCATTGGTCTTTCGACAATCACTCTTGGATTATTATTCGCCCAAATGCGGAAATTCTGCTTATCGACAAATCCACTGAGGTGAAAATGTGCCTCATCACTGAAGATGATTTTCTTCGAAATTTATCATCCATTTTCATAATAAGTCTGGATAACTTTAACACGTTGTTGGATTGTGTATCTCTCCATGGTTCGAATTGAGTAAGTCTGAAATAGAGAAATGTCAAATAAAATTCGGAAATAAACTTGGCGTTTAGGTGTGGTTCACATTCAACATCGGCCCTTACAATTTAACCACCCTTTACATAAATCCAAAATTAAATTTTTTAAGGCGTCCTTAACTTATCGATCCCTTGCCGCAAAGGAAAGCTTAAGCGACAAAAACAAATTTTTACAGGAAATGGTTTTTTTTTATTATAACTTGTTTGACCCTTGTGTTAATACCCGGGTAGGGTACCATGGTACCCACCTAGATATATTAACATGAAAAAATTGTATTAAGAATTAAAATGTTTAAAAAAGCTTCTGAATCGTCGTTATTTAACTTAAAAGAAAGCGAATTCAGATTCTAGATTTATTTTTTTGCTCCTTTAATACTGAAAAAAATTTGCTTGAACTTTAACCATCGCAACATGTGCACCGGGTACCGCAGTACCCAATACAATACAATACAATTTAAGGGACAACACAAACACGTTTGAACTGCTCAAAAAATTCAATAAACTAAATTCTGTATCATACAATTGCTACAAATTCTAAGTTTACATTTGAAATGATTAAGATGACAGATGATTAAGAAAAAACAAAATACAACAAACAAATTTATATTTCTTTAAAGTATTAAAAATGGATAAAAACACTTTTATAAAGTTATCAGAAGATTATTTTGAACATATTAATGATGAAATTGTGAAAATATATGAATTATTTAAAGAAAAAATAAAAACATTAAGCAGAAATCGTGGCCGGTTGTACACGATCATTTGAGGTATGTTCAGTGGATTCTATGTGATTTATGAAGTGATTTAGTTGTAGTCAAGTCAATTTTAAGTGATTAACAAATCACTTCAATGTATGGGTAATCATCTCGATTTTGAAGTGATTAAAGCTTAATCACTTTCGAACTGCTTAAACGCGTTTAAGAAGCTAAATGTGAACATAGCATAAGTTTAGTTTCCAAAGCGTTAGTATCATAATACTGGGAAGTCTCATTTACATATCTTGTATGACCAAAAATTTTCAACTGTTATACTAAAAAATATTCTCCTGGTAAAAAATCTAAAATTTTAGCCGTTTTGCAATACATAGCTAAAAAATCACATTTTAACATAAATATAATTTAATACGCTTTTAAAAAGCTTAAAAATTTAATTTTATTTCATAAAAATATAAATTAATAATACATTATAGTATATGGGTACCCGGGTATCCCGGGCGCTAAGCAATGTGAATAATGTTGGGTTTTAACACAAGGGTTAAATCCAGTTAATTCACCAAAATATTGTGTTGTCCAATGCATGAAATCAGATATTAGCAGGATAACGGCTGTTTTTGACGCTTAAGCTTTTTTTGCCGTCACTCTGATGAACTAGAAAAGAAGATTGTTAAAGAAGAAACCATTTCTTTAAAAAGTTGCTTTCATCATCTACCTGTTATAATATTTTAAATAAATTTATTAACATTTTTTTTAATTAACCGGTAAACCGATCAATAACAAAATTAACCGATTATTAACCGATTAAACAAAAACCTCGATTAATTAATCGAGCGATTAACCGTTTAAAGCAAAAGCCCGATTAAATGAATACCCTAGTATTAAAGAATTTCTTTTACTTACATTGTAAACAAGTTCCCTAACGTTTTCATTAATTAAAAACAAACTTACTTTGTATTACTTATATGAAGCGGGATCCCGGGAAATTAAAAAAAATATCCCGCTTTCCCGCGAATCGAAAAACTACGAGGAAAAAACACTCTAGTTATATAGTATGGTAGATCAATTATTAAAACGAAAGTTAAAATTTAGTGGTCACGCATTTTATTGGTTTATTTCTTTTTTTTGTCAAATATTTGTTTAATGTGAACATGCCTTAAGGGACATAATATTTGTTACTGAATTCGAAAATAAATTTTTTCTGCGTGTATATTTAAGCATACACAATATTTTAATAGTGGTAGACTATTGTAAAAAAAAACGATGAGGTGTAAAAATCCTGTTATTGAAAGGGGTTATTGTAATAACATCATAAGCCTAACGAAATAAAAAACTGGGTATTTATCTTTTTCCTATTGATTTTTTCCATCCCAACATCCCCTCGAAAGATTTAACCTATTTTACAATTGATTTCTGATTTAGACGATAATTTAAATTTTACGTTTCAATTTTTTTCAATATTTTTCGTCAGCTCATTATTGATTTGACGCATATGCCAAACAGTCGTATTAAAGGTTTACATGAGGTTTTCTAAAAATATACCCGATAGAATTTTTTTTGTATTTTCACCATTGCTTCCGGCATATGTTAAAAAAATGCAAATTTTTGTTAACGTTTATGAACGAGCATTTCATTGAAAGAGAAAACTTTTGTTTTGTGCTGCATACGCCACTTATCTAACTTTATTTTTAAAAAGTAGCTTTTTGTGCTGCATACGTATTAGGGCGGGTTGATTTGTTTGGATGAAAAAAAAAAAATGAAAAATCGTATAGCAAAAACGTAATCTACATAAAGAAGCCATGATTTTTAAATCAAACTCTAATCCGCGCCTCTCGACTTGAAAATTTTTTTACTTTTTTTTTAATGTAAAAAAATTTTGAGTGTAGAAAAATATTTTTTTTTTTTTTTTTTTTTTTTTTTAATTTCCTAAGCTAATCCCGCGAAGCTCTATGCTTGTCTGCAGGAAAGAAACCAGAGTCTCTGGCGGGAATCGAACCCGCAACCTCGGCGCTGATAGACTAGCTCGCTACTAGCTAGCCTACCTTACTATACAATTTATTCAGAAAGTTCGATTTCATTTTGGAAAAAGCTATTTTTTCAAACATTTATTTTCTGGAAAAGGCGGGCATATACATTTTCAAGTCGAAAGGCGCGGATAAGGATTTTATTTTAGATACATGGTTTCTTCGGAGAATTTTATGTAGTTAACGCTTTTTCCATACGATTAAAAAAAAACGACCAGCCCTATACTTACTGCTGTGTATTGAGTTGTTGACATTTTATTTTGCTTTTGCTTTAACTACCTTTTTTCTTAAGGAAATGAAGCAAAGCAAGAGTGAAATTTATTTTGTACGAGGAGTTTGCTGCATTACGCAAAAAGGTGGCATATAGAGCAAAACAGTACTTAATAAACTTTAAAATAGTTGATATGGAGCAGTACCAAAAATAATTGAGTTATATACAAAAGTGCTTTTTATTTCTTTTCAAAATAATGCTTTTGGCACAACATCGCCCATTTATTTTTAATTAGGAGAACCAAATTTAGCTCAGATATTTATTTTAAATAAGAGTTGTGAAAATTTATCAAATCGGCTCATTATTTCACCAGGCCCCTAAAAAAGTGTACTCCCGAACTTCTGGTTTGGGTAAGCTGCTGGAAGGTGTATAAGGTTCGGCTGAGCCGAGTAAAGCACTTTTGCTTGTTTTTCAAAACTTAATTAATCAATTTTACTAATTTGAACGTTAAAAATAACGTGCTACCATTTCATAGTTTCGCATAGTCGCGCTGTTTCTAAGGCATTTTTTATTATTGTTCTAAGATTTCCAAATCTGGATCATTTGGTTGTCTCACCGAATATTAGATTTGAGTTGTATTTTAATTTTCAAGTCATCTTTACAACTATTTGAAAAATTAAAATACAATAATCATATATCAAAGATGAAATCTCTTTGTTTCCTTTGAGCCATCCTGTATATGATCATCAATCTTAACAAATTGGCAGCAATAACCATAAATTTCATTCATTGAGTCAATACATCGATGGAAAATAGTAAAAAAAAAAACTAACATTTAACTACGTGTCCGTTTAAAGTTGATAGTGTCGATAGCCATGTTGTTGCTTTCATTACAGATGTTAAAAAAAAAATTTTCAAAACTTTTGTGGCTTATCCAGATACTGCGCGTACTGACTTTGATATTGTGCTGTGGCAATGACATTGATGGAAGCGATAGTAGTCGTGATAAAATACAAACATTTAACTTTATTTATTTTCTTCTGGCTTTTGTTAGTGGAATATAATTTTTGCATTTAAATCCTTGAAAAAAAAAACAGCTGAGACTGACATGATACTTAAAAGTCTTAAAACGACGGACGGCTGGTTTTTGCGTTATAAAATCTTGGAATTTTTTTAACAAATTCAGCCAAATAAAAATACAATTTTCAATAAAAAATTTTTTTCTTTAATAAATTTTAATAACAAATATTTCATTAAAGGTTTTTATTAAAACGACCGACTAAAGTTTTACTGTGAGTATAACGATTTAGGCTTTTTATAAACGCTCGTCTTTTCTAGTTCTAATGCTGGAAAAATTTCTGGAAAAAATGTTTGTTGTTGCTGAAAAAGTTATTAGGTGTTTTTTCAAGCAACTGTAATTTTGTTGTTTTGGCTCATTTGGATTTTGTTCAACTGTTGTTGAAAATATTTCTCTACTTTTTTGTTATTTTAATTAATTTTTTAATGACTTTCATAAACAAAATTATTTAAGACAAGTTACAAACAATTCGACAATAACATTTAATTTAAAATGTATTTTGTTATAAAAAACAGTACGTAGAATTTAATAGAGTTAATGTACGAGGACTGTCTGAATAAGTGGTAATTATAGAAATCAAGCTCAATAATCTCTTCTTTATTTGCCAATTCGTTTTCCGAATGTAAGCGACCAATACAATTAAATTTTACATTATTTTAAATGATACATATCATAAGTTTTTTACTATCTCTGAAAAAGTTTCTCGATTTCTCGCCTCGCTAAACAGGTTGCCTGCATCACGGATACCAGTCCACGCTTGTATGTTACTAAGAAGCTGTTTTGTGGGCATTTTTTTAGTGACAATCAAATATTTCGTTTTCCGTATATTAATCTTTAGGCCATATGTTTCACTATATTCCGTTAGTTTGTCTAGTAGATGTTGGAGTCCAGACATACTATCGGCCAGTATGGTGGTGTCATCAGCATATCTAATATTATTTTCGAACCTTGTTAATTGATTCTTGGAATATTCTTTCGGAGTAGATATTAAATAGTAGTGGTGACAGTCTACATCCTTGTCTGACTCCTCTAGAGATTGCAGTACTCTCAGTCATCTCTCCATCGACATTAACTTGTGCTGTTTGATGCCAATACAGGCTTCTAATACATTGGATTTCCTTGCTATCTATACCAATGGACATTAGACTTTCGATCAGTTTATCATGTTGCACAGTGTCAAAAGCCTTTTCGTAATCAATGAAGCATAAGAAAACGTCCTTCTGTACATTTCTGCATTTCTGAACTAACATCTGTATAGAGAAAAGTGCTTCACGGGTTCCCATGCCTTCTTTAAAACCAAACTGAGACTCACCCATATGTTTCTCGGCTTTTTCATAAATTCTAGAGTGAATTATTCGGAGAAATATTTTGAGAGCGTGACTCATTAGGCTAATGAGTCTATAATCATTACAATGTTTTGCGTGACTTTTCTTGGGGATGGTTATAAAGATTGATTTAAGCCAATCTTGTGGGAACTGGCCAGTATCGTAAATAAAATTAAACAGTTTTGTAAGAAGATGGATGTTATCGCTGTCTATCAATTTCAGTATCTCAGAAGAAATCTCATCAAGACCACATGCTTTTTTGTCTCCCAGGGATGCTATTGCTACATCAACTTCTGTATGTGTGATCGCAACTCCTGTATGTGATTGTGGTATCTGCGTTTCAAAACTTGATCGATTGCCATCAGTAAATAATTCTTTAATATATTCATTCCAAATATTTTTTTTTCTTTAATATCTAAAACAGCTTCGTTGTTATTGTTGTATAGCAATTTTGGAGTTGATTTGCGGTATATCCCGGCGGCTTCCTTTAGTTTTTTATGAAGATTAAAATCGTCATGTAATTCTTGTAGTCTTTCTATCTCCTGACATTGACTATTAAGGTGTGAGTTTTTTGCAATGCGTATCGCCGTTTGAACCTCTCTATTTAATTCATAGTACATCTCATAATTTGAATTTTTATATTATCAATATATCAATAATAAGATAGTAAAATGTTTTTTTAGAACGTGCTAAAACATCTTTTATTTCCTTCTGTATTTTCTTTGACAAAGCAGTGACTGGCCATCGTCCAGTCCGGACCTTAATCCGATAGAGTCTGTACCGGCCTGTCGCAGATATTGTCCCGAGTGAACTAAGTTAATATAATAGATCCTTTTCATAAAAAGTAATAGAAACAGGTACCAACAAAAACTCCAGTTAAATGACTAGTTGTTTATCAATTACCTCCTGGTGCAGCTACTCCTTAAACACATTTTCCCCAGTTGAGTAATATGCAACTTTTAAAATTGATTACCCAAAAAAAAAAAAAAAAATTAGCCATTAGTTCTCAGACAATCCCCGTATTGCATACATATAAATTATACACACTAATCATAGAAAACCAGAAAATTTAAATTATGCCGTTTAATAATAAATTTCATATTTTCTTTATTAAATTAAAATATTAATTAATTGGCGTTGTAGTTGTTTTTATGCAAATTGTTGCTTGTTTTTGAACAATAATTTATTACAGTTTTCAAAAAACAACGTTTAGGCATAACAATTTTTTGCTTTTTTTACTCAAAATCAGTGAACAACAACTACAAAAAGTGATAAATTGTCTAAAAAATTAACTGCAGCTATAAAAAATGTTATAGAAGATGAATAAATATGTTGTTTACTCAAACACTAAGCCGAACGTCATACTGAAACTAAAAGAATTTAGAAAATTTAAAAAACAATTTTAACAATTAAAGATACAACACAATGGGTTGGATGTTGCAAAAACCAGTCGATTTGTTACTGTTAAACTAATAGAAAATTGATGAAAAACATGAACAACAAACACGAGGCAAACCTTTGATAAGAATCACTTTATCATTTGATATCAAGCAGAATTCTCAAACAATTTTTAATGGTTTGATTATAACATTTAAATTCAAATTGATAATGATTTGAATATAAATATTTGACATACAATTGGGGGATTCACAAGGTTGTCATACAGTTTTCAAGTCGTAAGTCTTAAAATAATTACAAGAAATATATATATATGACTGCTGAAGGCAACCGCTTATAATTAAGATTTATACTGTACAATCAAATAACACAGCATTAAAATATATTTTTTTTTAAAAATTGTAAAATATTATTTAGGACGTTATAACGATATGACTTGATAGCACACCTTCAAATGTTTATTCAATTTGACATCAAATTCTTATACAAAGTTATTGTCAAATCAAAAATAAGCTTGGCAGCTCCAAAGCGAAAAATAAATGTTAACATTAAAAAATGTCGATTAAAGTGAAATGAGTTTTACAATTAAAGAAAACTTACTTATAAAAAGCCGTTTCAAAGTATTACAAAAGTCTCAATTATTTTCACGAAAATGCTTCCCTGATCTAATTTTTGTTTGAAAATTTTCAATAAACAATAATAACTTATCATGACAGGGTTGTATTTTCCTTAAAATAAGTAAGACTTGTGTAATAGTGTAAAATAAGTAAGACTTGTGTAATAGTGTAAAGTACCCTTAAGTAAGTGAATTCGCATTTAGAAAACCTTAAAAAAAAATTAATTACAAAGCACAACAAAATGGAGCTTTTTTAATTTTCTGCTTATGACGATGGCGTCATAAGTATTTTTCCTACCAGCTCTAATTTTTAAATTATTTTTTTATATTTTTAAGTGGCTATTACAGGACGTAAGTCCTTTTAGCTAAATGTAAAATAGCTTTGAGGCGCCTCGGTGTGTTGCCCTTTTTCCAAAAATTGTGACACCAAGCTTAGAAATGTCTTCCTCCACCTGGTTTTTTCATTAAAGTTTTGGTCGTCCCCTTTTGCGTGAGCCGTCACCGAGCTTGTATTCAAATGATTTTCTAGCTGGAGGATCTTCATCCATTCTAACAACTTGACCAAATCATCGTAGTCGTTTAGGTGAACAAACTAGCTGACTATCTCAAAGTTGTGCTTTTCAACTTTCACTGTCTACCCGAGTCTTGTGGACGTCCTGTGCGTTTATACCAACAACTAGATTTTCTCTCCATTTGCTGCCAGGTCCACTTTCGTAGACATTTTCTCTCTTATTTTAAAGATACAGTGGCATATAAAAAATTATACTAAAAAAAAATAATTTTTTTTAATCGTTTGTTGGTGTTCGCAGTTCTGTGTCTTGAGCGTTATTCTTTTTTAGTATGCTTTATTACTCAGTTTAATTGTAAAAATCACATTGACCAAATATACTAAAATATCAGTTTCGGTTTGGAATTCCTTATACCTAGAATTTGTATGAATTTGTGAAATATTGTGTAAGGTTTAATCGATCAATCTTGGTTTTTATTCTTAAAAATGTCTGGAATGTTATCCATAATTTATTAAATTAGTTAAAAAAATTTATGTTTAATTCAGGATTTTATGTTAAAACGCATCAAAGATTTAACACCTCAATTGTTATAAATTCAGCAAATAGTTTGTACTGTGAAATTCGCAAAAAAGTGTATTGTTCGGTCCAGACATTTCCGACATATTAGAAATATTACTCCCGAAATTAACTTTGAATGCCATAACTTCATTATAAATATTGGTATTGCTATAAAATTTGGCGACAATAACTTTTATAATAGCTACGTTGTTATGGCAAAATTTTTTACGAATTCTTCCAGAACTGACATTAAAACCACCGTCTCTATAATCACTTTAACACGGAAATGTCTCATGTAACAGTAGATTTCTAGATAAAATTGGGCACAAATAATCATATAACATAATTTTTTTCTGGGGGTTCCATGATAATTTGCCTGTGTAAACTGTGCTGTAGGGTATAAAATGTTCGGGCTTGACCAACTACACTTTCTTACCTGTTTTAATGTGTGTTCAGGTAGTACGACTAGACGTTAAAATATAATTTATTAGCACTAGCAATTTCAATTGTTATACGCACTAAATCATTTGGTTAACATTGTGCAAAACGCGCTTGAACTTCATAATTTTGGTCGTTGAATTGGAGAGTGTGTATTTTTTTTAAAAATTAGCTGTCAAACCTTAAATGACAGTTGATAGCAATTTAGTATTAAAATAAACGCGTAACGATAAACGTATGAAAATAAAAATAACTAAACAATTTGCTGTGTTTAATTATAGATTAAAGAAATAAAAAAAAAATTATAAAAAAAATTATAAAAAATAATTAAAAAAAATATCCCCTAAATTTGAAATCGATTATGACACAATCTTGAAAATTATTAAACAAAATCAAGTGTAAATTAAATTAATGTAATAAAATTTAAATAAATGTAATTAATAGCAAAAGATAATTGAAAACAACTTAAACAAGTGATTGGTATAAAAATTAAATAAATCAAATTCAGCATAAAATTAATTTACACGCATGCGCGAATACTGCAAAATAATTTTGAAATTGAAAAAAAAAATTAATAGAAATTAAGATTGAATATTAAAACAAAGAACATTTTACAATAAACAATTTATTAGTTTTATATGACTAGAAATTGTGATGTTGGTTCTTTTAAAGTTGGTTCATAGCTTATCACAGGTCCCATAAAGAGTCCACTACGGCAGAGTGTATTAAAGATTCGAGGCAGCCGTTCTTTTATATGTTTCTCATATCATTTTTAGTAAAAAAGATTTAGGTCAAAAGATAAATTCTAAAACCAAGAAATAATTCCTGAATAAAAAAAAACGAATGTGTGCCAAAAATAAGTCAAGACGTGTCACAATTATTTATGCATCCAATCACTTTTTTGCCAAAACAATTTTCTTCTGGTAACAGCCAACTTGACATAAATTCAGGAAAATTTAAATTCGTTTTTGTAAAAAAATTTTTTTATTTTTATTTTTTTTTTTCAATTCAATAGAATTGCAATAAAATACAATAAAAACTACAATACAGGCCATTTTAAATTTCAATGACTTGTAAAATATTCGAATTGGAAATAAATCTACGAAGACAAACTGACTGTTAAAAACAACTTTATTACAACGACAAAAAGCAACATCAAAGAAACTTTTATAGAATTTTAATTAATATTTTTTTTATTTTGAATAAATTTTATATTAAATATTTTACTTGGTCACCTCTTTAATTGTGAATGTGTTGTGATTACAAAAATTATTTAAAGCAACCGAACTCAAAAAGAAATTTCAAACCGAAAATATTAAAGAAATACATAACAAGAAAGTGCGTTTAATTCTTTTGAATAAAATTTTGCTTAAAATTACCCATTTTGTTGTGTGTTTTTTTTTATAGTCAAGAACAAAAAAAAAAAAATGTGCGTAGATTTGTGAGTTTCAGAAAAAAACCCAGTTTATTGTAAAAAAAAATTTTAGTTAAGTTTTTAACTTGGCTGAAAGCACATTTATTAACTGTTAATACAAATATTTTATTGTTCGTTAATAAAAATTCAATAAAAAAATATTAAATAATTAAAAATTAATTGCCTTAAAAAAATGTTTTTATTTAAACTAAAGAAATTTTGGTTTTAAATTTTTAAACGGAAAAATATATAAATAAATAATAACGAAATTTTATTATAAACAAAAAATAAATAAAAAAGTGCATAACAAATATTTTTATTGCCCACTCATCCATCATCATGGTGCAGACCATCGATATTGCAGCGATTACCGGCCGCATTGACATGGTAAATAGTTGTAATATATTGACATTTTTTTTTTTTTGTTTTTGTTTATTGACATACATATTTTTATTAAACTATTCTTGTTATTTATTTTAATTTAATTATGCAAATAAATATTTGCATAAAGCAAACCATAAATTCGTATGTAAATCAAATAACACGTGTGGCAGGGCAGAACATATCGCAGTGGTTCCTCTAAAGAGAGTCAACTTAAAATTTACTAATTTTCAGTAGAGGCAACAACTGTTTTTTGTTTTTAATATTTACAACGAAAGTTGAAAACAATTATGGCATTGTAAAGAAATACTAGTAAGAAGTATACAACGGTAGTTGTTTTTTAATTTTTTTTAGGGATTAACGAAAAATAACAAGTTTTTTAAGTTGTTCCCTTTTATGTGAAATTGGTTCATTTATATAGTGGTGTCATTTAATTAATATAGATACAAAACGAAATAAACCAGCACAATAAACTTACCTATAACAACTAAAAAGAGACAACACAAAATAGAACATCAACAAAATAAATCCTTGTGACATTAACACTAGCACAACTAAAAATATTTCTGTATATAATAATATATAAATAAAAAAACTGATATCAATTCAGCTTACATTTGGGTACAACTTAAAAGATTTATCTTTAGTTGACTCTGGAAAAGCTACTTTTATATCAAGAAGAGCGAAAGAGCAGAGAAAATGATGTTAGATTTTTACAGTGGGTAGATATGACCACTGTACATCGAGTTCTTGCAAAAAGGAAAAATTTTGGAAAAAATTTAAAAATTTGTGTATCCTCCACCATCAAAATATTATAAACAGAGAGCCATAAGCACCACGTCCCAGCGGATCTTTTGTGTCAGGTTCAGGCTACGTACAAAGCCAATTACCTTGCCTGGTGAAAGAGCAAAGATCTCAGTAGGGCCCTTCATATTCCCCCCAAAAAATTTCCGCCTAGAAGTCCTGAAGGCAGGACAGCAGCAGAGCAGATGTTCCGACGTCTCGTCATCAACCTTACAAAATCTGCATGTTTTGGTATCAACACTACCCATTATTAACTAATAGTATCTGAGACCGCAGTGCCACGTTAATAGTCCAATAAGCAGCCTAAGTTCCCCCTTCCCAAGCAAAAGAAGCCTACTGATCCCACCACGGGGTAGGGTCACTAATCTCCTGGAATGTCTTAGTGCAGAAACCGACGTCCATGTACGAAGGAATTTACGTACGGACCACGTCCGGATTGTGACCAGCAGGCACGCCTAAGAAAGGCTCTCTGCCAATAAAAGGACGACGAGCGCCCCTGTTTGCCAAAGAATCAACACATTCGTTGCGCACATGGCCCTCGTGGCTGGGTACCCAACATAACTTCAAGTCGTTGTTTTTCAGATCGTTCAGAGTCACAAAACAGTCCATGACCAACATGGGCCTCACCTCCAAAGAAGATAGTGCTCTAAGAGGCTTGGCTATCCGTCATAATAAATAATCTCAGACCCCTTGTCCTCCTCCTCAGACATTCCCCAGCGCATATTAAGATGGCATAGGTCTCCGCTTGAAAGAAAGTAGGCCGTTCGCCCATTGGTAAGCCTCTTTTGAAAAACGGGCCCATGATGCCCGCCCCAGTGGAAATATTGGAAATATTAACGTTTTTAGTAATATTAAGCGCGTTAATAGCACTATCCGAAAGCCGGTTCCTAATTTTTTATACGAATTTTCCAGGAATTAAAAATACACGTTCACTTTCGATAGACGTCAATATTACTTCAAATAAATTATCCAAATTTGCTGTTCTAGTTCGGTTGCTTCAAGTATTAATTTTTTTTTTTTATAAAAACTGAATTTGCCTAAACCTTCAACTCAATATCTTTATTAAATCAACATTATGGGCTTTGAAGCTCTTTTGAAAATACAACCTAATTGTGGTTGTCGTTGTTGTTTACGACTTTTTAGTTATTTGTTATAGATTAAAGTAACATAAAGGGTGGTTAAATTGTAAGGGCCGATGTTGAATGTGAACCACACCTAAACGCCAAGTTTTTTTCCGAATTTTATTTGACATTTCTCTATTTCAGACTTACTCAATTTGAACCATGGAGAGATACACAATCCAACAACGTGTTAAAGTTATCCTGACTTATTATGAAAATGGGCGTTCAAAAAAAAAAAAAAAAAAAAAAAAAATCAAAATGCATATCGTGCACTTCGTGATTTTTCGTTAGGCACATTTTCACCTCAGTGGATTCGTTAATAAGCAGCATTGTCGCATTTGGGCGAATGATAATCCAAGAGTGATTGTCGAAAAACTAATGCACCCACAAAAAGTGACTGTTTGGTGTGGTTTATGGGCTGGCGGCATCATCGGGCCATATTTTTTCCAAAATGAGGCCGGTCAGGCAGTTACTGTGAATGGTGTTCGCTATCGTGAGATGATAACGAACTTTTTATGGCCCGAATTGGAAGATATGGATGTGGACGATATGTGGTTTCAGCAGGACGGTGCCACTTGCCACACAGCTAACGAAACAATGGCTCTTTTGCGCAACAAATTCAATGGCCGTGTTATCTCACGTAATGGCGATGTCAATTGGCCGCCAAGATCATGTGATTTGACACCGTTGGACTTTTTTCTTTGGGGTTATTTGAAAGAAAAGGTGTACGTCGATAAGCCAGCAACAATTCAAGAGCTAAAGGATGAGATAATTCGGCACATTAACGGCATAGAACCTCCATTATGCCTCAGGGTCATCGAAAATTTGGACCATCGGATGGAGGTGTGCCGCCGTGGTCGCGGCGCCCATTTGGCCGATATTTTGTTCCATACATAATTGAGTAATACCAATATATCATAATAAAATAAAATTACAATAATTTCCTAAATAGTTTGTGTTTTATTCAAAATCAACATCGGCCCTTGAAATTTAACCACCCTTTACATCTTGGTTCTTTAATCTACAAAAAAAAAAATGAAAAAGTCGTTTACGACAACCACAATAAGGCTGATTGTCACATTCCGCATTGTCAAACAAATTAGAGTACTTTAAACAATTTAATAGTCTTTTTATTACGCTATTTCTACGTTCAGAAATGCGTTTCGTAAACGCGCAAATCAATTTGTCTGCCAAATATTTACCTACAGCTGATATTTTATTAAAATAAACTAGTAGAACTGCATTTGCTTTTGATAATTTGAGCAACATCTGTCATCATAGTCTGTTTAAAATTTTCGTAACAATAAATGTAAATTTCATGACAGTAGCTTTACATTTATGAACCTTAAATCTTTTATGTAATAAAGACTCCTGTATTAAGGAACTGAAAGTTATTGCTATGATAAAGATTTTGTCGAAAGCAGCAAATTTGCTAAGGCAATGGTATAGGTTAGGTTTCACTGCAGCAGCAATTAAGTACAGCTCACGTGGGTCCAGTAATTAGTTCCCGTTGTGTTACCATGTTACACCGTCTTCCAATGTTTCTGCGTAACCTGGCTGTTGACATTCTTACCCAGCCATCCGGTTGATTAAGTAAAGGAATAGATCCTGTTCAAATCAATGTCAAAGAGAAAGGATTTGTTCCTGAGGATTCTTTAACTAAACAGTTTGTGTCGTATGCCGGGCTGTAATGATGTTCCGTTGACTCCTCCTCGTCGCCGCAACTTCTACATAGGTCATTGTAAGGGAGTCCCAGCCATTGGGAGTGTTTTCCTATGGGCCTGTGGCCAGATATAACCGCAATTAGGTTTCTAAGGTAAAGATTGGATAGCCTTAATAAGCGCCGTGTCCTCTTATCATCTGTGATGTGCCAGATTTTCCTGGTTTTCCCACATGTCGTTTTACCAAACCACCTCTGATTGGTAATGAGATGAATTTGTGTGCAATAAGTTGCTTACTCCTTGGGAGCGGAACACCTTTATCATGACTTGAACCGCTATGACTAAAGGTAGTCAACGAATCAGCCATGCAGTTTCCATGTATGCCTCTGTGCAGGAACCCAATTATGGTTCCAATTATGGTAGCCACTAAATGTCACCCTTTCTCCTCCAGAGCCATCCGGAATTCTCGAACAATATCTATGTGATAAAAACACTTTCCATGGATCTTACGAACGCTTTACTATCGGTAAAAATGTGAATATCCCTGCCGGATATCTCTCCATGCCCAATGTGCCCCCTGGCTGTGCAGATGGCCATAATCTCGTCCTGAATGACACTGCAGTGATCCGGCAGCCTTAGAGGACTGCTTCAATTTTACTGCTCGGAGTAAATGCCACAACCGACACCATGCAGTGTTTTGGACTCGTCAGTGAATATTCGTTCATTATAACGAGCCATACTATCCAAGATGCTTACGGTGAAGCCAGGATCAAAGGTTGACTCATATGTGACATAACCAACGTCCGTTTGCCAATTTTTATTAAACAGGATTCTTGCATGTCCGATGTTATAATCCCTCCATGCTCTAGTGACCCTTAGTTTTACCGATGCGTTTGCAGCCAACTTTTTCGCCAAAATGTCTGGCGGTAACCAGTTCAAAATCGTAAACAGTGCCTTAGAAGATGTGGTTTTAATTGCACCTTTTGCCGTTACTGCCACCTTCCTTCTAATACGCTTGAACCTGACTTAGTGGGTCATCCCCTTGAGAACCGACCACCAAGTAGCTGCGCCGTAAAATAGATGGGTTTGTTGACACATTTGTAACCAGTGTACATTTCTAGGGTTGATTCCCCATTTTAAGCCAATGGCTCTTTTGCAGCATTATAGTGCAGTAGCCGCGTTAGTGGTCCAGGAAAATAGTATTAACCTTCCAGTTCAGGTTGCTGTCCAAGGTATTTGCATTATCGTACAGTTTCAGTGAGGCCCAATTTATTCTAAGTTTGTCATTCCGTTTATTATTTCTAAAATATTGATGTTATACCCTAAAAATTATATATGTTCTGGGTCGTTATGAGTTGCGAAGTTGATTTAACGAAATACACCCTACAGATAATATTGGACTACGTGGTCCATTGTGGCTTAAATGGACTACTTACAACATGGTCCAATCTACTGTAATATGCACCATGTTATAAGAAACTAACATGCAGTGCTGCCAACAACTGCATGATGTATACTTTTCTATAGTTTACAGTATTACACAATGGTAGCCCTGATGGTGTCCATTATTAGTTGTTTATTTAAAAGTGAAAGTTTGTGAAATTTGTGAAAAAAAGGTAAACAAATTAAAAATACCAAGTAAATATAATTAGTAATAGCAATAATAGACTACAGGGCACGCCATAAAAGGCGATTAGTAAAAAATGAAAAATGCTTAAACAACCGCTTTAGTGTACTGTAATGACATGGAGTACTTTTAAAACTAACCCACTTTAGTACTCCATGGAGTAGTTTAGGGACTACTTCGGTGGGTTATATGGTCCCCTCCTAGGAAATCGTAATGTTAAATGGACCACCTTTTACCCATATATTTGGAGTAGTTTTGAAGTACTCCTACTCTTTTATGGACTACTCTTTACATGCATGTATGGACTAGTCTCGTTATCTGCAGGGCATTAGTGGGTCTCTTCGTGTGTATGTTGAAATGGTTTTGGAATAGTTTTGGAGTACTCCTACTCCTTTATGGACTACTCTTTTCATGCATGTATGGACTAGTCTCGTTATCTGCAGGGCATCAGTGGGTCTCTTCGTGTGTATGTTGAAATGGTTTTGGAGTACTCCTACTCCTTTATGAACTACTCTTTACATGCATGTATGGACTAGTCTCGTTATCTGCAGGGCATCAGTGGGTCTCTTCGTGTGTATGTTGAAATGGTTTTGGAGTAGTTTTGGAGTACTCCTACTCCTTTATGGACTACTCTTTACATGCATGTATGGACTAGTCTCGTTATCTGCAGGGCATCAGTGGGTCTCTTCGTGTGTATGTTGAAATGGTTTTGGAGTACTCCTACTCCTTTATGGACTACTCTTTACATGCATGTATGGACTAGTCTCGTTATCTGTAGGGCATCAGTGGGTCTCTTCGTGTGTATGTTGAAATAGTTTTTTCGAAGACTCCAGAAACGACGAGCAATTGGTTTTTATATACTTATGCCACATATACTACGCTAATGTTCGCTATTGATATTCAAAGTCATGACTGTTTTCTCCAGCAAAAGAGACATAAAAAAATTCTTGTCCAAAAAACCGGCGACACGAAATAAGCCCTAATCATGATAGAATAAGTAGAAGGTATAGTCATTAGACATTTTGTTCTCAATTTTAAAACCCATATTACGTCAAACAAAAGAAAATAGAAACACAAATTTAAACAAGCGTCAAAAAACAAATAAATTAATTTGACATTACATGGGTAAATAATAAAAACTCTCCCTAATGAACATACCTGGTACTATTCTTCCATGGTCCCCATAAAATAAGGACAAATTCAAAAAAATTCTATAAGCCCCAATAAACAAATTCCACAAAAAATTAAATAAATTCCAAGTAGCCAAAAAGAAAGCAGCCGGCCCTCGGCCAGGGCCAATATAAATAAAGACCAAATAAAATGATGTGCAACATATTGTTGTTTCAGTAAAAATATGTTTGACCTGCTCAGTTAGGCAAGTCTAAATCTTAAAAACCATTTACTAGAGAAAAAACACTCTCAAAACAAAATAATAATTATTACTCAAAATTCCATACTTGTGAAATTATATAATATGGCATTTAAATACAGAAAGGTACGAAAAACCGGGTTTTTACCCGTAACTCGAGATTTCGGAGCTGTTTCTCAAGTTTTAAGGACAGAGTCTAGTTGTGCTCGACAAGGCCCACAAAAAAAAAGTATCTCAACCCAAGTATTTCTGTTTCATTATTTTTTGTAACACTGTGTAATTATTAAAAATGTTTAAACTGTTACTTTAAGCCTTTGTTTAAGTTATTTTTAATATGATAATATACAAACGTAAAGCAAAAAACTAATCGAATTAAAATTCAACAAATCTGAGGTTATCAGCAAACTACAGTGAGCGTCAAAATAAAGTCAACAGCTTGTTTTACAATATAAAAAGTGTTATTTTAGTAAAAAAAAATTAAAATTTTTAGAAGTTTATTATCATTTCCAAACTTTGGACAATGTTATTACAATTGAAATACTCCAAAAACAACAAAAACAAATTTACTAACTTTTTAACGCGCCTAAAAAAAATGTACAGTTCTAAAGTACTAAGAAAAGTGAAGTGGCTAATACTTTGTTTGATTTCTTTTTTGCTTTTAGGACGACTTCTAGTCTTTTTGGCATCAATTCCAACCATTTTAAAGTTGGCTCAGTAGACATTTTTGGCCACTCTTCCTGCAGAATTTTCTTCAGAGAGTGCTTGCTTCTGGGAAATAATAAATAAATGAATTCAAAAAATATATAAACTATGTAAATATAATTTGCAATTTCGTCTACGAGACTAGATATTTTTAAATTTAATTTCATATTAAAGTATTGACTTAGTACTCTGGCTCTTCGTATTTATTTCAGAAAAACTCGTAAGGAAAATGACATGCACAAATTATTCAATGTCATTATTAATGGATTAATGCCTCTTGGTGTCGACTTTAAAAATAACAAACAAAAAAATTTATTTAAGATGGTATAGTATGTCAACGACACGTTTATTAGCAAAGTACACCAAGCAATTTCTACAAAAACATTCGAAAATGATGTGTGTGCACAGTGTATGATTATAGATAAATAAACTTAGAGGATACTTTATTACACACACTCGTTCGCTTGATCAAAAGGCCAATAAGCATTTGTAAAGGAATTGCAAGGGAAATGAAATTGAGAATTAACAGCCTTATTCAAAAAAAGTTACTAAAGGTTTACCAAGACTTATTAAGTAAAAATCGTTAAAGTATTATTCAAAAGCAATTATTAGTCTAAAATACCTTTTGTAACTCAATATTAAAAGTAAGAATTTTAAAGTACCTTCAACCCTACTTTAAACCTAAATTAATAATATTATAAAGACAACAAACTTTGAGAAAATAAACAAAATAATAAAAATATACATTTTACAATATTATATTGGTATTTAAAATGGAAACACTAAGTTTTATAGAACGAATTGGTAAGTATTATGATTATTTAAAAAAATAAGTAGGTTTTGACTTGTCTTCTATTTTAACAGAATTTTTAACGCAAATATCCAACTGCAGACGCCAAAGAATTTATAAAGATAGGCCTGATCCGTTTTTCCTTCCTGACATCGAATTCAAAAAGAAATATCGGTTTAATAAGCAAACCGTAAAAAACATAACAAATTTAATAAAGAATGATATTTCATTGGACAGAAGAGGATGTGGAACATCGGCAGAACTGCAGGTATTGGTAGCCTTGCGCAGTTGGGGCAGAAGAGAAGTAAGTTTTGCAATTTATAAGGGCGAATTTTAAGTAGAAAAAAATTCGATTTTTAGGTGCAGGACGATGCTGGTGACATTCATGGCCTATCTCAAGCAACGGTTAGCAGAATTTGTGCAAAAGTGGCTCGAGCTATCGCCAAACTAGCAAACGATAAAATCAAAATGCCTGCTACCGTGCAAGATGAAGTGAAAGTTTCAAAACAATTTAAAGAAATTCGCAACTTCCCCACTGTTATTGGGACAATTGATGGAACTCACATAAGAATTAGAAAAACTGGTGGTGATTTAGCTCAATATTACATAAATCAAAAGGGTTTTATTCGCACAACAAATAAAATAATGGTTAATCAATTTATTTTTATTCGAAAGAAACTATAGTCATGTATGATTATTGATATTTATTAATGTTTTTATTTTCTTTTTTTATATTTCTGAATAAAATGAAAGCAAACAAATTTTTTTTAAAGAAAAATATTTCCTTTTAGTCTATAGATAGGTAAAATAATTTACAAATACGGTTACGGATAAAAATAATATTCATTTTTTTTGCATTACTAGAATTGAAATGACAAGTGCATGAAACGGTGTTACCAGTCTTAAACTAAAAAATCTTAAAGTCATTATTAACTAATATACGTTTTTTGTATACAAATTTTTACAAAAAGGTTATTAAGCGTAAAGTGCTTATTAACTAATATGTTCTTTAAACCAAAATTAACATTTTTTTTTGAATAAGGCTGTAAGTCTATAAAGTTAACTTAACCAAAAAAAAAAAAAAAAAAAAAAAAAAAATAAAACATTTTGCAATATGGTCACCTCCAGCAAAACTATTTCAAGCGAACATTTTGAAACATATTATGAAAATTTAAACCATATTATTGTCAACGGCATTATATATTATGGGTAAATAAGTCCAACATCAGGAAGCCACCAGCATATTATGGTTGCCTCCGAACATGTTTTTATTAATTATAACAAAAATATGCTTAACACTTATAATAGCATCTTTGTTTTTTAACCATAGTATGCTGCCCTTGAAAAATAGAAAAATATTATTGTTTTTTTTAAACCAAACGATTATTAGTGGTAACCAAGTTATTGTCATATTTAACCAAAACATGTTTACAGGCAACAATAATATGGCTGGGGATTCTTTAACCATCATGATATGATTGCCGGTGGCAGACATATGGGTAAAGTAGCAATGATACGTTTAAAAATTTTTCGTTAAAAATAGTTTTGCTGGAGGTGGTCATACCGACAAATTGTTTTTCTCTGCTTATATATGATTTTCTATATGCTTTATTTAATAGCTAAGCTCTAAAGTTTATCAGCATTTTTTCCGCTACTTATTGTAAAATTGTTTATTGGGTTTATATTTAATACACTGTCTACATAAAGAATAGAATAAACATGTGTATTCCCTTAACACTCCAGTGGGTGTGTTTATTATGATAATATTTTTGATGAAAGAAATAAAATAAAATTGATATTGATATAAAGTGCAAACATTTTATACCTCAAGGTTTAATAAGTACCGAAGGATAAACTTACAATAACAAAACAAACTTATGCCTGGGGCATGCAACAAATCATTCTCAATTTCAATATCATTAACAAAAATAGAGAAAGTCAAAGACAACAAAGAAGTTGTTAATATAATCCTTTTTTTTTATTATGCAAAAGAAAATAAAAAGTTTTTTGATATTTCCTTTCTTCCAGGATCCCACAAAGCGTACAAAACCTTCAACACTGCGTCGCACTTTGAATGCCCTGCGTCAGCGTTTGACAAAACGCAATCGTTCGAAACCGCCCGATTGGTTTCTGGAACGTTTCTCCAATACCACAAATACCGATAAGATTGGTAAAACACCACCTGCAACAAATGCCAACAATAATGAAGGCAGCACAACAAATCCTGCCGATTCGGGTCCGGCATGCGAGATTCGAGGCACGAGTCGTCTGTGTAATCGTTTGTCGGTGAATCCTACACTACAGTCACATTATCGGGTAAATATTTTGATTAAGCTTAATAGCATTTTCCATTAAATAATTGCTTTTTTAATTGGTGTTCTTTTTGCTGTTTTCCAGTGGCTGGCAATTGTTTCCTTAGCTGTGTTATACAATATCATATTTGTAGTGGGTCGTTCCGTATTTTGGGAAATAAATCAAAGAGCCACTCCAGTCTGGTATTTCTTAGACTATTTATGTGATTTTATTTATCTAATTGATACACTGGTTCGTATGCACGAAGGTATGTAGTAATAAAATTAAGAAGAAAACAAGTAAGAGTGCTATATTCGGCTATGCCGAATCTTATATACCCTTCACCATGATGAGATAAGAACAAAAAGTTATATACATACATAACGTTCTTTAGATAGGTATAAATAAATATTAATTGAGCCACGCCAACTTTTCTTTTCGCCATGCCGAAGAATATAAAAAAAAAACAAAAAATTTATATATGTATATAAGCCCGTTTCCTCTTTTGCCAAAGTTGATGTTTGAAATTCGTTTTATAATCTTAAAATCCTTTTTTTAGAACATAAAAAAATTAAATTAAAAGAATGAAAAAAAAAAAATCTTTTTGGGATTCGAACTGGCAATATCATCAGTTTCAGGAGAGAACTTAACAACTCGGCTACGAATGCTTTTACTGAAGAAGTGTTAAATTAAAATATATTGAGTCTATGAGTTTGTTGCTTTATTCGAGCGGCATATAATATACATGCATTCATGTGTATGTGGATGCGTAAAATTAAACACATTACAAATAAAATCCACCATTTGTAGTGAAGGGTATAAAAAACAACAAAAAACCACATTACCAACACTGTATTACCATAGCCACTGTATGACCGTAGACACCAAAATTAAATTGGTTTGTATGGTATGTTTATGTCGTTTTGGTAATACAGTGTTGGTATGGTAATGTCACGTCTAATTGGAAAAATATTGAGGCAGTCGTGGTTTTTTACTCATATCTCAGCTATTTGTGGCCCGATATTGCTGAATTTCAATAGCAAACAATTCCGGACCATATGTGACATAAATGTATAATAACCTGGCCCCCATCATATATGGGGTCGTCGGAAAATCCATTTCAAAGGACAGACGGACATCGTTAAATCAACTTCGCTCCTCAGAAGGACCCAGAATATATATACTTTATAGGGTCTAACATCAATATTATAGAAATTACAAACGGAATGACAAACTTATATATACCCTATTCACCACCTGTGGTGAAGGGTATAAAAACACAAATTATTGAAAGTGGATTTTTTTTGCAGTGTAAATTTTTATTTGAATATCGAAAAAAACTTTTCTTTATAGAAAACTGTTGGTTAGTTCAAGTAAAACTTTTTCCATACAAAAGTTTTTGTTAATTCGGTTTAAAGTGTTTTGCATTTAGTTCATTAATTTTGTTTTTTATTGAAAAGAATGCATAAGTAAGTACCCGTATGTCCACTAGCGACTTAAAATGATTAAAGCTGAAAAAAAACGCCAATACACTCAAAATAAAAATCAATCCATCCGTATTCAAATCAATCCGAAGCGGTATTAATAGTGCGGTGAGTACGGATTTTCTTGAATCCACTACAGAAAGATTGATGCATGTACGGATTTTCAATCGCAAAATAATTAAATTACCCATATTCAATCCCGATTTCGTACTTGAAATAATCCGAAAATGAGATTGATTTAAGTAAAAATAAGATTGAATCAATCACCATATGCGCTTGATTTAAGAATTTAAAAATTTTTTTTAATCCGAGTTCGTACTTAAAATAATCCGAAAATTAGATTGATTTAAGTATTATAAAGTTTATTTTAACATGAATTCGTGCTTGAAAAAAACCGCAAAAGAAACTAGAAAGAAAAAATTATTATGATTGCTTAACTTACCCGTCTTACACCTTACAGAATGATTAAACACCAACATCATGATTTTTACTTTAGAAATCTTCTATACATATTTAAACAAAAATATAAACTAAATGAGAAGCAAGAGTTCAAATTTACTTTTTAACCCTTTGTGGTACACATGAGCCTGGCCAGAACTTTTTCAATATGTATAGAAAATTAAAACATGTGTAAGCCGGAAGGTTAAGTACAACGAAAAGTTAAATCTTTTTTTTACCTTATTTAAGAATTTTATACTTATTTCAAGAAATTCCGGGATTGATTTTCGAAAGTAATCCCATTTAAGATTGTTTTGAGTACGTTTTCGTGTTATTCGTACTTGAATTTTTGAGTACGACTCGTACTTAAAGTAATCATAAAAAACTTGATTTATCCCGAAGGTTTTTCTTTCTGTGTACAGTATTGAAACTTTGAATCTCGAAATTTAGGGTCTTGCTGCATCGGTTTACTAACAATTTATGTAATTCGATTCAGTAAATAACCATCTTGTCAAATTTTTAGAGTCAAACTACCCATTAAGCGTCCGCGAGTATGGCTTTCGTAGAGGTCGCCCTATTTGAGACTTACTGGCCCTGTTATCTGAAAAAATTCATTCATTCCATTCACCATTTTGGCAGAAGTAAGCTAATTGATCTAAATATGTATTTCGAAGGCGTTTGACAGAGTCTGCCATGGTGCACTCTTGTAAAAATTTGTTGCATTTGGCGATCATTTCTTTCGATTTTTATCTAGCTTTCTACAATATCGCACTTTACGAGTTGTTATAGATGGGGTTTCATCAAACGAGTTTCTAGATTCATTCATGGGTGCCACAAGGCTCCGTACTTTCTCCAACTCGTTTTCTTATTTTTCTAAATGACCTGCTATGTCAAACTTCCAACACTTTCAACTCTTTTTGACAGCCAACATTTGCTATTCGTATTCATTTGTTTATAGACCCAGCTAATCAGATGTTGGTGCTTTGAGGAAGAACATGAATCATACGCTTAACCGACACATTAACATAATGGTATAATTCAGAATCTCCGGATGTTCTGTGCCCATGTTCTGTAACTCTCGTGTCGAGAAACTTTTCGATTGAAATGTGTGAAATAGAACAAAAATGCCGTATATTGAAACAAACAGCTGTTTTTCTCACTAAACTGTGTCTGTAACTTTTTTTGGCGAGTACAAGCTGTCACGCAAGGAAATTACTCGCCAATTTACAGAAAAAGTGTGTCTGTAACATTTTGGTGAAAAAAGTTCCCGCTTTGGACTGTCAAAAAAACTCACGAATAAAAATGGGGCGAGAAAAAAATTTTAAGACTAAAAAACAACTAAAAATGCAAATTGCAAAGAATAATAATTATAAAATTATGTTCTTGGCCCTTTTTTTATTGTTTAATTATTTTCTTTTACCATTTTTATAAAATATACGAATTTTTTCAAAGCTCGTTTACAAACAACAAACATTAAAGTCGCACTTTACATTATTTGGCATGGCCGACGGTTGTATTTTCGCCGCCGTCGTTGAAAATTTTTCAATTTTAGTAAATTTTGGTCGCCGTTAACTATATGTGTGACTGGCGTCCTCAACGTCTGCAATGTCACATCGGCTTCGAGTGCAATGTTATGATTTTTATAACGTAACGACGTAATCTCTTTTGATAGTTTTCGACATAAGTTACAGACACACTTTTTTCTCACTTTTCGAGAAACGATGGAATATTTTGTTTCACATCTTTTCGATGCGAGAAGTTCTCACTAAAGTTACAGAACATGGGTACTGGGCATGAGAAAATGTGATGTCCGATGGAAAAAACATTAAACAAGCCAAAATGGGATTACATACTCGTTTGTTTGTATAAACTTGTTGTAGAAACAACAACAACACTGCAGGGAAGGTAAAAAACGATTTATTTGTTTTGTATAAAAACAACAACAACACTATAAAAAAAACAACATACTTTTTTCATGTTTAAATAATAAAATAAGAAGCAAAAATTCCCAAACTCTATTTGTTAAAATTTTCAAGTGAAATGCTTAAAATTTTCAGAGTACAGTGATTACGACAACTATATCGGGCATTCTGCTGGTGTCTTTGAATTAAAAATACTTCAGTTAAAATGGGCGGGAATACGACAAAAGTGAAACAAACACGTGTAACGGGTAAATAATTACATTAAAAAAAATCTATCAATCGGTACTTAAATCAATCCGAAGCGGTATTTAAGTACGGTGGGTATGGATTTTCTTGAATCAACTACAGAAAGATTGATTCAAGAACGAATTTTCAATCGCGAAATACTTCACTTATCCATATTCAATCCTGAACTCGTACTTGAAATAATCCGAAAATGATATTGATCTTAGTAAAACTAAGATTAAACCAATCACAAAATGCGCTTGATTCAATCCAGAAGTCGTACTTGAAATAAACCAAAAGTGAAATTAAAAGGAGAATTTTATTATGATTGATTTACTTATCCATTTAACATCTTACAGAATTTCAATTATAAAACACCAGCATCATTCGCGGATATGGTTTTTACTTAAAAAACTTAATATATATAAAAACTTATAACTGAAAAATATTAACTAAATGAGAAGCAAGATTTCTCAATTTTACTATTTAAACATGAAAATAATGTGTTTATGTCTTGTTCTGTTGTTTTTGTTGTTTCTACATACAACAAGCAAATCGTTTTTTAACTACTTGTGTGGTGTTGTTGTAGTGTATACAACAAACTTTGAAAAACACACGCGTATGCACGCATAAAAGAATGCAATGGTGAGAGATGAGACTAATTACCCTACAAGAAATGAATGAGCGAATCATAATATTTTTCACGTTGGTGTTAAGAAAATGATGAAAGAAATTAAAGAAAACTTGATTTTCTTTATTTCATTTCTTGTAGGGAAGTTAATTGAAACCCTCACTTTGTAATTTTACTCTCAGAAAAAGGGTTTAAAAAACTGCAGTCGAAACCAAAAACTGTCGAAAAAAAAAAGAATATTTACGTACAACTTTTCACTTTTTGAGTTGATTTGACAGCGACTGTTTACATTTAATAATTCAGAAGTAAAAGAAACAGTTTTTTTTGATTTTGGCCAATGAAAAATGAAGAAATGACAGTTTTTCTACTTTGACTGCAGTTTTTTGAACGCTGCTCAGAAACGAAAAGTTCAATCTTTTTTTTTTACTTGATATAAGAATTTTGTACTTATTTTAGGAAATTCCGGGATTGATTTTCGAAAGTGATCCCATTTAGGATTGTTTTAAGTACGTTTTAGTGTTATTTGTACTTGAATTTTTGAGTACGACTCGTACTTAAAGTAAGTATAAAAAACTTAATTTAACTCGAGTGTTTTTCTTTCTGTGTAATAAAAATTTCTCTATTTCTAGTTCTTTTAGGTAAGTGTTTAGGTTACAATCAAATCAATCGCACTTTCGTATTACTTAAAGTACAAATTCGGAATTAAACCAACCAAATAAATTTGTATCTCACTTTTACTTAAGCCAATCCCAAGTACGAAACACTTGGATAATCCGTACTTGAATCAGGCATTCTGTACTTTATCTAAGGAAATCCGTACTAACCGTACTATTGACTTCGCTTTGGCTTGATTGATTTTTCTCTTCAGTGTACTTACACTCACATTTTGCCTTGACGAGTCCTTTCTAGATCAGACCATGACCCATTCATGGTTTTATTTCATTTACAATGTTTTAAATATAAACATACATGTATTAGTAAAAAAGAAACATAATTCTGTAAGTGTCATAGAAATTCTTTTCATACTTTTCATAACAATTTTATTCTATAGAAGTAAAATAATTTATTACACAACCCGCTGTTCTTCTTCATGGAAAACCATTTTCAACTAATGTCTCCACTAGAGACATGTCATGTACAAATTATTTCGTCATTTGATATTTTTTTCTGTCAGTTAAAATTGAGGACAATAAAACTTAACAATTTTAGTTTTTCTTTACAAAAAAAAAAAAAAAAAAAAAAAAAATTAAAAAAAAATAATCAACCCTTTAAAATATTGGTGCTGTTTGTTGATAGTGAACTTTGGAAAGTTTTTTATATCCTTCAAATTATTTAAGGCATTGCCCCCTCTCCCCTTTTACCGGCATATGAAGGAGTATTAAGTTTGGCATTTCGTGTGTTTAACTAAGAAATATTCATCTTAGACCTTATAAGGTATACAAATTTCTATGATAATTCAGATCTCATATAACAGCCGCGGATCAAGCTTTACCGTTTGGGTAGAGAAAACTTTTAAGAATTTTTTTTAAAACAAAACCATGGAATTTTGCTATTACATACCCGCTTATTAAACTAAATATAAAGTCAATTTGTATAGTTACAGTGTTGGCCAAAAATGAAAATAACTTTTACCAAATATACTATTTTGGTTTGATAGCAGAGCGTAACGTAAATTGAAATGTCCCTACAATTTTTTCAGACTTTTTTTTTAATTACATGAAGTTTTCGAATGCAGCATTTTTAATTTGAGCTTTAGGTTAGGTTAGGTTAAAATGGCCAGACATAAAGAACCCGCATAGACCGTGTTGGTCGCTAGTGTTATCACGATGAACAATAACCCGTAAATGAAAAAGGCTAGTTCGATATGATGATACCTAGATTACTACACACTCTCTTGACGAATACTAGGAGTCTCATTAGTTCAATCCCAGAGATTTCCCCAAGATCTTGAAGTAGTTCGCTATGAAGCGTATAGTGCCGGAGAGTAGCATAGTATGGGCTCCACCGTCTCTTTTTCCCCTGGTACCACACAGAATCTACAGTTTTCACAAGTCAGTTGACGCGCACTTCTAGCGTATAATGCCGTCCATCTGTGATCTTTTATAATACATACCAGAAGCTTATAGCCTTTTCTCGGTAGCGATAAAAGATTTTTAGTCGACTTCGGATCATAGGAGCTCTACACGTTTCGGTGTTTCTCCAAACCGCCTCAGATTTCCTCTGTATAATAGAGTCAGTATCCCTCTTAATATTACGAATCGGAATTGGAATGTCTATCACTCTGTTTATGCAGTAATTTAACGCCCAGTTTTGCCAATTCGTCTGCCTCCTCGTTACATGTGTACTCTTGTGTTGGCACCAAGCCTATATATTGAGTCCTTACACTTGGACGATCGTATATCGCCCTGATTATCTATAAAGAAGTTTATATGTTCTTATTAATGAAATTACATGCTACATCAGCAGTTCCTAACAGTTGACTGCAGCTACAACACTCTCTTCCATTTTGGAACCATCAGTAAAAATTAAGATTCCTATGGTCAGATCGAAGTCTCGCTAACCACATTAGTCTCGGAATGATGTATTCACTGCTACAATCTTCCCCTTATAATGCCACCGTTAACATAAGGTCTACATAAAAAAAAAAAATAATAAAACTTAAGAAAATATGTTCTACTGTTTCCGATTAAAAAAAAAAAAAAATACAAGTTGTCCCGTCCTTCCAGTCCCTTCTGCTACCAGATGAATCGATTGTAGGTTCATGATTACATCTAGTGCCGCTGTCAGTGTACTACGCAGAGCACCGGTGATACTTAGTTCAGTGAGTTTTTGAGTGCCCACTTCCAGTATTATATCCACCACACTAGTATCCCGGGGTAAGACCGCAAGTTTGCCTAGCATTCTTTTGCATGCAAAGAGTGCGTTCGTTGCCTTTTTACCCTCACTTCCACATTAAGTTTCCACGACAATTTGCTATCCAATGTCATTCCCAGGTACTTTGTGTGGTGTTTGAGTTCTAGTCTAGTACCCCCTAGTTTAGGTTTTCTCCAAGGATCAATTCTGTATCTATTCGCGAAGAGTATTAGGTCCGTCTTCTCAGGATTAACTCCCAATCCCAGCCCACTGGTTGATTATCCTCAGTGTAGTCTCCATTACAGAACTAATGGTACCCAAATCTTTACCAGTAACGATCACTGCTACGTCATCTGCGTATGCAGTTACCCTTGCTATCCCGTCCTGAAGCCTATTAAGATGTTTGTGGATGACAAGCGTCCAAGGCAGTGGTGAGACCACTCCTCCTTGCGGAGTTCTTTGGTGTGCCTTTTTCGTTGAATTTAAGTATATTTCATTCGATTTATAAATAACCAAATAAAATTTTATGTGTCGCCATTATATTTTCCCACACTGTATAATACAGCAAAATATGAGTACATAGTTCGAATTATATACATATAAGAAAAAATGCAATTTCAAATAAATTTTGTGTAAACATTAATTTTGGGAAACGAGTTCCTAATTACCTATGAAATTCCTAACAGTCCTGATCACAAGGCTATACTTATTTCAAGGGACGGAAAACAAAATTTTTATTTTTAAATTTTCAAAGGAATCCAACAGTTTCCCCGAAATTTTTTTTTTTTTTTTTTTTGGAGCAAGGTATCAAAATTTCGGGATATCCGGATATAAAATTCTCAGTGCTTTTTATAATATTAAATGAAAAATATTAACCCTCCCCTACTTTTGGATAACTGTGATCAATTTGAAAATGTTCATTATCATTGTCATTTATATTGCGCTGGAACCAAGCATATGATCTTATTTTAAACTCTTTAAAATTGTTTTTTTACTAAATATTTTCATCTTTTCCTTTTAGGTTACTTGGATCAAGGTCTCCTGGTACGTGATGCCTATAAATTAAGACGCCATTATTTTACCAACAAAGGCTGGTACCTTGACATACTTTCCATGCTTCCTACAGATCTTTCCTACATCTGGTGGTCACCGAGTAAGTGTGGTCCACATTTTTTACCTTGTGCCGTTATTGTACGTCTTAATCGCTTACTGCGACTGCCACGCATGTGGGAATGGTTCGATCGTACAGAAACCGCAACGGGTTATCCAAATGCCTTCCGTATTTGCAAAGTCGTCTTGGCCATTTTGGTGTTAATACACTGGAATGCCTGTATGTATTTTGCGATAAGTTATGCGCTGGGTTTCGGCACTGACAACTGGGTCTATAATTTGACCGGTGAACGTAATAGTACATTACAACGACAATATATTTATAGTTTTTATTGGTCAACGCTAACGCTGACAACGATTGGAGAGACACCGACACCAGAAAATGATGCGGAATATTTGTTTGTGGTAGCGGACTTCTTGGCGGGTGTTTTGATCTTTGCCACAATTGTCGGTGAGTAGCGGTAAAGGTTTTCGTAAAAATAGTTCAAAGTATTTCGCTATACAAATGTTTTTTTTTTTTAACTAATAAAAACGATTTCTATATAGAGAATTTTACATTAACCCAGTAAACAAAGGTTTTCTTGGGATTCAAAAATTCTTACTATTCATAAACGGAAATTTATTGTTGGTGGTAAAAGCTGTTCCTATGCGCATTTTACTGGTTGCTTAGATATTAAACAAATAAAACTGTTAAGCGATTAGGAATTATAAGCAACAGTTTTACTTGTAATAATATCAAAGCTTTAACAAAACAACAACAATAAACAGTGAGTTTATTTTTCTAAAATTCCTCAGTACAATTGGCTGGAATTCTTCCAACATTAAAAAGCAAACTGAAAACAAAAACAACTTTCTTTATTGTTTTCGCAAAAAAATAAAGCATGTTGAGAGTATAGTTTTTTTTAGCCGTGCACTTGCCAGTTTATTATCAAAGTAAGATATTGTTACAAGTAAAACTGTGTCTTATAATTCCTAATCGCTTAACAGTTTTATTTGGTTAATATCTTTAGTTTTTCTAAAATCTTTCGATGAAGTTTCCTGACGGTCTTGCCTAAGCAACCAGTGAAATGCTTATAGGAATATTTCAATAAATTTCAGTGTTCTTATCAAGAATAAAAATTAGGAATTATACCGTGTTCAGATATACCTTTTTAATTGAGTCAATATTCGGTTTATTGACATAATTTTCTTTCTGTTCACATATACACAATTTAGCTAACTCAATTCATATAACTACTACATACAACATTCAACGTAAACAAAAATGTCCATGTATAAGCAAAATGTAAACAACTTTTGACATCTTTAAGGAATAAACATCTGGCTTTTGGGCAGCCCTAGTGGATACCCCTTTGTTTTGTTGTAGTTTCATTTGCAAAATATCAAAACACTTTGTAAGTTGTGTTTTGCTCATTAAACACACTTGTGCCAGGGTCGCATTTTAATTTTACTTAATATATATAACAATTTATTATTAATTGAGCAATAACTAAATTGCAATTTTATATGGATAATTGAGCTCAATAATGTCATTTATTGCGTAAAACTCAATTAAGGTGCATATCTGAACACGGTATTTAGCACGACAAACAAAATCTTGTAATTAAAAATTTTTTATTTCTAAAAAAAATTACCTTGATAAGAAACAGTTTCTTTAAAGCTTGTATAATGTTTTTTTTTTTTAGAAAAACGATTACAAAATTTTCTCTATATGAAATTTTCGATAAAAAGATTTTAAAATAAACTCTACAGAACATTTTTCGTTAAAACGTTAATGAAATTGTTGCGTTAAAATGATTATGAATTGTTTACACAGAAAAAATTATTGCTGAATTATTTTCAAACAAACGCTTGTTTGAAATTTTTTTTAATTTCTACAAATTTTTTTACTGATTCAATTAATATTTTTGTTTGATTTTTATTTTAGCCAACAGAAATGTTGACAACTATTCAAAAATATAATAAACGCGTTATTGGCTTCTAGTTTTCATAATTTTGTATGAAATATTTAACGCTCTTTATTGTTGTCGTGTTTTTGAATTTTTTTATTTGACCGTAAGCAACACTTCTTTATGTGACATATAAGAACAACAAACAAAAAAACACATAGTCTATTTTTGGACGCTTTGAAAAGGTACAACTATAAGAAAGATGATAAAATATTGTGGCGAGGTTTGTAGTAAAAAACAACAAAAACAATAATAGGTAATAAACGTTTCACTCTTTTTAAACAACAACAACATTAGAAGAAACAAAATAAATTTTTTGTTGGTTTCAAAGTTGGTAAAAAAGAATGAAAAACAAAATCCCGTATTCAATTTTTCAAAAATGTTTAGTTAAATACCTACATCAAATAAAAGAAATAAAATGATGACGAAAAACATGTCGAGTCGGTCTGCTGCCAAGGAAAGGATACAGAACAGTGAGTGAAGAAGAAAAACATTGTGTGAACAAACAAGACTTGGTGCAAAAATTATTCCAACAAAAAAATGTATCTCAAAGCCAGCCGACGCCGCTCTGCTCTGCCTTCATCTACTTCTACAGTGCTTGCTTGTGTGCGCGCCATTGCTTGTGCAAAAACTTTTTTGTTTGATTCAGCAAAATTATTTGTTTGAAATTTATATGATTTGCAGTAAACTATTTGTTTGATTCAGTTAAATTATTTGTTTGAAAAAATCAGTGTTTTTTTTCAATAAAGATGAATTTCATGTAAAAATCGAGATGCATTGAACCCGACCCCCTCAGATATCGATGAAATTTTGTTCATAGCTAAATTTGATCAATACAAACAAACTCTCATTTTTAGAAATGACTGTTTTGCGATTTTTTGGGCGTAACACAGTGGGAACGTTTTCGAAAAAACGCGAAAATGGTCGAAAAGAGCTCCATTTAAACTACAATAACTCAGAATCGGCTAAACCGATTTCCATGATCTTGGTATCATTAAAAAGATATTTTAACAGGCTTTATGACACGTTTAAAAAAAAAAAAAAGAAATACACTGTAAAAAAATTTATAACAAAAAAAAATTTTAACTGACGAAAAAACCAAAAAGATCAAAGGTTTTTTTACAGTGTATTAATTTTTTAGAAAGGTTTATCCTTCATCTATACCATATCAAAAAATAAAAATGGGTTCTTTTTCAGTTTTTTTTATATAATTTTTTAAGTAGTGTCACTTCTAGTAATTGCCCTTATATTTTATAAAAAAAAAAAATTTAGGTAACGAAAAACCAAAAAAGATAAGGGATTTTTTACAGTGTATTACTTTTTTAGACAGGTATTTCCTTCACCTATAACATATCCAAAAAGTAAAATGGGTTCTTTTTTATTTTTTTTTAAATAATTTTTTAAGTAGTGTCACTTCTAGTAATTACGCAAAATTCTGAATAAAAAAATCAATGTATTCTTCATAATAATTTTCTATTTTGTCATAAACATTTATTACTTTACCCATAATAAAGAATAATATATATAGAACAAAAAATTCATAATTCATAATTATAAACAGTTTCGAGAAGCCAAGATATCCCATTACAATTTTTACGCGTATATTTTAAAAATTTGAGTGAATATGAATTCAAACAATAAGTACAGATGCATAAAAATATCTCATAAGTGTTGCGCTTCGCTTCGTAAAATAAGTGAAAACGAGGCTGCAAATATAATTGAATATTTTCCAGCTGTCGCCAACATTCATTGTAGCCGTATTTGCGAAACTTGCCGGAATACACTGAGAAAAGCGCGCAGTCGTAATGAATCCAACGTGGAGCAGAATGAAGTCTCAAATTATTTACCAACAACGCCCAGCGATGAAGTTAGCGAAGAATTGAATGAACTTCCAACTTGTAATGCAAACATCGAAAGGACAGAAGTCATTGAAAATATAAATGATCATATTATTCCTCATCTACCAAACCAAATGTCGCCTCTTAAAAGGAAATATATGAAACAAGATGCATACAGAAATAGAAAATCACTGCAAATTTTCGAAAATATAGCAGATTCACTTGGAGCTGATCCATTATCTGATTTGTCAGCGCAACTTGAAAACGTCAAAGCCATTTACGAAGAAATTTTGGAAAACATCAAATATCAAATAGAGAACAGCTCAAATCTTTTTGAAAAGCAAAAACTTTTATCTCTCTTACCAATCAATATGAGTCACGCAGAAATTAAAGATCGTTTTGGGGATGATATATCTCACGATTGTATCAAAAAAAGTAAAGATATCCAAAGGAATAAAACGAAGTTTGCAGATATCAATCTTTTTAAAATGAGCAGACGTAGTTTACCAACCGAAACTCTAAGCACAGTCAAGTTATTTTATGAAGATGATGAAATTAGCCGAATGATGCCTGGATCGCAAGATTCAATTACTGTTAAACAAGGAAACTTACGTGAAAAAGTTCAAAAAAGACTTTCGGTACGTATTACTAGAAGTGACACTACTTAAAAAATTATTTAAAAAAAAATAAAAAAGAACCCATTTTACTTTTTGGATATGTTATAGGTGAAGGAAATACCTGTCTAAAAAAGTAATACACTGTAAAAAATCCTTGATCTTTTTTGGGTTTTCGTTACCTAAATTTTTTTTTTTATAAAATATAAGGGCAATTACTAGAAGTGACACTACTTAAAAAATGATTAAAAAAAAAAATAAAAAAGAACCCATTTTACTTTTTGGATATGTTATAGGTGAAGGAAATACCTTTCTAAAAAAGTTACCTAAAATTTTTTTTTGTTATAAAATATAAGGGCAATTACTAGAAGTGACACTACTTAAAAAATTATATAAAAATAACTAAAAAAGAACCCATTTTTATTTTTTGATATGGTATAGATGAAGGATAAACCTTTCTAAAAAATTAATACACTGTAAAAAAACCCTTGATCTTTTTGGTTTTTTCGTCAGTTAAAATTTTTTTTTGTTATAAATTTTTTTACAGTGTATTTCTTTAACGTGTCATAAAGCCTGTTAAAATATCTTTTTAATGATACCAAGATCATGGAAATCGGTTTAGCCGATTCTGAGTTATTGTAGTTTAAATGGAGCTCTTTTCGACCATTTTCGCGTTTTTTCGAAAACGTTCCCACTGTGTCACGCCCAAAAAATCGCAAAACAGTCATTTCTAAAAATGAGAGTTTGTTTGTATTGATCAAATTAAGCTATGAACAAAATTTCATCGATATCTGAGGGGGTCGGGTTCAAAATTTCAGTTTTATCTCGATTTTTAAATGAAATTCATCTAAACGAAATGCAAATAAATTGTTTGAATATGCGAATTTGTTTGTAGGACCGATTTCAGACAAAAAATGTTTTGATTCTACAAATTTTTTGTTTGAATTGGAAAAATAATTTTTTCTGTGTAAGGTAAATTCGCCTTTTCTTTAAATTTCTGCTTCTTAGTTTTTCATTATACCCACACCACAATAGTGGAGAGGGTATTATGCATTTGTGCTGATGTGTGTAACGCTTTAAAATATTGGTCCTAGACCCACCTTAAAGTATACCGATCGACTCAGAATCACTTTCGCAATTTTGGAGATAATTTGATAAAATTTGGGACATAGGTTCTTATTGGCACAAGGACCGAGCCTATTGAAAATGGGTTAATCGTAGGACCACGATAGAAGATAGGGGAAAATTTCTTCCTCTCAGAAACTATCAAACCGATTTTAATGAAATTTAAAACTTAGATAGAACCATATCCATATGGACACAAAAGGTATGCATCTTTTAAAAAATAGGACCACAAGGGGAGATAGGGGCAATTTTTGCCTCTCAAACCGATTTTAATGAAATTTTAAACATAGATAGATCCATATCTATATGGACACATAAGCTATACAGTTTTTCAAAAATAGCACCACAAGGGGAGGTAGGGGGCAATTTATGCCTCTCACAAACTTTCAAACCGACTTTAATGATTGACTTGTTTTCTTCTTGTTGTTATGTGTAGTTTGGAGGCAATAAAGAATACAATTATTTTAACGATTACTTAGTTAATATTCTTGCTTTTTAAGTATTTGACATCCCTTCTGTTGTCATGGGTATTGTTGTTGCTGTGTCGTTATTGGTGTGTGTTTGTGTGTTTAACCATGTCTGTAAGAATGTCATTTTAAGTGATGTTTTAATGTTACAAGGATTAATTGCCAACGCGTGGCAATGACAATAATACTGTCAAAACACACACACACACAATATATGTACATATTTTGCGAGTATTTTATCTTAAAGCACTTGTGTTAAGAGATTTTGCATAATAATTTTAGAATTAAAAACCTTAATTTTCGTTAACACTTTCTCGGTGTTCACTCTTAATCTTTGGTTCTTATTTCGTATTCCTTTTTGGAAATTTGTGCGGTATGTTGTTTTCTACAATTATGAAACACCTGTTTGAAAATGTATAATTTCGCAAGGTAAAGAGTTTGTCGCAATTAAGAAAATTCAAATTCGATTTCTTAACAAGTCAACAATGGAGATAACAAGACCTCAAAGTTGAAAATTCACTTTATGAGAACAAAGAACGTCTTCCGGAAAGAAGCTTGTATGGGAGCTTTGTAAAATAAACGATTCTCACCATTTTCAATAGGTTTCCTGCCTATTAAAACCTATGCACCAAATTATATGAAACTATCTCCAAAATGGCGAATTGTGCTTTGAGCACAAGGTTTGCATGGACAGCTGGACAGACGGACATCGATCGGTTTACTTTAAGATGGGCTTAGGGCCAATATTTTAAGGTGTGGGCTAAATGTATTGGTTCACTAATGGAACCTCTAACTTTTTTTTGCATTCGACAGTTAAAGTCTCTTAAAGTACCCATACATTTGAAATATTATTGAGTACTTAATTGCTGTTGTTATTGTCGATTTGCTCCACATTATATAATATGTTGGGCAATATAAAAACAAATATATGGCTCAATGTTTCATTAAACAAAGTAAACAAAACCAAGGCACAATGCCCGTTTTGTAATGTTGTCAACACATTAATATTTCTTTTTGCGCAATATAAATCAAAAGACTTTTGAATTAATCCAATGATTTAAAGCCAATTAATTTGTACAATATCCAATATTGAGCAATAAAAGTGTTGACTATCGATAGTTTCAGACCACTAACTGCAGCCACCTATGCCGGCGGTTTTTCACAAATTTAATTTAGGTTGTATTTTCTTTATTTTCCATTACTTTATTTTGCTAAACTTAGTTTTTCACAGAGCTCCCACCATTAACTATTTGTATAATAAACATAACGAAAATATCTATCCGCGTTTCTTTAAATATCTCAAGCATTTCATTTATGTTTTCCAATTAATTGCCCATAGATGATGTACTTTGTTCAATCCACCGCAGCGAGCTCATTTGCAATTTGAGTAATGGGATTGAATTTATCTTGATATTTTATTAGCCCATTCCAGTTGCCGATTATTATCTTACGATAATTAGGCAATTGCTTCAAATTATTGTATATTAAGGAATGCTTAACATCAAGTTGAGCAATTTTAATAAATTATATTTGTGATGGCACAATACTTTTAATGCTTGTTTGCTTTTTACTTTACTAAAAGAATTTTTTTTATAGTATTGGCATAAAAATAGTTGATATAATAACTTTTGCCTAAGCTACTATGTCAAGACAAAATATTGCACGGGTAAGTCCAAAGTTAGCCATAGGTCCCATAAAAACACCCTTCCTAAAATCACTTAAAAGCACAGAAATCGCATCTAAATAACATTCGGCTGAAAGAACTTTAACATAAATCTTTATCTCATAACAAAATTTTGTTCTAGCGGGTCCATGATTTCTTAGGCCTACTTTATTTTAAATGTTTAAGTATAGGTCCATAATTTCTTCTAGCCCTTATATATATTTTATCTACAAGTCTAAGATCAATATTGTAGAAATTAGTAAAAATTTAAAGAATTTAATAACTACCAGCGAGGGTTCGAATATTTCAGGGGTGGGGTTTATTATATGGGCTCATAACATACATAAAAGCCCATCTTTATGAAACTTGGCCTGAAAGTATTAAAATTTGTTGCAAAATTAACACAAAATATAGTGCAAGTCATACGAAAATCTTGTTAACAATAAATTTTTGTATTCTCAAAAATAAGTTTGATAATATATTTGCATGTGCCCGTGCAAAAAACTGAACTGGCAAATTTTTTTTTAATTTGTTTGTTTTTATTTAATTTTATTTTTTCCTTCTACACATTTACAACTACAATTCTAGTCGGAAAAAAAGCCAACCAATTGTAGGGGAATGTAAGAAAAGATAAACTCGCTGTCTGTTGTTGGTGTTTTGTTTAAGCTTTAATATTGTTACAAGATTTTAATGGCCATTTTCTCGTTAGGCGATTATCTGTTTTCCCAACGAAAAACTGCACCTTAAGAAATTTGGTTTTCTCAATGTCTCATTTGCTTCTATTTTGTCGCTAATGCTAACCGGCACTCATCTGTCAATTATTTATTTTCCTTTTATTTGACGTACAGATAAATTCAATCAGCTGACCCCCAACTTTTACATGTATTTTGAGTGGTGTTGCCAACTCAAACCAATGTTTTTTGTCGGTATATTGAGAAACCCAAAATCGTAACGGACAGTTTATCGGTATAATAAATTTATGTTGACATTAAGTAACAGACAGTTTGTCGATACATTGAGAAAATGGCCATAAGTGTTTTTAATTCCTATTCGTTTTACAGTTTTATTTGTATAATATTTTTAGCTTTTCTAAAATCTTTGGAAAAAGATTTCCTGATCATCTGCCTTAAGCAGCCAGTGAAATGCGCATAGAAACTAGCTTTCCGTCAACAAGAAATTTCAGTGTATTGATCAAAAATGAAAATTGGGAATTTAGCACGTCATACGGAAATCTTATTTATAATAAATTTTTGTAATCCCAAAAACAACTTTGCTAAAATATAATGATTTATTTCAGAAATGCTATTAAGCGTCTCGTGAATTATGAGTAATTTATAACAAAATTCGGTACACAATTCTAGTATTAAAGAAACATGTGCCCATGCTCTGTAACTCTCGCGTCGAGAAACTTTTCGATTGAAATGTGTGAAATGAAATAAAAATGCCATATATTGAAACAAACATCTGTTTTTCTCACTAAACTGTGTCTGTAACTTTTTTTTGGCGAGTACTAGCTGTCACGTAAGGAAATTACTCGCCAATCTAGAGAAAAAGTGTGTCTGTAACACTTTTGTGAGAATAAAAATGGGGCGAGAAAAAATTTTAACAATAAAAAACAATTAAAAATGCCAAAAAACAAAGAATATTAATAATAATAATATTTTGTTTTTGGCACATTTTTTGATTGTTTAATTATTTTCTTTTACCATTGTTATAAAATATACGAATGTTTTCAAAGCTCGTTTGCAAACAACAGAGTCGCACTTTACATTATTTGGCATGGCCGACGGTTGTATTTTCGCCACCGTCGTTGAAAATTTTTCAATTTAAGCAAATTTTGGTCGCCGTGTATAACGTAACGACGTAATCTCTTTTGATGGTTTTCGACATAAGTTACAGACACACTTTTTTTTAATTTTGGAGAAAGGATGGAATATTTTGTTTCACATCTTTTCGATGCGAGAAGTTCTCACTAAAGTTACAGAACATGGGTTCTTAATTAGATAAAATTTGAAGTCAGTAATAAACATTTTTTAGAATTAAATGCTTCTTAAATTGCTTTTTGGAAGACCAAAAAATTAAAAAGATTTAATTTACAATTTTTTTTAGAGTTTAAATAAAAAATAAACAGTTATTAAATTAAACACGGTCAAATAAAAACAAAATATAATTTTTTTATTTTTAATAAATCTTTACAGGCAAAATATATATTTAAACATTATAGATTATTTGAATATTTGTGTGTTTCAAAAAATTGCATACACTAAAGATACAATATTGCTACTAAAGCCACGAAAATTCAAAAATATTAAAAACGATCCTGTCTTAACGGTTCATATAAATATTCCATTTTATATACGTCATATATTGAGTACCACTTATATTTATTAGAAAAACTCTAAAAAACATGAAAAAAATGCGATAATTTTTTAAAAAAAAGCGAACTGAAAATTTTCTTACACTTCAATTTTACTCGATTTCGATATTCAGAACATGACCGTATGTATTTTGTTGGTCCTTTGCTTTATGAACTGTTTTGTCTTTATTCAAAAAAATTTCTCAATAATGATGTTATTTAATTTTTTTGCTGTTATTTATTTGAAAACTGGCTATTTTTTAAGTGCTTAGCCGAGAGCCGGGTTTTTAAATAGCAACTATTTGAAATAACCAAAAAGAACCGGCTTTAAAAAAAAGTCGAATTATCGATCTCCCTTATATTGCCTTCCTAAACCTCTTTAAGTCCTATAGTTAATACATGTGATAACGAAGAAACGATTGTAACAAACATAATATTGCAAAAAATAGTAGTCTACATTTACAAAACCACCCTCGAGAACAAATAATACTTTTTAAAGAAGCATTTCTTAAATAATACGTATGATTTCTAAATACGTATTTTCATTTGAAATTGTTAATTAAAATCTATTTACAATATCCATCTATGAAAACACTAAATTACTAAAACTTTTCTTTTGTTTTTGTCATCATTCTCTATATTTTATCTCTCCCTCTCTCACATCAAACACACAGGTAACATTGGCTCCATGATATCCAACATGAATGTGGCGCGTGTGGAATTTCAAAACCGCATGGATGGTGTTAAACAATACATGGCCTTTCGCAGAGTGGGCCATGAACTTGAGGCTCGTGTTATACGATGGTTTGCCTATACCTGGTCACAGAGTGGCGCCTTAGACGAAGAACGTGTACTGGCTGCACTGCCCGATAAGCTTAAAGCGGAAATAGCCATACAAGTACACATGGATACACTGAAGCAGGTACGCATATTTCACGACTGTGAACCGGGTCTTCTAGAGGCATTGGTGTTAAAACTCAAGCTACAAGTCTTCAGTCCGGGGGACTACATCTGCCGCAAGGGAGATGTGGGCAAAGAGATGTATATTGTGAAGAGAGGGAAATTGTCGGTGGTGGCCGATGATGGTGTGACTGTGTTTGCCACCTTGGGAGCAGGTTCGGTTTTTGGTGAGGTGTCTGTATTGGAGATAGCAGGCAATCGTACTGGCAATAGACGCACGGCAAATGTACGTTCATTGGGCTATTCGGATTTGTTTTGTTTGGCAAAACGTGATCTGTGGGAAACATTAGCTGACTATCCGGAAGCACGTGCCACTCTAACCGAAAGAGGTTGTCAATTGTTACGAAAGGATGGTTTATTAGATGAACAAGTTTTTGCCGGTAAGTTTGATGAAGTAAGGAAATTAATAAAAATGAATGTTGAAAATAGAGGGGTTCATTTAGTGCGTGACTTTCATGTTAAAGGTGAGAAGAGATTTTTAGATTTTGTTATAAATATTACTAGACATGTTGAATTAAATCCAGATGTTAGGATATGAGAAAATTATAGAAATTTAATTTAATGGAAAGTTTAGATTAAAGTTTACTGCAAAGTCTTTTCGTATATTTAATACGCTTATATAGAAAAAAAATAGAATGGAATGAAGTCTTGAAATATTGTAAACCACATACAAAATTTCTATTTTCCTAAGTTTTCTTATGTTTTCCAAAAAAAAAAAAAAAAAAAAAAAAAACAGAGTAGAGACCAAAAAAATTCATAATAAAATTAAAACTAATTTATATTTTTTTAATAGATTCACAACGCGTTCATGACAGCATCGAGAGTGGCATTGAGAAGTTGGAAGTTTCGGTGGAAAATCTAAACATGAGACTGGCACGTCTGTTGGCTGAATATACAGCAAGTCAAGCCAAAATGAAACAACGTCTTGCTAAACTTGAACTAAAGTAAGTAGAGTTAAAGTGAGAGAAAAAGGCGTGGCGTGTGGTTGTCTGTCTGTGCTGCTGTTAATTACAAAAGTTTTCAAGTACTGCAACTGTCACAGAACCCCCACCCATAAACTTACGCACTCATTCACTTACACTTACACAAAAGTTTTGTACATTTCTCTTTACATTATAATCGTAAACTAATTGACTTTTTCTTTCCGTTTTCTTCTCTAATAAAATGTATTTCTTTCGTTTTTTTCTTTTCTTGGCATTTAGTTACCAATTAACACAGAACAACTCCCTGACCGAACAGCATGCAAGGCCACCACGTAGTGGCAGATTGTATTCATTGCAACCAAAAAAACGTCCAAGGCCAAGACCAGTGACCGCTTCAAAATCGATCGATAACAATAAACAGAATACTTTGTAAGAAATTCTAAATGTAGCAGAACAAAAATTTCACTAATGAAGAACCAAAAACAAGCACTTAATTACAAAATATGGCCAAGTAAAATACTTAATTTAAGTTAAACTGTAACACTTGCCCTCAAAAAAAAAAAAAAAAAAACAAAAAAAAAGGTTTCACAAGAAATTTATGTAAACTAAATTGGCCATTTATGTAAAAACGTTTTTGTATATTAAGACAATATTGAACAGAAAAATAAATGAAGGGTACAGTCAATGCAAAAAGTTTACAAACAGTTATAGCTTAGAGCATAATAACATTGTATACATAGATTGAAATTTTTCATTTTTCGAAATATATGTCGATCATTATAGCACTAATAATATGAAGACGAAGTCACCTGACTCTACTTGATTGCCAAATTAGCAAAAAATATAAACAGGGAAAGTTTTAATGTGTACAAAATTGATCATTAAAGCCTTTTTTGGCATATTAAATAAAAAACTATCAAAAACAAAACATTTTAGAAAAACTTAACCTGTTGTAACTTCTAATAGTTTTTGTTAATAATTTCGATGTACGAAAATGCATATGAAAGTAAAGTACCGATATATTTTTATTTTGTAATTGCAACAAATTGACTTAAAGAAAATTCTGTTGTTATGCATATTTTTAACGCAAAAAGCATTAAAAACTTGCCCTGAATATAACTGTGGCAATAAGCTGCAAATTTCGGCGAAATTTACTATAAACAAAAAATTTTTTTGGCAAACGGTTTTGAAAAATTAACTATACGTAGTTCATTATAAGAATTGATGAAATTGGCGATAATTAGTAAATTTTGGCAAAATTTACTATAAATATTAAATATTTTGTGAAATTTTCCAAAAAATAGTAAATTTTGTGCAAACTAGCTGATTTACTATAAAATTGTTAACATTTTACAAAATTTCTTATAAAAATTTTAATATTTTTGCAAAATTTCTTATATATAAAATATTTCAAAAACTATTTTTAAAAATTTTCCTTAAATCAAAATATTTTTCAAATTAGCAACCAGTGGTTCGGTTAAAGATTGATATTTGACTGTTGGCTGGCAGGCACCGCAGTGGTGCAGAGGTTAGAACTCAAAGAATTCTGATGAAAGAATTTGGTGATTCTGGAAACATGTTAATTCAACCCAGGTTCGAGCCCCAGGTCAGCCAAGAAAATTATCAACAAAAAAATTTTAATAAAAATTTAATGTCGGAACGACAGTTTTTTGTTTTAACTATCCGTCTTTGGAATGCCCTTCCAACTCAGTTTCAACTCTTAAGCAACGCAAACACGTTTAAAAAGGAGCTAATAGAAATACTTGGTTAATACCTTATACTTTAATTTTTGTAATAATCTTTACTTTTTACTTTTTTGTATTCTTTATAAATGTTTTTATCTATGTACTTTGATATTTTACATTTTTATTTGAAATTATATTGATAATATCACTAGCGCTGTAATTTATAAGATTTTATCTTGTTGCGCTAGATCAGTTAATAAATAAATAAATAAATAATGTTGTAAAATTCCTTCCTTCAGTAAAAATAATTTAATGAACTCAAGCCTAACTAAAAATGCCAAAATTTAAAAAAAATATTTTGAAACATTTGCTATAAAAATTTTCGTAAAATTTCTTTCTTTCTATAAAATATTTTTTTTAAAAAAAAATTCTAAATAAAATATCGCAAAATGTCCTGTACAAACTATTTTGGAGAATTTCTTATGAAGAAATTCCTTTAAAACTTGCAGTGGAAAATTTTTGTATTAAATATTTTTCGTAAAATTACCTGTTTAAATCATTTTGCTAAATTTCGTATAAAATATTTTTCAAAACATTTCCTAAAACATAATATGTAAATACATTTCAAAAAAAGTAAATTTTTAAAAATTTGAAAACAATTATATATCAAAAAGTTTCCTAAAAAAATTTTTCGCAGAACTTTATGTAACAATTTTTATTTCTATAAAAAATTTCAAATTTTTAAGAAAGTTTCTATAAAAAATTTTAATAAAAAAGTTTCTAAAAAAATTTTTATGAACAAGATTCTATAAAAAATATTTTTGAACAGTTTTCTATAAAAAATGTATATGAACAATATTCTATAAAAAATATTTTTGAACAATATTCTATAAAAAATTTTTATTAACCATTTTCTATAAAAAATTTTTATGAAAAAGTTTTTATAAAAAATTTTTGCGAAAAAGTTTCTACAAGAAATTTTTGCGAAAAAGTTTCTATAAAAAATTTTTATGAAAAATTTTCTATAAAAAGTTCTTATAAATAGTTTATACAAAAAAATTTTCTATAAAAATGTTTCGAAAAAGTTCCTATAAAATATTTTTCGCAAAACTTTCTATAATTATAATAGGGTATTCATTCGATTAACCGTTAATCGGTTAACCGATTAATTACTACCCGATTAACTGACCGGTTAATTTAAAATTGGATATTTCCGATTAACGATTAAGCCGGTTAATTTCAATCGATTAATCGATTAACCGATGTAACAAAATTTTGAAAATAAGTAGTATTATAACATAGTTTTTTATGTTTTGAACTACAGTTGAACTTCTATAAGTCGAACTTCTGTAAGTCGAAAATTCTTTAAGTCGAAGGGAACCTCTTGGCAATAGCGGTGGTTAGACCAATTCACATGATTTTGTTTCTAAAATTTGAAATCTTGAACTTCTTTATCTTCAATTTTTCTATAACTCAAAGTAAAATATTTGCACCACGCGTGGGCACACTTCTACAAGTCGAATTTTTTTCCAAAAATTTTTTGCCATCTTAAATTTTTGTTTTATTTAAAACTAATTAGAATTTAAAATATGACATTTATCTTTAGTTAAATTAAATTTGATAAAATTAAATTCAATAATTCTTATCAAATCACACAATATTTCATTAAATGAAATCTTAAAATATGCATGTATTTGTGCGAAATAAAATTAAATAACATGAATACCGAACGAATTAAATTTTTTGTTGTAAGTCAAACTTTTTTGTCGGGATAATAGAGTTTCGAGTTATAGAAGTTCAACTGTATTTGTTTCGTCTCATAAACAAAAGGTATGTGTTTTGAAAATATTTTTTCATACAATATATTTCCTTTTAGCAATAAATTCTTAAAATACAGTACAAGATCAGAAACTAAGTAATTCGGAAATAAATTTTTTGCAGAATGTTCTGTGCTAAGCCTTGCCCGGATGAGTCAGATGATGACCTAACAACAGAAGAAACGCTATGAACACAAACAATCTTTTAACAGAATTTACCGAAACAATTAAAAGTGTTAACAATTTAAAAAAAATAAAACCGGACTGTAATGGCAAAATGGAAGATTTTATATGTTTAAAGAAATTCTGAAAAAGGACTGAGAAATAAGATATTCTGTATTATTGGTTTCTTTCAATTTTTCCAACATCTTCGATAAGTAGAAACATTTTTTTTTTTGCTCGTTTTAGTCCAAGAATTATTTTGTTGGTTATGTTATTGTTTCTTTTTTGCTAATAATAAATAATTTTTGCATTTTTATTTATTGAAATTTCTTAATTTATAACAAAACTTTATTAATCGGTTAACCAATCAATAACAAAATTAACCGATTATATCAAAACCTCGGTTAATTAATCGAGTGGTTAACCGATTAAAGCAAAAGCCCGGTTAAATGAATACCCTAAAAAATAATAATAATAAAATAATATTTTTCGCAAGAATTAAAATGTTCTACACAAAATATTTCGAAAAGTTCCTATAAAAAATTTTCGAAAAGCTTTCTATATGAAATTTTAATATAAAATTTTCTTTAAAAAATGTTTTGCAAGCCTTTCCATAAAAATATTTTTTAAAAATTTTAAGAAAATATTTTTCGCAAAATTTCAGAAAAAAATTAAATATATTACAACAATATTTCAAAAAGTTTCCTTGAGAAATTTTTCTCGAAACTTTCTATAAACAATGTTTATGAAAATTTTTTTATTTAAATTTTTTGATAAAACTTTTTATAAAAATATTAAAAAAAACGTTTGTAAAATTATTAAGCAACGTTTCATGCATTTAATATTTTGAAAAACTTATCTTTTTTAGACTTTAATAATTATTAACTGAATCTGCCCTTTTATGTGTTAACAGTAACTAGTTAAAAAATAAAACAAAAAATTAAAAATTAGTGACTGCAGAAGTTGTTTTGCAAAATTTCCTATAAAACTTTTTCGCAAAACTTTCTATAAAATTTTTTCAAACGTTTAACAAAATTTTGTGTATGTAAACTTTTCTAATTGACTGTAGTACAATCATTTTTTTTCGTTGAATGCAATTTTTTTTTTTAAATGTATTCCGTTTTATGAAAATTTTCTATAATTGGTCTCGTATGAAATTTTTATAGCAGAAAATTTTATAATCTTTAAGAATATCATTTATATAAATCCACTCTTTCTAAATCTAAACTTTGAAGAAAATTTTCTTACGTTAGACAGTAGATGAATAGAACAAAATTAACTATTAAACAAAAAGCTATAAAAACTACTATAATTAATTAGAAATTTTAAAATCTTTCTTAATATTTAAATAAACTATCTGAAATAAATGAACATTTTTAAATGTGCTGAAAACTGAAATAAATTTATTCGTATAAATGTTAACATTGAACAAATTACTAAATACATTCTAAGTTTTATAAATTGTAAGAAAAAAAAACCACAAAATTTGTAAGAAATAACAACAAAATGTAATTGTAATTCTAGAATACTAAAAGTTTCTGAAGAAAATAAAAGTTAAATGTGCCTCAAGTTATTTGAAGAAATAAAAATAACATAATTTTTTAAATTTAATATAATTAAAAACTAAAAATTTTTATTTTATAAGTCATTTATGGTAATTTTAATATAATTATAGCATTGATAAATAGAAAGTATTAAATATAATTTTTCTGTTACAAAACAATTAAAAAAGTTATAGTTTAAGCCCAAAGAGCTTAACACCACGTCTTCACGAGCCATCAAAATAATAGATTAACAAACAATTGCACACATGAATTTGGCTCATATTACACCGTCATAGCGACCCATTGCTATGTGTGTCCAGAACAAAACGTTAGTTGAATTATCTACGTACAATTCTATATCGACAGCTCAATTCCAAAACTTGCTAAGTCGACTTAGCATGTTTTAAGTTTTTTACGTTTTTAAAAATTTAGTATTTTCCAACTAAAAATCTGTAAAATGTTGGTGTTGATCGGCTAATCCAACTTAATGCTGTATCGCCCGTAAAATTTAAGAGCTTCTCCTGCAAAACTCACTTTATCGACTTAGCATGTTTTGGCATTTAGCTGTCGATATGTTCTTTAATCCCTACATACGTATGGCACAATAAACGATATTAAAAGCAACAATAACAATCAAAATGACAATACTGCAGTGATGTAATAACAAATGTTTAAACAACGTTGTTTGAAAAAGGACAAAACATCAACAACAGCAATCTTCACGAGCTTTATTGATTTGCGCACATGAAACTGTTTGTTGCTTAAACAAAGCAATTACTAGTTATGCCGGGATATTACGATCGCTGTTTTTAATGTTTTATTCTTATTAAAATAGCGTTGTTCAAACATTTGTTGGCGGTATTGCCATATTAAAGAGACAATATCTTGGTTTTTATTGTTGATTTTTATATGTATTCTCCTGCTAAACGTGTTCTTCACATCAAAGAACATTAATAAATATTTATGTGAGCGTTTTTTCTATATGCACGCAAAGAAATGGCTGGTCAAGACGGGGGTGAAGTGAAATAAACTATTAAATGTGAATAACCTTAATAAAAATAAGGCCTTTTTTATATAATTTTAAATAGCGATATATTTACTTAATAAATATACCAGAATTCCCACTTAAGGCAAAAAAAAAAAAATATTGTTAAATAGAAACAGGTTGTTTTGGAATTGATAGAAATATTTAAAAAAACCAGGAAAACTTGACGGTACTTGAAACTATCACACAAGTCTTATGTCCCTGAAGGAAACCTGGGTGCAAGTGTCACCAGTTTTGTCGACTATTTTGGTGACATTGTTAACGAAGTGTCTACACTACACTGCATTTGCCACTATATTTGGCTTTAATACGAAAATTTTTTTATCAATAACAACTGAAAAGTACAATTCCTATAAAAGTTGAAGAAATAATAAAAAAAGATTGGTTTGATTTCGTATTTGTACCAAAAGTGTAGACTACATTTACTTAAATATACTAGTGATTCTCTGTTTCCAATGTCTACATATGTTCCCAAAGGAACTACCTAGTCAGTAGTACCAACGCCAGTAGTAGATTTCCAATGATACGCACATGTTAATTGTCGGTAGTAAATAACATTGTCAGGGGTATAATAAGTCACTAGAACTGTAGCCCGTTTCTGTATATCTCACATCGTAAAACTCTTCGCATGAAACGTGTGAATTGCAACAAAAATAGTGTGAAATGAAACAAAAAATGGGTTTTCTCACACAAGTGTTTCTGTATCTTTTTTTTGCGAGAATTATCTGTCATTTAAATAATTTTCCAGCAATTATTGGAAGGATGCGAGAAAAAGTGTTTCTATAACAATATTTTGCGAAAAGTTTCTTTCAAGAACTGTCAAAATAAGTCACATTTGAAATTGGTGGCGAAAAAAACAAAATGTAGATATTTTGAATTTAAAATATGTTTATATACTATTTTTTTTAAATAAATAAAAAAATAGAAGGAATATAAATGATAAATGCATAATTTATATGAAGAAAATAAACAAAAAAAAATTGTTATATTTTGTTAGTTTAAATTTTTGTTAGCCTTTTCTTGTTTTGGTTTTAATCAGTGCTGCCAATTTCCTGAGAAAAAAATAAAAAAAGATCGTCTTTTTTGTTTTAAAAATCGTGCAATTTAAAATCAATTTTAAACAAATTTGTTTCGACTTTTATTAAAAAATAATCAAACAAAAACATAGTTAAAGTTCATGGGTATTTAATAATTATTATTTAATAATTGAGATATAAATCTTTAATTTACCTATTCCTATAATCCTTTTCTTTTTTACCTGAAATAGACTTAGAAGAATACCTTGTAGTTAAAATTAAAAAAATCGGTTCATAAATAAACGGGTTAAAGACCCAGTAAAATCTTCGCCTACAAAATAATATGTTAAGTAATCAGAAACACATAAAAGCACTACATACAATTCTACTGAAAAACTTATGAATTTTACAAAATTTTACCTATTTGTAGAAATTACGGGCATAAGGGGCTTATAGTGCAAAAATAAAATCCAAAATATTTTATAAATTTGTTGTTGCTTTCTACAGACATTCATATTATTTTTTTTTCAATTTTCAACGCCACAAAATAGAAGTGTTTGAAATTTAAAAATTCAAGATGAATTTCTATAGAAAGTAACAACAAAATTATAAAATATTTTTGATTTTGTTTTTGCTTTCGTCACTTTTTTAGAAAAAATCATCAAAACGTCACTTTGTTAATATCGGAACAAAAAATCGTCAAGATGACGATAACTCGTCAAATCTGGCAGCCCTGTTTTTATTATATTTATTTCTTTTGTTGACGTTTCGCTTTTATTTGACACTTAATTACTGGAAATATTCCAGTATAAACAGAATTTGTTGTGTCTGTTTTCGCATTCAAATACAGAAACACTTTTATCTCATAAATCGAGAAACGATGGAATTTTTTGTTTCACACTTCATGTAAGAAATTTTACGATGCGAGAAATGCAGAAACGAGTTTACTGGTGACTGTGTCAATAGTGAATCATTACAGAGCCACTAGTGACATTTCCTGCAGGGGTATGTATTATAAGTTGTTTTTGAGTTTTTTAAAACTTTAAAAAAAAATTATAAGAAGACTTGTCTGATAGTATAAAACGGCCCTAAGAAATATTTTACTTTCTTTTACTTTAAGGTCTGGATTGTTTAAAATCATCTAGAAAAGCGAGTTTTTTTAAAATAATTTTTAGGGATTTTTGTGATTATTATAAAAATTTTAATATACAACCAGTGCTCACGAGAAATTATATGTAGAAGAAGTCATACAATTTTATAACTTTGATTTTTGATTATAAAAATTTATAGCAGATAAAAACCGAGTGACCATATTTTATTGTAATAACGATTGCTTATCATAATTTTTTTTTTTTTTTTTTGTTTTATTTTGAAACGAACAATTTTAAATCAGGATATTTCTAATTTTTTATTTACTTCCATGAAAAATTTGTTCTTCTATAAAAAAGCTTGTAAATAATTACAAAAACTAAATAATACTACCCACTGTGCTAAGAGATATATTCGTAAATTTTAAAAATTGACATCCATATTTCTGTGGTTTTCACGAATAATCGCGTAAGTCGGTTTTTACCGAAATTGAGATAATGATGTCAAAGTGCTACATTTTGCATTAGGTTTTTATAAGTATTAAGCTTCTTAGAATATAATGTAGTATTATTAATTTTTTTCTGCTAAAAACAACTTAAGTTAACTGTTTAATAAAATATTTTGCTATTGTAACGATTTATGTCGACATACATCGCCAAAAATTGTAAAATTGCTGAATATGTTTCCAAATAAAAAGCACATGTGATGTTATGTTGTTATTCGTGCAAAAAATATGAAAGTATTTTTTGAAAATTTTTCTATTAATAACAACTTATATGTACATGTGCGTTTATTGTTGACTTCTTTAGTTGCAACAACAGCAGATGAGCGGTTGTTTGTAATTTTAAGTCCATACGTTGTGCTATAAGTATCAAAAACTCTGAATATGTCGCCAACTTGTGTGCTAAAAATAACAACGTAAGTCGTCATGTGTGATTAAAATGATAACATTTATTTTCACAAAAAAGAACTTATGTGGAGATATGATGTTATATTGCACACACTTAATGAGTCAATCAAACATATGCATTTTTAATCCTTTTACAGATTGTGATCCTGTAAGGATTTTTTCATGAAAACTATGTGTAATACGTAGAAAGTCACTGTTAAGAGGATAGTAAAGAAAAAAGTTTAAAAAAGCATCTACAGAAGCCGCAATTGAAAAAAATAATTGTTTTTGCTCTCCTGAAAAGTTTGGTTTTATAACTTACGCGATTATTCGTGAAAACCACAGATTTAACAAGTGACTAAATTCAAACAAGAATGAAATAAAAGTCGGATAAACCCGACCATATAATAACTCCAGCAACACTTCACTTAGTGCTGATTAACATATATCAGTTTTATCTAATCAGTTTTTTAAAATCTGTCTTGATTTCCATGTTTATACACAAATATATTAAAAAAAAATTTAAACCCTAACAAAGGCATTTTGAACCTTTCAAAGCGTCAATTTGGCCAAAAATGAAAAAAAAACTTAAAATTCATCACAGATAGCAGTGTTATTATCGTTACCTTTAACTCAAACGCATATGGAATACTATAAAAAACTGTCAAGTCTGTACCCCTTTACATTCTCTTTTACTCACTCCTCCAAAAACTCAAGACTTGACGACACAAGTCTGATGCGTGTAAATGAGCACTTACACGGAAAAGATGCTTTACTACTTTTTGCTTGATTCTCGTCCACGCCAAAAATTTCTTGATCTTATTTAGTAAAATAAAACAACAACTATCATGAGTTTACCAGCTTCAAATTATTATTAACTAGGAATGCTCTTCGCTTTGTTTTTGGAATGGCGTAATAACTACCATAAACCTTTTACTACATTGTTTAATCTAAATTTTTCACTTCATCGAACATTACAATTATTAACAACATTTTTTTTATTTGTTGCGAGCCTAATAAACCACACAAGCGGTTTGATTACAGATATGAAAAACGTAATAAAGCAAATTTGTAAGAAATATGTTTTAATGTAAAACAAACAACAAAATTTGTTATCAAACCGCTTTAAAGAATAAATTATTTACTTGAATCCCATGTTTATACACAAATATATTAAAAAAAAAAAATTTAACCCTATCAAAGGCATTTTGAACCTTTCAAAGCGTCAATTTGGCCAAAAATGTAAAAAAATAACTTAAAATGCATCACTGATAGCAGTGCTGCCCCTTCGTGGGTGACTTTACGAATTAGGTGTAATTTTAATTGTCGTTGGTAGAGCGTGAATGATTTCTTTTAGGTGTAGTTATCCAAATAAAACCAAGATTACATTTCAGAGATGCAATACCTTTTTTTATCCAAAAACTACACAGTCTTCTTAACAAAAGTAACCGTAGTGTTTGAATCAAAACAGCAAGATTAAAATTGAACTCCTTTAAATAAATTGTTTGTGCTTTTCGTTTTTGTAAAATTTAAAACAAAAACGTTAATTTGATATCAGGTTTAATTTTATTTAAATCGGGTAATAATGCTTTTTCTCAAGTGTAATATTTAATTGTGCTGCTTTTAACACTTCAGTGTAGAAGTTGTTTGCTTGGCCTGTGCTGGAACCTAAACTCAGATGAATTGGCTTTTCTCTGCATAAATGTTTCTACTTACAAAATTGGGCTTAAATCTAAATTCCCGACGCAGCTCCAAATAAAAAAAAGTACCTAGGGGGATAGAAAATTGAAAAATAAGAACAAAAAATAAAATAAAAATATTGGCGCACACGCTTGGTTTTGAGTTATGGACGTTTTTATTTTTCATAGAAATATGTGATTTGGCTGAAGTGCAGCTTAAAGAGCTACAAAAAAAATAAAAAAATATGCCACCCGATTCAGAATAAAAAAAGAAAAATTAAAATTCAAGGGTGTTGAGGCCCGTGGGGCCCCCTGAAACCAAAAAACTGCTAGTCAAAACCTTCAAAATGATACCTTTAGAAATGTAGTGGAAAAATTAAATATTTCTATGAAAACTAAAAACGTCCATAGCTCGAAAACTAAGCGTTTGCGATAATTTTTTTTTTAATTTTTTCTTCTTATTTTTCAATTTTCTATCACCCTACGTATTTATTTTTTTATTTGGAGCTGCGTCGGTGAATTAGATTTGTAACCAAAATAGGTACTATGTAGTAAAATAAAAGTGGGTTCAAATGGGGACATCCCTTGTAAAAATAATAAGGAATTGCACTTAAAAAGTAAGAAGTGTTTGACGAAATTTTTCTTTACAATATACGTTACTTGGTAAGAGAAGCTGTGAGGTTTTCTAACAAAGCCATTTTTGTTAGAGGTCACCATAAAGAAAAAAGTGTGTTACCGGTGTTTATATATCCCCCCTGTTATAAGACTTTAAACTGTGGATTAAACCTTTTTTCAGTTTCATGTTCTTCATAGGAGCTATAAACAAATATCCTAACGGCCTTAGTATCCACGTCGGACAGGCTCCTATGCCGTTGGCTCATCCGCCTTCCATTCCTTAAATTTTGACCCTGTAAAAAGGTTAATTTGCTTTCTAGAGGACAAAAGGTTGCCCTTTCAACCGTTCGCTGTACACACGCCGTTTTCGTGAGCACCGTCTGCTCTTCGAAGATGACCGTACCAGTTGATTCAACTTCCGCTCACGCACGATACTTAAGAACCAGCTGCGGTTTTTAAGGCTAGATTTTTCTCATTAGTGATTTTTTTTATTTTCTCATATTAAACAATATGGCGAGCTTTCGCAATGGGGGCGCCCCTAAAAGAGGATATAGCAAACCCCTCACGGGAATTCAGAATCAATAAGAGTTAATATATGTAAAATCTTAGCTAGAAACATAGAGATGGCAGGGAGAAAATTGTATTGTGTGCGTGTGTCTTCTTAACTGTACATTATTTTTCTGAGGAATGTTTGTACCATGTTAAAATGCAGAATTTCAAACGGATTTTGAATAAAAAATTTTTAATTAAGTAGAATTTCGCCCTCTGTAATTTTCAAGCAGATATTCCGACTTCGATAAAATTTTAAATGTTTATATCAGAGTTCAAGTTTTACATTTAAAATTGCACGATGTAGAGGGAGATCTAACAAAGGAGTATAAGGACACCCAAGAAAATAAACAAAGTTTCTTCTATATTTTGGATTGATCAAAATTAAATACTCTAGGGGAAAGGGAACTAACACCAAACTTGTCACGTGACCATTTTAAAGTGGTTGCCACCAGTTCTAGTTCTAACACGTTAAATGAAGGGGACTTGTCACTTTAACATGGCGATGTCCTAGAAGGGTGTTAATTGGCACCTTTCGGACACTTTGTAACAGGTCATTTAAATAACCTAAATGGATACATTCAATTTCGATTTAAGTAATGTCTGTCGCAAAAATTGTCCCGAGTGAACCATGTTGATATCATAGATTCCCTACATATAAAGGAATAGAACCAGAGAAAACCAACCACTACCAGGCACATCTACTTTTGTGTTAATGACCTTTCCTCTGGAGTAGCTATACTTTAAACATATTATCACCACTTAAGTGATATCTCAACTGATACAAATTTTCCGCAGGGTAATGATAGCATTTAGTTATATAATTTATTTTTTCAATATTCTTGTACAAACTCATGTTCCTAACAATTGGAATTGTTGTAAAATATTTAAAAAAATAATTTGGAATGGATTGTACCTGTAGGAAAATATATATATATTATATACAAATATATATACAAAAAATCGGTGGCAGTGAAATTTGTAACTAAATTTGACCAATAAGTTTTTAAACGAAACCAGTTAATAGTGGGAGCATATCGTTCAACATTTATAAAAAAAAAATAGTTTTTATAAAAAGAAATGTTAACATAAGTAATAAATTCTTAATAAAATTGTAAGAGAAAAATATTTTTTAAAAAATATTTCAATTTTAAAAAATTAATAATAAAAAATAAATTTATTTAATAAACAGTTAAATAAAATTTAAACATGTTTAGCGTTATTAAGATAATTTTAAACAATAAAAAATATAAATAATAATTTTTAAAAAAATATATATTAAAAAAAGTTGTGTTTTATGTGACTTATTTGCAGCTAGCGATCGTCAAACGTTATTTAACTTATAAGTTTTTTCATGATTTTTTATGAAAAACTTTAAATGCGCGTTTCTCGAAAACTATAAGAGCTAGAGCTTAAATAACGAAAATCGTTCTAGAGCCAAAATGGACGAAATCTGTGATCACTACTGAAATTCCAAATTTTACCTAAAAAATTGATTTTTTATATGAAAACATAAAATTGCATTTGATTCGTTAACTAGACGTCCTAGAGCCAAAAGGGCCGAAATCTATGATCACTACTAAAATTCCAAATTCTACTTAGAAAATTGATTTTTTATATGAAAACATAAAATTGCATTTTATTCGTTAACTAGACGTCCTAGAGCCAAAAGGGCCGAAATCTATGATCACTACTAAAATTCCAAATTCTACTTAAAAAATTGATTTTTATATGAAAACATAAAATTGCATTTTATTCGTTAACTAGACGTCCTAGAGCCAAAAGGGCCGAAATCTATGATCACTACTAAAATTCCAAATTCTACTTAGAAAATTGATTTTTTATATGAAAACATAAAATTGCATTTTATTCGTTAACTAGACGTCCTAGAGCCAAAAGGGCCGAAATCTGTGATCACTACTAAAATTCCAAATTCTACTTAGAAAATTGATTTTTTATATGGAAAAATAAAATTGCATTTTATTCGTTAACTAGACGTCCTAGAGCCAAAAGGGCCGAAATCTGTGATCACTACTAAAATTCCAAATTCTACTTAGAAAATTGATTTTTTATATGAAAACATAAAATTGCATTTTATTCGTTAACTAGACGTCCTAGAGCCAAAAGGGCCGAAATCTGTGATCACTACTAAAATTCCAAATTCTACTTAGAAAATTGATTTTTTATATGGAAAAATAAAATTGCATTTTATTCGTTAACTAGACGTCCTAGAGCCAAAAGGGCCGAAATCTGTGATCACTACTAAAATTCCAAATTCTACTTAGAAAATTGATTTTTTATATGAAAACATAAAATTGCATTTTATTCGTTAACTAGACGTCCTAGAGCCAAAAGGGCCGAAATCTATGATCACTACTAAAATTCCAAATTCTACTTAGAAAATTGATTTTTTATATGAAAACATAAAATTGCATTTTATTCGTTAACTAGACGTCCTAGAGCCAAAAGGGCCGCAATCTGTGATCACTACTAAAATTCGAAATTTTGCTTAGAAAATTGATTTTTTATATGAAAACATAAAATTGCATTTTATTCGTTCACTAGACGTCCTAGAGCCCAAAGGGCCGAAATCTGTGATCACTACTAAAATTCAAAATTTTGCTTAGAAAATTGATTTTTTATATGAAAAAATAAAATTGCATTTTATTCGTTAACTAGACGTCCTAGAGCCAAAAGGGCCGAAATCTGTGATCACTACTAAAATTCCAAATTCTACTTAGAAAATTGATTTTTTATATGGAAAAATAAAATTGCATTTTATTCGTTAACTAGACGTCCTAGAGCCAAAAGGGCCGAAATCTGTGATCACTACTAAAATTCCAAATTCTACTTAGAAAATTGATTTTTTTATATGAAAACATAAAATTGCATTTTATTCGTTAACTAGACGTCCTAGAGCCAAAAGGGCCGCAATCTGTGATCACTACTAAAATTCGAAATTTTGCTTAGAAAATTGATTTTTTATATGAAAACATAAAATTGCATTTTATTCGTTCACTAGACGTCCTAGAGCCCAAAGGGCCGAAATCTGTGATCACTACTAAAATTCGAAATTTTGCTTAGAAAATTGATTTTTTATATGGAAAAATAAAATTGCATTTTATTCGTTAACTAGACGTCCTAGAGCCAAAAGGGCCGAAATCTGTGATCACTACTAAAATTCCAAATTCTACTTAGAAAATTGATTTTTTTATATGAAAACATAAAATTGCATTTTATTCGTTAACTAGACGTCCTAGAGCCAAAAGGGCCGCAATCTGTGATCACTACTAAAATTCCAAATTCTACTTAGAAAATTGATTTTTTATATGGAAAAATAAAATTGCATTTTATTCGTTAACTATACGTCCTAGAGCCAAAAGGGCCGAAATCTGTGATCACTACTAAAATTCGAAATTTTGCTTAGAAAATTGATTTTTTATATGGAAAAATAAAATTGCATTTTATTCGTTAACTAGACGTCCTAGAGCCAAAAGGGCCGAAATCTGTGATCACTACTAAAATTCCAAATTCTACTTAGAAAATTGATTTTTTTATATGAAAACATAAAATTGCATTTTATTCGTTAACTAGACGTCCTAGAGCCAAAAGGGCCGAAATCTGTGATCACTACTACAATTCCAAATTCTACCTAGAAAATTGATTTTTTATATGAAAACATAAAATTGCATTTTATTCGTTAACTAGACGTCCTAGAGCCAAAAGGGCCGAAATCTGTGATCACTACTAAAATTCGAAATTTTGCTTAGAAAATTGATTTTTTATATGGAAAAATAAAATTGCATTTTATTCGTTAACTAGACGTCCTAGAGCCAAAAGGGCCGAAATCTGTGATCACTACTAAAATTCCAAATTCTACTTAGAAAATTGATTTTTTATATGGAAAAATAAAATTGCATTTTATTCGTTAACTAGACGTCCTAGAGCCAAAAGGGCCGAACTCTGTGATCACTACTAAAATTCCAAATTCTACTTAGAAAATTGATTTTTTATATGAAAACATAAAATTGCATTTTATTCGTTAACTAGACGTCCTAGAGCCAAAAGGGCCGAAATCTGTGATCACTACTAAAATTCCAAATTCTACTTAGAAAATTGATTTTTTATATGGAAAAATAAAATTGCATTTTATTCGTTAACTAGACGTCCTAGAGCCAAAAGGGCCGAAATCTGTGATCACTACTAAAATTCCAAATTCTACTTAGAAAATTGATTTTTTATATGGAAAAATAAAATTGCATTTTATTCGTTAACTAGACGTCCTAGAGCCAAAAGGGCCGAAATCTGTGATCACTACTAAAATTCCAAATTCTACTTAGAAAATTGATTTTTTATATGGAAAAATAAAATTGCATTTTATTCGTTAACTAGACGTCCTAGAGCCAAAAGGGCCGAAATCTGTGATCACTACTAAAATTCCAAATTCTACTTAGAAAATTGATTTTTTATATGAAAACATAAAATTGCATTTTATTCGTTAACTAGACGTCCTAGAGCCAAAAGGGCCGCAATCTGTGATCACTACTAAAATTCGAAATTTTGCTTAGAAAATTGATTTTTTATATGAAAACATAAAATTGCATTTTATTCGTTCACTAGACGTCCTAGAGCCCAAAGGGCCGAAATCTGTGATCACTACTAAAATTCGAAATTTTGCTTAGAAAATTGATTTTTTATATGAAAAAATAAAATTGCATTTTATTCGTTAACTAGACGTCCTAGAGCCAAAAGGGCCGAAATCTGTGATCACTACTAAAATTCCAAATTCTACTTAGAAAATTGATTTTTTATATGGAAAAATAAAATTGCATTTTATTCGTTAACTAGACGTCCTAGAGCCAAAAGGGCCGAAATCTGTGATCACTACTAAAATTCCAAATTCTACTTAGAAAATTGATTTTTTATATGAAAACATAAAATTGCATTTTATTCGTTAACTAGACGTCCTAGAGCCAAAAGGGCCGAAATCTATGATCACTACTAAAATTCCAAATTGTACTTAGAAAATTGATTTTTTATATGAAAACATAAAATTGCATTTTATTCGTTAACTAGACGTCCTAGAGCCAAAAGGGCCGCAATCTGTGATCACTACTAAAATTCGAAATTTTGCTTAGAAAATTGATTTTTTATATGAAAAAATAAAATTGCATTTTATTCGTTAACTAGACGTCCTAGAGCCAAAAGGGCCGAAATCTGTGATCACTACTAAAATTCCAAATTCTACTTAGAAAATTGATTTTTTATATGGAAAAATAAAATTGCATTTTATTCGTTAACTAGACGTCCTAGAGCCAAAAGGGCCGAAATCTGTGATCACTACTAAAATTCCAAATTCTACTTAGAAAATTGATTTTTTATATGAAAACATAAAATTGCATTTTATTCGTTAACTAGACGTCCTAGAGCCAAAAGGGCCGAAATCTGTGATCACTACCAAAATTCCAAATTCTACTTAGAAAATTGATTTTTTATATGAAAACATAAAATTGCATTTTATTCGTTCACTAGACGTCCTAGAGCCCAAAGGGCCGAAATCTGTGATCACTACTAAAATTCGAAATTTTGCTTAGAAAATTGATTTTTTATATGAAAAAATAAAATTGCATTTTATTCGTTAACTAGACGTCCTAGAGCCAAAAGGGCCGAAATCTGTGATCACTACTAAAATTCCAAATTCTACTTAGAAAATTGATTTTTTATATGGAAAAATAAAATTGCATTTTATTCGTTAACTAGACGTCCTAGAGCCAAAAGGGCCGAAATCTGTGATCACTACTAAAATTCCAAATTCTACTTAGAAAATTGATTTTTTATATGAAAACATAAAATTGCATTTTATTCGTTAACTAGACGTCCTAGAGCCAAAAGGGCCGAAATCTGTGATCACTACCAAAATTCCAAATTCTACTTAGAAAATTGATTTTTTATATGAAAACATAAAATTGCATTTTATTCGTTCACTAGACGTCCTAGAGCCCAAAGGGCCGAAATCTGTGATCACTACTAAAATTCGAAATTTTGCTTAGAAAATTGATTTTTTATATGAAAAAATAAAATTGCATTTTATTCGTTAACTAGACGTCCTAGAGCCAAAAGGGCCGAAATCTGTGATCACTACTAAAATTCCAAATTCTACTTAGAAAATTGATTTTTTATATGGAAAAATAAAATTGCATTTTATTCGTTAACTAGACGTCCTAGAGCCAAAAGGGCCGAAATCTGTGATCACTACTAAAATTCCAAATTCTACTTAGAAAATTGATTTTTTATATGAAAACATAAAATTGCATTTTATTCGTTAACTAGACGTCCTAGAGCCAAAAGGGCCGAAATCTATGATCACTACTAAAATTCCAAATTGTACTTAGAAAATTGATTTTTTATATGAAAACATAAAATTGCATTTTATTCGTTCACTAGACGTCCTAGAGCCCAAAGGGCCGAAATCTGTGATCACTACTAAAATTCGAAATTTTGCTTAGAAAATTGATTTTTTATATGAAAAAATAAAATTGCATTTTATTCGTTAACTAGACGTCCTAGAGCCAAAAGGGCCGAAATCTGTGATCACTACCAAAATTCCAAATTCTACTTAGAAAATTGATTTTTTATATGAAAACATAAAATTGCATTTTATTCATTAACTAGACGTCCTAGAGCCAAAAGGGCCGAAACTGTGATCACTATAAAAATTGCAAATTCTACTTAGAAAATTGATTTTTTATATGAAAAAATAAAATTGCATTTTATTCGTTAACTAGACGTCCTAGAGCCAAAAGGGCCGAAATCTGTGATCACTACTAAAATTCGAAATTTTGCTTAGAAAATTGATTTTTTATATGAAAACATAAAATTGCATTTTATTCGTTAACTAGACGTCCTAGAGCCAAAAGGGCCGAAATCTGTGATCACTACTAAAATTCCAAATTCTACTTAGAAAATTGATTTTTTATATGAAAACATAAAATTGCATTTTATTCGTTAACTAGACGTCCTAGAGCCAAAAGGGCCGAAATCTGTGATCACTACTAAAATTCCAAATTCTACTTAGAAAATTGATTTTTTATATGAAAACATAAAATTGCATTTTATTCGTTAACTAGACGTCCTAGAGCCAAAAGGGCCGAAATCTGTGATCACTACCAAAATTCCAAATTCTACTTAGAAAATTGATTTTTTATATGAAAACATAAAATTGCATTTTATTCGTTCACTAGACGTCCTAGAGCCCAAAGGGCCGAAATCTGTGATCACTACTAAAATTCGAAATTTTGCTTAGAAAATTGATTTTTTATATGAAAAAATAAAATTGCATTTTATTCGTTAACTAGACGTCCTAGAGCCAAAAGGGCCGAAATCTGTGATCACTACTAAAATTCCAAATTCTACTTAGAAAATTGATTTTGTATATGGAAAAATAAAATTGCATTTTATTCGTTAACTAGACGTCCTAGAGCCAAAAGGGCCGAAATCTGTGATCACTACTAAAATTCCAAATTCTACTTAGAAAATTGATTTTTTATATGAAAACATAAAATTGCATTTTATTCGTTAACTAGACGTCCTAGAGCCAAAAGGGCCGAAATCTATGATCACTACTAAAATTCCAAATTGTACTTAGAAAATTGATTTTTTATATGGAAAAATAAAATTGCATTTTATTCGTTAACTAGACGTCCTAGAGCCAAAAGGGCCGAAATCTGTGATCACTACTAAAATTCCAAATTCTACTTAGAAAATTGATTTTTTATATGAAAACATAAAATTGCATTTTATTCGTTAACTAGACGTCCTAGAGCCAAAAGGGCCAAAATCTGTGATCACTACTAAAATTCCAAATTCTACTTAGAAAATTGATTTTTTATATGAAAACATAAAATTGCATTTTATTCGTTAACTAGACGTCCTAGAGTCAAAAGGGCCGTAATCTGTGATCACTACTAAAATTCCAAATTCTACTTAGAAAATTGATTTTTTATATGAAAACATAAAATTGCATTTTATTCGTTAACTAGACGTCCTAGAGCCAAAAGGGCCGAAATCTGTGATCACTACTAAAATTCCAAATTCTACTTAGAAAATTGATTTTTTATATGAAAACATAAAATTGCATTTTATTCGTTAACTAGACGTCCTAGAGCCAAAAGGGCCAAAATCTGTGATCACTACTAAAATTCCAAATTCTACTTAGAAAATTGATTTTTTATATGAAAACATAAAATTGCATTTTATTCGTTAACTAGACGTCCTAGAGTCAAAAGGGCCGTAATCTGTGATCACTACTAAAATTCCAAATTCTACTTAGAAAATTGATTTTTTATATGAAAACATAAAATTGCATTTTATTCGTTAACTAGACGTCCTAGAGCCAAAAGGGCCGAAATCTGTGATCACTACCAAAATTCCAAATTCTACTTAGAAAATTGATTTTTTATATGAAAACATAAAATTGCATTTTATTCGTTATCTAGACGTCCTAGAGCCAAAAGGGCCGAAATCTGTGATCACTACCAAAATTCCAAATTCTACTTAGAAAATTGATTTTTTATATGAAAACAAAAAATTGCATTTTATTCGTTAACTAGACGTCCTAGAGCGAAAAGGGCCAAAATCTGTGATCACTACTAAAATTCCAAATTCTACTTAGAAAATTGAATTTTTATATGAAAACATAAAATTGCATTTTATTCGTTAACTAGACGTCCTAGAGCCAAAAGGGCCAAAATCTGTGATCACTACTAAAATTCCAAATTCTACTTAGAAAATTGATTTTTTATATGAAAACATAAAATTGCATTTTATTCGTTATCTAGACGTCCTAGAGCCAAAAGGGCCGAAATCTGTGATCACTACCAAAATTCCAAATTCTACTTAGAAAATTGATTTTTTATATGAAAACAAAAAATTGCATTTTATTCGTTAACTAGACGTCCTAGAGCCAAAAGGGCCGAAATCTGTGATCACTACTAAAATTCGAAATTTTGCTTAGAAAATTGATTTTTTATATGAAAACATAAAATTGCATTTTATTCGTTATCTAGACGTCCTAGAGCCAAAAGGGCCGAAATCTGTGATCACTACTAAAATTCCAAATTCTACTTAGAAAATTGATTTTTTATATGGAAACATAAAATTGCATTTTATTCTTAACTAGACGTCCTAGAGCCAAAAGGGCCGAAATCTGTGATCACTACTAAAATTCCAAATTCTACTTAGAAAATTGATTTTTTATATGGAAACATAAAATTGCATTTTATTCGTTAACTAGACGTCCTAGAGCCAAAAGGGCCGAAATCTGTGATCACTACTAAAATTCCAAATTCTACTTAGAAAATTGATTTTTTATATGGAAACATAAAATTGCATTTTATTCGTTAACGAGACGTCCTAGAGCCAAAAGGGCCGAAATCTGTGATCACTACTAAAATTCCAAATTCTACTTAGAAAATTGATTTTTTATATGGAAACATAAAATTGCATTTTATTCGTTAACTAGACTTCCTAGAGCCAAAAGGGCCAAAATCTGTGATCACTACTAAAATTCCAAATTCTACTTAGAAAATTGATTTTTTATATGAAAACATAAAATTGCATTTTATTCGTTAACTAGACGTCCTAGAGCCAAAAGGGCCGAAATCTGTGATCACTACTAAAATTCCAAATTCTACTTAGAAAATTGATTTTTTATATGGAAACATAAAATTGCATTTTATTCGTTAACTAGACGTCCTAGAGCCAAAAGGGCCGAAATCTGTGATCACTACTAAAATTACAAATTCTACTTAGAAAATTGATTTTTTATATGGAAACATAAAATTGCATTTTATTCGTTAACTAGACGTCCTAGAGCCAAAAGGGCCAAAATCTGTGATCACTACTAAAATTCCAAATTCTACTTAGAAAATTGATTTTTTATATGAAAACAAAAATTGCATTTTATTCGTTAACTAGACGTCCTAGAGTCAAAAGGGCCGAAATCTGTGATCACTACTAAATTTCCAAATTCTACTTAGAAAATTGATTTTTTATATGGAAACATAAAATTGCATTTTATTCGTTAACTAGACGTCCTAGAGCCAAAAGGGCCGAAATCTGTGATCACTACTAAAATTCCAAATTATACTTAGAAAATTTATTTTTTATATGGAAACATAAAATTGCATTTTATTCGTTAACTAGACGTCCTAGAGCCAAAAGGGCCGAAATCTGTGATCACTACTAAAATTCCAAATTCTATTTAGAAAATTGATTTTTTATATGGAAACATAAAATTGCATTTTATTCGTTAACTAGACGTCCTAGAGCCAAAAGGGCCGAAATCTGTGATCACTACTAAAATTCCAAATTCTACTTAGAAAATTGATTTTTTATATGGAAACATAAAATTGCATTTTATTCGTTAACTAGACGTCCTAGAGCCAAAAGGGCCGAAATCTGTGATCACTACTAAAATTCCAAATTCTACTTAGAAAATTGATTTTTTATATGGAAACATAAAATTGCATTTTATTCGTTAACTAGACGTCCTAGAGCCAAAAGGGCCGAAATCTGTGATCACTACTAAAATTCCAAATTCTACTTAGAAAATTGATTTTTTATATGGAAACATAAAATTGCATTTTATTCGTTAACTAGACGTCCTAGAGCCAAAAGGGCCGTAATCTGTGATCACTACTAAAATTCCAAATTCTACTTAGAAAATTGATTTTTTATATGAAAACATAAAATTGCATTTTATTCGTTAACTAGACGTCCTAGAGCCAAAAGGGCCGAAATCTGTGATCACTACCAAAATTCCAAATTCTACTTAGAAAATTGATTTTTTATATGAAAACATAAAATTGCATTTTATTCGTTAACTAGACGTCCTAGAGCCAAAAGGGCCGAAATCTGTGATCACTACTAAAATTCCAAATTCTACTTAGAAAATTGATTTTTTATATGGAAAAATAAAATTGAATTTTATTCATTAACTAGACGTCCTAGAGCCAAAAGGGCCGAAATCTGTGATCACTACTAAAATTCCAAATTCTACTTAGAAAATTGATTTTTTATATGGAAAAATAAAATTGCATTTTATTCATTAACTAGACGTCCTAGAGCCAAAACGGCCGAAATCTGTGATCACTACTAAAATTCCAAATTCTACTTAGAAAATTGATTTTTTATATGAAAACATAAAATTGCATTTTATTCGTTAACTAGACGTCCTAGAGCCAAAAGGGCCGAAATCTGTGATCACTACTTAAATTCCAAATTTTACCTAAAAAATTGATTTTTTATATGAAAACATAAAATTGCATTTTATTCGTTAACTAGACGTCCTAGAGCCAAAAGGGCCGAAATCTGTGATCACTACTAAAATTCCAAATTCTACCTAGAAAATTGATTTTTTATATGAAAACATAAAATTGCATTTTATTCGTTAACTAGACGTCCTAGAGCCAAAAGGGCCGAAATCTGTGATCACTACTAAAATTCCAAATTCTACCTAGAAAATTGATTTTTTATATGAAAACATAAAATTGCATTTTATTCGTTAACTAGACGTCCTAGAGCCAAAAGGGCCGAAATCTGTGATCACTACTTAAATTCCAAATTTTACCTAAAAAATTGATTTTTTATATGAAAACATAAAATTGCATTTTATTCGTTAACTAGACGTCCTAGAGCCAAAAGGGCCGAAATCTGTGATCACTACTAAAATTCCAAATTCTACCTAGAAAATTGATTTTTTATATGAAAACATAAAATTGCATTTTATTCGTTAACTAGACGTCCTAGAGCCAAAAGGGCCGAAATCTGTGATCACTACTAAAATTTCAAATTCTACCTAGAAAATTGATTTTTTATATGAAAACATAAAATTGCATTTTATTCGTTAACTAGACGTCCTAGAGCCAAAAGGGCCGAAATCTGTGATCACTACTAAAATTCCAAATTCTACCTGGAAAATTGATTTTTTATATGAAAACATAAAATTGCATTTTATTCGTTAACTAGACGTCCTAGAGCCAAAAGGGCCGAAATCTGTGATCACTACTAAAATTCCAAATTCTACCTAGAAAATTGATTTTTTATATGAAAACATAAAATTGCATTTTATTCGTTAACTAGACGTCCTAGAGCCAAAAGGGCCGAAATCTGTGATCACTACTAAAATTCCAAATTCTACCTAGAAAATTGATTTTTTATATGAAAACATAAAATTGCATTTTATTCGTTAACTAGACGTCCTAGAGCCAAAAGGGCCGAATTCCAAATTCTACCTAGAAAATTGATTTTTTATATGAAAACATAAAATTGCATTTTATTCGTTAACTAGACGTCCTAGAGCCAAAAGGGCCAAAATCTGTGATCACTACTAAAATTCCAAATTCTACCTAGAAAATTGATTTTTTATATGAAAACATAAAATTGCATTTTATTCGTTAACTAGACGTCCTAGAGCCAAAAGGGCCGAAATCTGTGATCACTACTAAAATTCCAAATTCTACCTAGAAAATTGATTTTTTATATGAAAACATAAAATTGCATTTTATTCGTTAACTAGACGTCCTAGAGCCAAAAGGGCCGAAATCTGTGATCACTACTAAAATTCCAAATTCTACCTAGAAAATTGATTTTTTATATGAAAACATAAAATTGCATTTTATTCGTTAACTAGACGTCCTAGAGCCAAAAGGACCGAAATCTGTGATCACTACTAAAATTCCAAATTCTACCTAGAAAATTGATTTTTTATATGAAAACATAAAATTGCATTTTATTCGTTAACTAGACGTCCTAGAGCCGAAATCTGTGATCACTACTAAAATTCCAAATTCTACCTAGAAAATTGATTTTTTATATGAAAACATAAAATTGCATTTTATTCGTTAACTAGACGTCCTAGAGCCAAAAGGGCCGAAATCTGTGATCACTACTAAAATTCCAAATTCTACCTAGAAAATTGATTTTTTATATGAAAACATAAAATTGCATTTTATTCGTTAACTAGACGTCCTAGAGCCAAAAGGGCCGAAATCTGTGATCACTACTAAAATTCCAAATTCTACCTAGAAAATTGATTTTTTATATGAAAACATAAAATTGCATTTTATTCGTTAACTAGACGTCCTAGAGCCAAAAGGGCCGAAATCTGTGATCACTACTAAAATTCCAAATTCTACCTAGAAAATTGATTTTTTATATGAAAACATAAAATTGCATTTTATTCGTTAACTAGACGTCCTAGAGCCAAAAGGGCCGAAATCTGTGATCACAACTAAAATTCCAAATACTACCTAGAAAATTGATTTTTTATATGAAAACATAAAATTGCATTTTATTCGTTAACTAGACGTCCTAGAGCCAAAAGGGCCGAAATCTGTGATCACTACTAAAATTCCAAATTCTACCTAGAAAATTGATTTTTTATATGAAAACATAAAATTGCATTTTATTCGTTAACTAGACGTCCTAGAGCCAAAAGGGCCAAAATCTGTGATCACTACTAAAATTCCAAATTCTACCTAGAAAATTGATTTTTTATATGAAAACATAAAATTGCATTTTATTCGTTAACTAGACGTCCTAGAGCCAAAAGGGCCGAAATCTGTGATCACTACTAAAATTCCAAATTTTACCTAAAAAATTGATTTTTTATATGAAAACATAAAATTGCATTTTATTCGTTAACTAGACGTCCTAGAGCCAAAAGGGCCGAAATCTGTGATCACTACTAAAATTCCAAATTCTACCTAGAAAATTGATTTTTTATATGAAAACATAAAATTGCATTTTATTCGTTAACTAGACGTCCTAGAGCCAAAAGGGCCGAAATCTGTGATGACTACTAAAATTCCAAATTCTACCTAGAAAATTGATTTTTTATATGAAAACATAAAATTGCATTTTATTCGTTAACTAGACGTCCTAGAGCCAAAAGGGCCGAAATCTGTGATCACTACTAAAATTCCAAATTTTACCTAAAAAATTGATTTTTTATATGAAAACATAAAATTGCATTTTATTCGTTAACTAGACGTCCTAGAGCCAAAAGGGCCGAAATCTGTGATCACTACTAAAATTCCAAATTCTACCTAGAAAATTGATTTTTTATATGAAAACATAAAATTGCATTTTATTCGTTAACTAGACGTCCTAGAGCCAAAAGGGCCGAAATCTGTGATCACTACTATAATTTCAAATTCTACCTAGAAAATTGATTTTTTATATGAAAACATAAAATTGCATTTTATTCGTTAACTAGACGTCCTAGAGCCAAAAGGGCCGAAATCTGTGATCACTACTAAAATTCCAAATTCTACCTAGAAAATTGATTTTTTATATGAAAACATAAAATTGCATTTTATTCGTTAACTAGACGTCCTAGAGCCAAAAGGGCCGAAGTCTGTGATCACTACTAAAATTCCAAATTCTACCTAGAAAATTGATTTTTTATATGAAAACATAAAATTGCATTTTATTCGTTAACTAGACGTCCTAGAGCCAAAAGGGCCGAAATCTGTGATCACTACTAAAATTCCAAATTTTACCTAAAAAATTGATTTTTTATATGAAAACATAAAATTGCATTTTATTCGTTAACTAGACGTCCTAGAGCCAAAAGGGCCGAAATCTGTGATCACTACTAAAATTCCAAATTCTACCTAGAAAATTGATTTTTTATATGAAAACATAAAATTGCATTTTATTCGTTAACTAGACGTCCTAGAGCCAAAAGGGCCGAAATCTGTGATCACTACTAAAATTCCAAATTCTACCTAGAAAATTGATTTTTTATATGAAAACATAAAATTGCATTTTATTCGTTAACTAGACGTCCTAGAGCCAAAAGGGCCGAAATCTGTGATCACTACTAAAATTCCAAATTCTACCTAGAAAATTGATTTTTTATATGAAAACATAAAATTGCATTTTATTCGTTAACTAGACGTCCTAGAGCCAAAAGGGCCGAAATCTATGATCACTACTAAAATTCCAAATTCTACCTAGAAAATTGATTTTTTATATGAAAACATAAAATTGCATTTTATTCGTTAACTAGACGTCCTAGAGCCAAAAGGGCCGAAATCTGTGATCACTACTAAAATTCCAAATTCTACCTAGAAAATTGATTTTTTATATGAAAACATAAAATTGCATTTTATTCGTTAACTAGACGTCCTAGAGCCAAAAGGGCCGAAATCTGTGATCACTACTAAAATTCCAAATTCTACCTAGAAAATTGATTTTTTATATGAAAACATAAAATTGCATTTTATTCGTTAACTAGACGTCCTAGAGCCAAAAGGGCCGAAATCTGTGATCACTACTAAAATTCCAAATACTACCTAGAAAATTGATTTTTTATATGAAAACATAAAATTGCATTTTATTCGTTAACTAGACGTCCTAGAGCCAAAAGGGCCGAAATCTGTGATCACTACTAAAATTCCAAATTCTACCTAGAAAATTGATTTTTTATATGAAAACATAAAATTGCATTTTATTCGTTAACTAGACGTCCTAGAGCCGAAATCTGTGATCACTACTAAAATTCCAAATTCTACCTAGAAAATTGATTTTTTATATGAAAACATAAAATTGCATTTTATTCGTTAACTAGACGTCCTAGAGCCAAAAGGGCCGAAATCTGTGATCACTACTAAAATTCCAAATTCTACCTAGAAAATTGATTTTTTATATGAAAACATAAAATTGCATTTTATTCGTTAACTAGACGTCCTAGAGCCAAAAGGGCCGAAATCTGTGATCACTACTAAAATTCCAAATTCTACCTAGAAAATTGATTTTTTATATGAAAACATAAAATTGCATTTTATTCGTTAACTAGACGTCCTAGAGCCAAAAGGGCCGAAATCTGTGATCACTACTAAAATTCCAAATTCTACCTAGAAAATTGATTTTTTATATGAAAACATAAAATTGCATTTTATTCGTTAACTAGACGTCCTAGAGCCAAAAGGGCCGAAATCTGTGATCACTACTAAAATTCCAAATACTACCTAGAAAATTGATTTTTTATATGAAAACATAAAATTGCATTTTATTCGTTAACTAGACGTCCTAGAGCCAAAAGGGCCGAAATCTGTGATCACTACCTAAATTCCAAATTCTACCTAGAAAATTGATTTTTTATATGAAAACATAAAATTGCATTTTATTCGTTAACTAGACGTCCTAGAGCCAAAAGGGCCGAAATCTGTGATCACTACTAAAATTCCAAATTCTACCTAGAAAATTGATTTTTTATATGAAAACATAAAATTGCATTTTATTCGTTAACTAGACGTCCTAGAGCCAAAAGGGCCGAAATCTGTGATCACTACTAAAATTCCAAATTCTACCTAGAAAATTGATTTTTTATATGAAAACATAAAATTGCATTTTATTCGTTAACTAGACGTCCTAGAGCCAAAAGGGCCGAAATCTGTGATCACTACTAAAATTCCAAATACTACCTAGAAAATTGATTTTTTATATGAAAACATAAAATTGCATTTTATTCGTTAACTAGACGTCCTAGAGCCAAAAGGGCCGAAATCTGTGATCACTACTAAAATTCCAAATTCTACCTAGAAAATTGATTTTTTATATGAAAACATAAAATTGCATTTTATTCGTTAACTAGACGTCCTAGAGCCAAAAGGGCCGAAATCTGTGATCACTACTAAAATTCCAAATTCTACCTAGAAAATTGATTTTTTATATGAAAACATAAAATTGCATTTTATTCGTTAACTAGACGTCCTAGAGCCAAAAGGGCCGAAATCTGTGATCACTACTAAAATTCCAAATTCTACCTAGAAAATTGATTTTTTATATGAAAACATAAAATTGCATTTTATTCGTTAACTAGACGTCCTAGAGCCAAAAGGGCCGAAATCTGTGATCACTACTAAAATTCCAAATTCTACCTAGAAAATTGATTTTTTATATGAAAACATAAAATTGCATTTTATTCGTTAACTAGACGTCCTAGAGCCAAAAGGGCCGAAATCTGTGATCACTACTAAAATTCCAAATTCTACCTAGAAAATTGATTTTTTATATGAAAACATAAAATTGCATTTTATTCGTTAACTAGACGTCCTAGAGCCAAAAGGGCCGAAATCTGTGATCACTACTAAAATTCCAAATTCTACCTAGAAAATTGATTTTTTATATGAAAACATAAAATTGCATTTTATTCGTTAACTAGACGTCCTAGAGCCAAAAGGGCCGAAATCTGTGATCACTACTAAAATTCCAAATTCTACCTAGAAAATTGATTTTTTATATGAAAACATAAAATTGCATTTTATTCGTTAACTAGACGTCCTAGAGCCAAAAGGGCCGAAATCTGTGATCACTACTAAAATTCCAAATTCTACCTAGAAAATTGATTTTTTATATGAAAACATAAAATTGCATTTTATTCGTTAACTAGACGTCCTAGAGCCAAAAGGGCCGAAATCTGTGATCACTACTAAAATTCCAAATTCTACCTAGAAAATTGATTTTTATATGAAAACATAAAATTGCATTTTATTCGTTAACTAGACGTCCTAGAGCCAAAAGGGCCGAAATCTGTGATCACTACTAAAATTCCAAATTCTACCTAGAAAATTGATTTTTTATATGAAAACATAAAATTGCATTTTATTCGTTAACTAGACGTCCTAGAGCCAAAAGGGCCGAAATCTGTGATCACTACTAAAATTCCAAATTCTACCTAGAAAATTGATTTTTTATATGAAAACATAAAATTGCATTTTATTCGTTAACTAGACGTCCTAGAGCCAAAAGGGCCGAAATCTGTGATCACTACTAAAATTCCAAATTCTACCTAGAAAATTGATTTTTTATATGAAAACATAAAATTGCATTTTATTCGTTAACTAGACGTCCTAGAGCCAAAAGGGCCGAAATCTGTGATCACTACTAAAATTCCAAATTCTACCTAGAAAATTGATTTTTTATATGAAAACATAAAATTGCATTTTATTCGTTAACTAGACGTCCTAGAGCCAAAAGGGCCGAAATCTGTGATCACTACTAAAATTCCAAATTCTACCTAGAAAATTGATTTTTTATATGAAAACATAAAATTGCATTTTATTCGTTAACTAGACGTCCTAGAGCCAAAAGGGCCGAAATCTGTGATCACTACTAAAATTCCAAATTCTACCTAGAAAATTGATTTTTTATATGAAAACATAAAATTGCATTTTATTCGTTAACTAGACGTCCTAGAGCCAAAAGGGCCGAAATCTGTGATCACTACTAAAATTCCAAATTCTACCTAGAAAATTGATTTTTTATATGAAAACATAAAATTGCATTTTATTCGTTAACTAGACGTCCTAGAGCCAAAAGGGCCGAAATCTGTGATCACTACTAAAATTCCAAATTCTACCTAGAAAATTGATTTTTTATATGAAAACATAAAATTGCATTTTATTCGTTAACTAGACGTCCTAGAGCCAAAAGGGCCGAAATCTGTGATCACTACTAAAATTCCAAATTCTACCTAGAAAATTGATTTTTTATATGAAAACATAAAATTGCATTTTATTCGTTAACTAGACGTCCTAGAGCCAAAAGGGCCGAAATCTGTGATCACTACTAAAATTCCAAATTCTACCTAGAAAATTGATTTTTTATATGAAAACATAAAATTGCATTTTATTCGTTAACTAGACGTCCTAGAGCCAAAAGGGCCGAAATCTGTGATCACTACTAAAATTCCAAATTCTACCTAGAAAATTGATTTTTTATATGAAAACATAAAATTGCATTTTATTCGTTAACTAGACGTCCTAGAGCCAAAAGGGCCGAAATCTGTGATCACTACTAAAATTCCAAATTCTACCTAGAAAATTGATTTTTTATATGAAAACATAAAATTGCATTTTATTCGTTAACTAGACGTCCTAGAGCCAAAAGGGCCGAAATCTGTGATCACTACTAAAATTCCAAATTCTACCTAGAAAATTGATTTTTTATATGAAAACATAAAATTGCATTTTATTCGTTAACTAGACGTCCTAGAGCCAAAAGGGCCGAAATCTGTGATCACTACTAAAATTCCAAATTCTACCTAGAAAATTGATTTTTTATATGAAAACATAAAATTGCATTTTATTCGTTAACTAGACGTCCTAGAGCCAAAAGGGCCGAAATCTGTGATCACTACTAAAATTCCAAATTCTACCTAGAAAATTGATTTTTTATATGAAAACATAAAATTGCATTTTATTCGTTAACTAGACGTCCTAGAGCCAAAAGGGCCGAAATCTGTGATCACTACTAAAATTCCAAATTCTACCTAGAAAATTGATTTTTTATATGAAAACATAAAATTGCATTTTATTCGTTAACTAGACGTCCTAGAGCCAAAAGGGCCGAAATCTGTGATCACTACTAAAATTCCAAATTCTACCTAGAAAATTGATTTTTTATATGAAAACATAAAATTGCATTTTATTCGTTAACTAGACGTCCTAGAGCCAAAAGGGCCGAAATCTGTGATCACTACTAAAATTCCAAATTCTACCTAGAAAATTGATTTTTTATATGAAAACATAAAATTGCATTTTATTCGTTAACTAGACGTCCTAGAGCCAAAAGGGCCGAAATCTGTGATCACTACTAAAATTCCAAATTCTACCTAGAAAATTGATTTTTTATATGAAAACATAAAATTGCATTTTATTCGTTAACTAGACGTCCTAGAGCCAAAAGGGCCGAAATCTGTGATCACTACTAAAATTCCAAATTCTACCTAGAAAATTGATTTTTTATATGAAAACATAAAATTGCATTTTATTCGTTAACTAGACGTCCTAGAGCCAAAAGGGCCGAAATCTGTGATCACTACTAAAATTCCAAATTCTACCTAGAAAATTGATTTTTTATATGAAAACATAAAATTGCATTTTATTCGTTAACTAGACGTCCTAGAGCCAAAAGGGCCGAAATCTGTGATCACTACTAAAATTCCAAATTCTACCTAGAAAATTGATTTTTTATATGAAAACATAAAATTGCATTTTATTCGTTAACTAGACGTCCTAGAGCCAAAAGGGCCGAAATCTGTGATCACTACTAAAATTCCAAATTCTACCTAGAAAATTGATTTTTTATATGAAAACATAAAATTGCATTTTATTCGTTAACTA